>JAYESA010000003.1:82310798-82670798 GCA_036927795.1 Iris macrosiphon
AGACAGGGGGGCCCACGGGCTTGTCGCCGACAGGAGGACGGCGGCGGAGATGGCGGTGGCTGGCCGGGACGACGGCCACAGCAGCTGTGGCTGTCAGCAGCAACAGCAGCAGCAACGGCTTACAGCAGCTGCAGCGGCGCAGGCGGTGGCGGAGGCGGCGGTGCAGGGTGAGGGATCGACGGAGGGGGCGACGGCAAAGAGTTCGGGGGTGGTGGAGGTGGTCAGAGGCGGCCGTGGTGGCGGTGAGGGGCGGTCGGGGGAGGCTGGGTGCAGTGACTGGGAAGTCGGGGGAGGATGCTGCGGGGGAGCTGCCGGCTGGGCGGTGGCCGTTGGGCGGCGGGATTGTGGTGGTCCGGTAGAGGGCGTCGGGGCGGAGTGGATGGGGGCGTTGGCGGTGGTCCACGATGGCCGGAGACGGTGGTTGGAGGCGGTCGGGAGGGTCGGGGTGCTATGGTGCAGTTAGGAGAGTGGGGCACTGCGGGGGCTGCAGGCGGCGCCGACGGCGACTAGGGTGGTGCTCCGGCGGCCGGGGATGTAAACCCCCATTCCAAAAAAAAAAAATTATTTATTATTATTAATTATTATAATAATAAGAAAAAGAAAAGAAAAACAAAAATTCCTATTGGACCAAACCCGCAACCCGTTAATCATCCCTGCATAAAACTCGTTTAGCAAAAATCCTGCAGAAACTCTTTCATGCGTAAAAACCCAACCCGCCTAAATTTCTTTCTCTACGCACAAAACCACTTCCGCGTGTATAATAAAAGCAGCAGTGTACCCGCGTAAACTCTTCAGTTTTCTGCGCATAAAAATCAAAATCATGCGCCGCTTTCTATTTCCTCTGACGCGTATAAGACTACCCTGCGTATATTTCCTTTCCCGCGCGTAGTATCAGCAGCAGAAGCAAAACCCAATTTTGCTTTGCTTTGCTATTCCACACGTATAAGAATTTCATTCCACCACTCCTTAAAAGATCTTCTCAACTGCACACATAAACCAATAAGAAGAAAACAACAGCAATAGTTTCTTAACCATTAAGTAAATTCCACCGCCTCTTTACTCCTATATATAATTACAACTCCCAAATACTAACCCTTCTTCTTATCACACTTAACATTTCTTTGGACGAACACTTTACTGGACTTTACTCGGCAAGTATACCTTGCCACTGTACATCTATTTACATTTAAAAAAATGATACATGCATATTTAATTATGCCTATATAGATGTTTATTTTACTTTGGACCTGTTTTATAAGACTACCCTAGCATTATGGAGCATCCGTGGATTCATCGGCCGTGACACAGTTATTACACGAGTTGTAAGTCTCATATAGATTTTCGGACTTCGTATTGGGTTGGCTGCCTATACGTAAGGGCCGTGCGTCAGGAATGACTGCTAATAAAAGCTTTGTATGCTAGTAGACCTGGCAATTATTAGAGGTATTATTGTGTCATGTATATGACATGCTTAGAGCATGGGGCGGGGAGAACAATAAGTAAAGTATTTGGGCTCCTTTGCACTTTTCTGTAACGCCCGGATTCTCCGTCGGATAAAGGGTGATGATGACCACTACATATTACTGGCGGCCTCTGTCGTTCAAAAGAGACATGCTTTGAGGCCTCTGATTCTCCAAGAGAGTCACGCTAATCCCATATTTTAAGCCAGATAGCCCACTTGGTGGAAAGTTATTCTCAAACTGCATTCACTTAGATGGTTAGGCGACCCGATGGATGTTTATATTTCAGTACTTATGGGCATGTTTTTATGTATCTTGTTATGTCCCTCTGAGGACCTGGTCCCTTTCCAGATATGGACGAGCAGGAGCTTCCACAAGAGTATGGGCCTGGACCGGATGCTACTTACGAGACTGAGGAGATCATACCCTCAGAGTATCTGTGATTATGACTACTATTTATAGATTTTGTTGCTACTCAGTATAGTCGTTTTGTAGTGGATTTGTTTCCACCAGACTACAGCCTCGTTACACACTTTGGTATCCAGTTATATTCTAGTTTTATTCCTACTGAGTATTTGTGTTGTGGATGAGATATAGATTGTGTGTGACTTATTATGACAGTATATTACCACTGATGGATTGCATATTCATTTACAACGTACGTGTGTATATGGTTTCCATATATTGGAGTTCATATACATACGGCTGGACGTATTACGTATTCCTAGTCCTACGTATTTTGGGACTGGGGCGTGACATGTTTTTGGTGGTGGTCCATGCAGGTCCTCGAATATATTGTCTTGGTTACATAATTGTACCAAGCAAGCATGTGTATAGGAAAGATTTCAAGGATCTCATCCACACTTGACTAAAACCTTATTCATCCTTCCAACTATCCTATATTTTATTTTATGCCACAAATCCTTTGCTCTTGTTGGCATATATTTTATGCTACAGAAGATTACCTATTTTTGCGCCATAGTTAGGTATACTTTACACTGCAGTTATAAAAAACTGTTTTCCTACGATCCCTTAGTCTTTCTAAATCTGCGTATGCCATTACATAGGTAAATACCCAGCGTAAACCTGATGATCCCTGAACCCAGCATAAATAGTTTGATCAGGCGTAAGTATAAGGATGATGATAAGCGTATTTATCACTATCATAGTCATTAAGAAACCAATCTTTTGCAATTAATGCAGAGATATGCTCCGAGCCCTGTGCAGCAACAGCCTTTGACGACCGGGTTTCTGTGCAAATCACCATCACAGCCGTCCTCTCGAATATTGTGCGGTACTTTTGTCAGATGTCATATTTTCTGACAAATTCATCCAAGGAAAACGAAAAGTGTCTTACGCTGCCAAGTATGCTATACTTTACGCAGATAAATTTACGAAAATAGTAGTTACGCTCAGATTTATGTGCAGAACTTTTACGCATAGACCTTATGCTGATAAGTCCTGAACTATGTTTTACGCCGACGATCTAAAATCTTTACTTTACGCTAAAATTTCTTGGAGCCCTGCTCTACGCAGCTAGCTCTGAAGCTATATTTTATGCGGATAACTTTCCAGCACATCACATACTTCTACATCATATTTAATGCCTGTACCCTATTTGATTCCCATACCTTGCCTAAACAATTATGTACATTAACTGCAGAAAGATGGATATGCAGAAAGAATATACTATCACTGAGGGTAACACAACTCCTGGAGTCAATAATCTAACTCAAGGAGGGACTTCAACAAACCCTAGACTTTCAGGATCAGATGGACAGATTCATAATCTAGTTCCATCTGACTTACCCATTCCACCTAATGGGACTCTTCCAGTCTCATTAGCACCTCAGGATGGCCAGACACAACAGTTCCAACTCTTCCAAATGATACTGAAGGAACAGCAACAATAGGCCGCCACACTAGCTGCAGAACAGAGACAGCAAGCAGCTGAGCAGAGACAAGAATTTCTGGCAACACTTGAAAGGATGGCTGCAAAGACTACTGTGCCAGCCCAAGCACTAGCTCCAGTACCACAAGCTAGAGTTGGTTCAGTAAAAGACTTTGTACAAATGGGCCCGAGACCATACAAAGGCAATGAGAATCCAGAAGAAACTACCAACTGGATTACTCACACTCGAAAGTTATTAGAGGCATCACAGCTACCTGCAAACCTGTGGATGACAGGTGTGAGGACGCTACTAGATGGTAATGCTCATCACTGGTAGGAATCCATGGAACGCCAGTTGGGTACATACCAGACATGGGAGCAATTCCTGGAATGCTTTGAAAGAAAGTATTTCCCGGACACTGTCAGAGATGCATTATACGATCAGTTTCTCCACTTAGAACAGGGGAACCGAACAGTGGACGAGTATGAATCTGAATTTAGCCGCCTTAGCAAATATGGCGCTGCTCTGATACCAGATGACTTGGCCAAGGCTAAGAGGTTTTATCGTGGATTAACTAAAGAGCTCCAACACTATACTAGATCCCAGTCCCGAATCTCTTATGCCGAGTTACTGACAGAAGCCAGATTGCAAGAAACCATCATCAAAGGAAAAGGAAGTCAGCTGAGGATGCCACAAGGACCGGCAAGGATACAACAAGGAGGACCTATTAGACGTCATTTAGCTCAGCAACAACAGTACCAACACAGAGCAGGACCGTACCAGATTTCAGAAAAACCCCAATGCAATTATTGTGGGAGACGCGGGCACCTCTCACGGGACTGTCGAGTCCGCCTAGGACAGTGTATGAGATGTGGTTCTAGACAGTATATATTGAAGGACTGTCCTATGCAACAAGCATCAGCACTTGCACCGCCAGCACAGAGGTTAGCACTTCCAACACCAAGGCCAGCTCAACAGATGATGAGACCAGGAGCACCTCGACCTCCAACAACAGGGGGATTTCAGCGAGGACCACCGCTACCTACCCAGGAGGATCAGTACCTGAGGGCTAGTCATGGACAGCCATAAAGGAATGGGCAAGCTTTTGCTATGGAAGTAGATGACATGGATCAGGAGATTGATGTTATAGCAGGTATCACTATTGCTTTTACTTTTCCTGCCGTAACATTATTTGATACGGGAGCCACCAACTCATTCATATCATCTAGTTTCATTGCCAAACACAATATTACCTCTACACCTTTACCTAGTTGTGTTAGAATTCTTACCGGAGGAGGAGTAGTACCTATTAGTAGAATTTGTAGATCATGTCCTATAATGATACGTGGCAGAGAGATGAATGCCCGACTCTTAGTTCTTTTTATGCCTACTTTTGATATTGTGCTTGGAATGGACTGGCTGAGCAAGCACCGTACTTTCTTTGATTGCTTTGGAGGAAGCATTCTTTTTAAGGTACCAGGCCAGCCTGAACTTGAGTTTGTACGAGGATCCACAGAAATTCTTAATGGTATGCAGCTCGCAATGGACGATATTATCTATCATCCCATTATTTTAGAATTTACAGACATCTTCCCAGAAGAATTACCAGGATTACCCCCAGATAGAGACGTAGAGTTTTCAATTGAATTAACCCCAGGAGCAGCACCTATAGCATCACATGTTTATAGACTGGCAAAGAAGGAGATGGATGAATTAAAGACACAATTGAAGGAACTAGAAGAGAAAGGTTTCATCCGACCAAGTGCATCACCCTGGGGAGCACCAGTGTTATTTGTACCAAAGAAGGATGGGTCAGTACGTATGTGCATCGATTATAGAGCCTTGAATCCAGTGACAGTGAAGAATAAATATCCACTGCTACGCATTGATGACTTATTTGATCAGCTCAGTGGAGCCAAGGTGTTCTCAAAAATAGATTTGAGATCATGATATCACCAGGTGAAGGTACGGAAGGAAGATATTTCGAAAACTGCATTTTGGACAAGATATGGGCATTATGAATTTCTGGTCATGCCATTTGGATTGACCAATGCTCCAGCTATCTTTATGGACTTAATGCATCGAGTCTTCCATCAATATTTGGATCAATTCGTGGTAGTCTTCATAGATGATATACTTGTTTATTCACAGAACCATGAGGAGCACGAGAAGCACCTGCGAATTATTCTAGAGACTTTAAGAAGAGAGCAGTTATATGCGAAGCTCAGTAAATGTGAGTTTTTCCTGGACAAAGTCTCATTTCTTGGACATGTTATTATAGGAGATGGTATTTCTGTAGATCCAGGAAAAATTTCGGCAGTCGAGACATGGCCTGTTCCTAATTCAGCAGCAGAAGTAAGAAGCTTTCTTGGACTTGCGGGATATTACCGACAATTCGTGGAGAACTTCTCAAGAATAGCAACACATATGACTCGATTGACTTGCAAAGAGCAAGAGTTCATATGGACTAACGAGTGTCAAGTCGCTTTCGAAGAATTAAAGAAGCGATTGACTACAGCACCAGTATTAACTATTCCATCAAGATCAGGAGGATATGTGATCTACAGTGACGCATCAGGGAAAGGCTTGGGATGCGTATTAATGCAGCATGGCAAGGTGATTGCATATGCATCTAGGCAATTACGAGTATATGAGAAGAATTATCCAACTCATGACTTGGAACTTGCAGCAGTTGTATTTGCTTTGAAGTTATGGAGACATTACTTATATGGAGAACGGGTGGAAATCTATACCGACCATAAAAGCCTAAAATATGTCTTCACGCAAAAGGAGTTAAATATGCGGCAACGTCGATGGCTTGAATTGGTGAAAGATTTTGAGATAGAGCTACATTATCACCCAGGCAAGGCTAACGTTGTAGCAGATACATTAAGCCGAAGGCCAACAGCTTATTCCTTAACAACACAGAAGGAATTATTGAAGGATTTGCAAGTTCTTGGCATTGAAGTGTTATTACCCAGAGCAGACGGGACACTAGCCAACTTGCAAATACAATCATCACTAGTAGAAAGAATCAAGACAACATTGCCTAAAGACACTAGATTCAAAAGATTAAAAGAAAGAACAGAATCTGGAGAGCAGACAGGACTGTGCATTCATGATGATGGGACATTACGATGTAATAATCGTCTATATGTTCCCAATGGAGAAATTCGATAAGAGCTGATGAAAGAAGCTCATAGTTCAATATATTCTATTCATCCTGGAGGTACCAAGATGTATCGTAATTTACGATAATATTTTTGGTGGCATGGAATGAAAAGAGAGATAGCTCGCTTTGTAGCTAAATGCTTAGTATGTCAACAAGTAAAGGCGGAGCATCAAAGAACGACAGGGTTATTGCAACCACTCCCGATTCCAGAGTGGAAGTGGGAACATATCACTATGGACTTTTTCACGGGCTTTCCCAAGAGTCCAAGTGGTAAAGATGCAGTGTGGGTAATAGTAGACCGACTCACCAAGTCAGCACATTTCTTGCCTTTTAAAGTTGGCCAATCTACAGAAGCTTTAGCTGACTTGTATATGAGACAGATCGTGAAATTGTATGGCATTCCAGTCAGCATTGTATCAGACAGGGACTCGCGCTTTATATCACATTTTTGGAGAAGTATGCAAGAAAGCCTTGGAACTCGTCTGAAGTTCAGTACATCTTATCACCCTCAAATAGATGGGCAGTCAGAACGTACTATTCAGACATTAGAAGATATGTTAAGGGCCTGTATGTTAGACTTTGGGGGATCATGGGAGGACCACCTACATCTTGTGGAATTTTCTTACAATAATAGCTATCAGGCAAGCATTCAGATGGCTCCGTTTGAAGCATTGTATGGAAGGAAGTGTAGGTCTCCTGTGTGTTGGAGCGACGTGGGAGAACGTCAAATCCTGGGACCAGAGCTAGTAATTAACACCGTGGAGACAGTAAAGAAAATACAAGGACACTTGCAAGCAGCGCAAGATAGGCAGAAACAATGGGCAGACCTTCATCGCCGTCCCTTGGAATTTAGAGAGGGCGATCATGTCTTCTTAAAGATATCACCTACCAGAGGCACCATTCGATTCGGAGGGTGCGGCAAGTTAAGTCCAAGGTATATTGGGCCATTTGATGTACTAGAAAAAGTGGGAGAAGTGGCATATCGACTTGCGCTACCACCTTCATTTGAGGAAGTACATGATGTATTCCATGTATCGCAGCTCAGGCGATATGTAGCAGATAGCAGTCATATTATTGACCATTCGAAGATCACCGTTGGGCCAAGCTTGACATATCAAGAGCAACCTGTAGGAATCCTTGATCGTCGAGAGAAGGTATTGAGAAACCAGTCTATTCCCTTAGTCCGCGTGGCATAGAAACATGGCTCGCCAGGAGAATCTACTTGGGAACGCGAAGATGGCATGCGCCAAAATTTTTCGAACCTATTCATAGACCAAGGTATAAATTACTTTGTTAATTTATATCTTCTACCAATCCTTGATTTTTATTTTACTTGGCTTAGTTCTAATTTCGAGGACGAAATTTTTTATAAGTTGGGTAGAATGTAAACCCCCATTCCTAAAAAAACAGTATTAGTTATTATTATTATTAATTATTATAATAATAAGGAAAAGAAAAGAAAAATAGAAATTCTTATTGGACCAAACTCGCAACCCGTTAATCATTCCTGCATAAAACTTATTTAGCAAAAATCCTGCAGAAACTCTTTCATGCGTAAAAATCCAACCAGCCTAAATTCCTTTCTTTACGCACAAAACTACTTCCACGTGTATAATAAAAGCAGCAGTGTACCCGCGTAAACTCTTCAGTTTTCTGCGCATAAAAACCAAAATCATGCGCCGCTTTCTATTTCCTCTGACGCGTATAAGACTACCCTGTGTATACTTCCTTTACCGTGCGTAGTATCAGCAGCAGAAGCAAAACCCAATTTTGCTTTGCTTTGCTTTGCTATTCCACACGTGTAAGAATTTTATTCCACCACTCCTTAAAAGATCTTCTCAACCGCACACATAAACCAATAAGAAGAAAATAACAATAATAGTTTCTTAACCATTAAGTAAATTCCACCGCCTCTTTACTCCTATATATAATTACAACTTCTAAACACTAACCCTTCTTCTTATCACACTTAACATTTCTTTGGACGAACACTTTACTGGACTTTACTCGGCAAGTATACCTTGCCACTGTACATCTATTTACATTTAAAAAAAATGATACATGCATATTTAATTATGCCTATATAGATATTTATTTTACTTTGGACCTGTTTTATAAGACTACCCTAGCATTATGGAGCATCCGTGGATTCATTGGCCGTGACACAGTTATTATACGAGTTGTGAGTCTCATATAGATTTTCGGACTTCGTATTGGGTTGGCTGCCTATACGTAAGGGCCGTGCGTCAGGAATGACTGCTAATAAAAACTTTGTATGCTAGTAGACCTGACAGTTATTATAGGTATTATTGTGTCATGTATATGACATGCTTAGAGCATGGGGCGGGGAGAACAATAAGTAAAGCATTTGGGCTCCTTTGCACTTTTCTGTAACGCCCGGATTCTCCGTCGGAGAAAGGGTGATGATGACCACTACATATTACTGGCGGCCTCTATCGTTCAAAAGACGACATGCTTTGAGGCCTCTGATTCTCCAAGAGAGTCACGCCAATCCCATATTTTAAGCCAGATAGCCCACTTGGTGGAAAGTTGCTCTCAAACTGCATTCACTTAGATGGTTAGGCGACCCGATGGATGTTTATATTTCAGTACTTATGGGCATGTTTTTATGTATCTTGTTATGTCCCTCTGAGGACCTGGTCCCTTTCCAGATATGGACGAGCAGGAGCTTCCACAAGAGTTTGGGCCTGGACCGGATGCTACTTACGAGACTGAGGAGATCATACCCTCAGAGTATCTGTGATTATGACTATTGTTTATAGATTTTGTTGCTACTCAGTATAGTCGTTTTGTAGTAGATTTGTTTCCACCAGACTACAGCCTCGTTACACACTTTGGTATCCAGTTATATTCTAGTTTTATTCCTACTGAGTATTTGTGTTGTGGATGAGATATAGATTGTGTGTGACTTGTTGTGACAGTATATTACCACTGATGGATTGCATATTCATTTACAGCGTACGTGTGTATATGATTTCCATATATTGGAGTTCATATACATACGGCTGGGCGTGTTACGTATTCCTAGTCCTACGTATTTTGGGATTGGGGCATGACAAGGGAGGAGGGCAGGGGAGGGGCGAGGTGTTCGGCGGAGGTCCGGTGGGCGGAGGGTGGCTGTGGTGAGGGTGGTGTGAGTTCGAAAATGGGGGAGGGGGGCTGGGTTTATATAGGGTTTGGGTTTTAGGTATTTTAGTAAATAGGTTAATTTATTAGGGGTATTTAGGTAATTTTATAATAAAATATCTTTAGATATTTTAGGATATTTCTCTGATATTTTTGGGTGGGTCCCACGTCCAAATGGACGGTATAGATTCACCGGCCAATGAGGGGTTGACACCTTACACTGGAAATTTGCAGGAAAACCCCTGCAATTTTATAAATTGTATAAAGGTCCTATAATTGGGAAATTGCACAATTACGAAATTGTCTGGGAAAAACACCCTACTCCTATAAATGCTAAAATTCCCAGAACTGAGGGGGAATGCTGTGTGAGGGCCCCGGGGGGGTGGGGGTGAGCCTGGGCAGGGGCTGGGCCTGGTTTTTAGGTGATACGGGTCACCGTATTAATTAATTAATAATTAATGCGCACGGTGTTTACTAATTCTTTAGAGGCATGTAGGGCCATAATTGTATTGCGGTGTCAATATCTAAATGTTGTATACTGAATGTAGAATAATAACGTACTTTTGTTTGGGCAAAACAGGTGCCTGTTGGGCCTCTAATTGCTATTGGAACTGGGAAGGGTACAGGTCTGGAATTTAAATAGAATTTAAATACGGACGTTTGTAACGATATTTTCACGACTAAAACGATACTCATGCCAGCATATCTGGGAGTTGCACAAAGTGTAGGATAGTAGACTGGCATATCTAGTAAGGGTATGTGAACTTTGTTTGGGAATGACAGTCAGTGTAATGCTATAAATATTTGTGTGATGGACAGGTGTACAAATCAATAGGATATGTAAGCAAAATAAAATTAAAAATTTGCAATAATTCTAATTTGCTAAAAATAATCCTAATTTAATATTTAATACTGAAATCTGGTCGAGGGAGTTTACAATTAGTCTCATAACGTATTATGGACTTATTGCATGGGACGTTGGATTTTCATACTCTTAGGGACCTTTCATACTCTCGATTTACTTCTTATAGATTCAAAATCAATTTTTGAAATTCGGGACTTTTGAAACCGTTTGAAAACTTATATCATTTTTGAAAACGATGTTTGAAGAGGACAAGGGCGTAAAACCATGCTCTAATACCACCTGTCGTGCCCCGATCCCGTAGGGGCCGATCGTCCTCGCTTGGTCCCTACGGAACCGATCGTCCTCGCTTGGGTGCGATGCCGTGCAAGCCTAAGTTGCGCTTGCACCAGGCAACGTACCTGCACAAGTCACAAGTTAGACAAAAATATACATATATAGGCACAGAGTAAATGCAGAGAACCAAAGTTGAACACATTTGATAGGCACCCAAAATACTTTCTTTTTATTGAATACTGAAGATTTGGATTACAATGTGCTTACTTGGCTGAGTTACAAAAATATGCCTTAGAAGGCTTACAACTCTTTTTATATTCCTAAAACTAGCCACAACGCCCATTACATTACATCCTTGTAGTAGGACCAAAATAACCAAAACATCTAGCAGAAGAGGAGTAGCCCACTGGAGAGGAAAGCAACGGAGGAAGCAGCACGAACACAGTCCTATGGAAGGGTACGCACACGCTGATTCAGATTCAAGATGCTTGCCAAACTCTCGCTTCCAGTACCTGGATATTTGCCCACAAATGTGGGTCAGTACTACCACATGTACTGGTGAGCGACCGTGGCCAAACTCACCTTAGAAATCCACACTAAGTAAGCAGATGAAGCTAGCATTATTAGGTGATCTTTCTGGTTGTCTACTTTCTTTTTAACAATTCATGTAAGGAAACATAAACGATATATAGCATATGTATATGATAATTCTTACCCACGGCCAAGCGGTTATCCCTGCAGCAGACACACAAGTTAGCCACAATTTGAATATGTGCATAAACTTATGTATCAAACTTTGGTGTCAAAAATGATAGGTATGTAAGAAGGTAAACCTAGCATGCGCCCTATCTATATGACGGTCCATGAGTTTCCCCATTATTGGACAACAACACCCCCCAAGATCCCGTAGGACCGGAACATCAGGGTGCTCTCACAATCCCTTCAGGACCGACCGATTCCCAGTGCCCCAGAAACCGATCGAGAGACTATTACCTTGTGCACAAGTTGTCTGAGACCCATGCATGACAAGCAATATTTATAAATTAACTCTTAGGATGCACAACATTTGCAAGCATATAACAATCTAATAGCCACACCCCCAAGATCCCGCAGGACCGGAACATCAGGGCGGACTACTAGACTCTTCTCATTCATTCTTTTACACTTAACACAAACACTAACTATGAAGGTTCAATGCACGATATAGTGATGCAACAAGTAAGTAAGGGGCAACATTCAATTGAAGTAAAGCAGAAACTCTATGTATATTCGCATGCAGTTCATTTCTTTAGCTTATCTTTTTAGTGTGGCAACAAGTGTGAACTAGAGATCTTTTCATTTAGGCATGTGAACTGAAAGATTCATCGAAGGGCCTAAGCGACTCACCGAATGAATCGAACGAGAGGATGGGAAAGCCTTAAGCGACGTTCACTCTTTAGTTATGAGTCCTGCAAATGCAACAATACTTGGTTAGCATACTTCGATCTCTTTCCCTTACGATTCGAAAAGAACGCGCAAGCGAGAAAAGCGAAATCATGAAACCAAGTCATTGAAAGCAAATCTCAAAACACAAAGCAACACAAAACCAAGAAGCAATGCAACCAATGAAAACTCTTGGACTTATTTCAATAGAAGCCGTTCGATCAATTCGAAGGGTTCATTGCACTTTGTCCTTGTTGATTTGGCGGTAAGGTTTCCCCGAGACTCGATTTTCAACCGAGTCGAAGTAGCTAGTGTTCCATAAGTAACTGTTCAGAGCGGGGCATTACACATTGTAGGATGAGTTCTATACATAGAATAATTTAAAAAAAAAGTATACATTCTAACTTGTATTCATGCATATGATGAACATTCCAAACAAACAAGCATGCAAATAAGTAACCGTCACAAGTTGATTGGCAAGCATCATAATCCAAGTCTATTTTTTTTATCTTGACATCTTTTAGTTATTACTTGGTATCGTTTGATCGGGGCAAGCAGGAATACAAGATTTTAGATGTGAAGACTTGGAAGAAGGGTCAACTGAATCGAATATAAGCCACTCACAAGTTGGTTGGAAGGAAAGAAAAAAGGTGCTTTAGGACTCCGCTCGTGCGCCATCTACTGCTCGTTCACTTGGATTGCCACGAACATCTGATCAATACCTCTTCCACTCTTTTCAATCTCGAAATTGAAGTACAGTTCAACGAACGAAAATAATAAAATCCATCGAAACCATTCAAGAAAACGCAAGAAAATTCGAAAACCAACTCAAAGCACGAAAGCAACAAAGCGACAGCGAAAACTAGGCAAGAAAACTTGCAACGGAGAGGTCCCTCCTGACTCTGCCGCTAAGTCAATCCTGGGGGCACGGTCCACCGAATATGGGAATCGATTCCGAAGAAGCAAATCCATAACGAGGATAAAATCTTGTTTTAATTTATCCCGATCGAACGATACCGACTTGTATTTCTTAGCCGAACTCCCCGAATAGGGGGAACGGGGCACCACATCCTAACCAACTAATTAAAAGTTTCATCCATAAAACTTAGGAATAGAACCTAACACTAAGAAATAATGAAGGAAACCTTTCCCTCATCTCAGATTCAAGCTCCCAAGTGGATTCTTCGACTGAATGATTTCGCCAAAGCACGCGCACAAGAAGAATCGAACGACTTCGAAGCAGCTTGTCTTTACGATCCAAAATTTACACAGGTTGTTCAACATAAGTCAAGTCTACCTTAAGATCTAGTTGATCAAGATCTACCACATGACTCGGGTCGTACATGTACTTCCTAAGCTGTGAAACATGGAAGATATCGTGCACTTCGGATAGTGATGGTGGTAGAGCAATCTGATATGCAACTGGGGCGACTCGCTTTAGTATCTCGAACGGACCGACAAATCTTGGACTTAGCTTTCCCTTTGCTCCAAATCTGGTAACTCCTCGCATGGGCGAGACTTTGAGAAATACCCAATCGCCTTCAAGGAATTCAAGTGGATGTCGATGCATGTCTGCGTAGCTCTTCTGACGACTCTGAGCTACCTTTAGTCATTCCCGGATCAAACGAATCTTTTGGACGGTTTGCTCCACGAGCTCCGGGCCAAGGATTTGCCGTTCGCCAACTTTATCCCAATAGATCGGGGACCTGCACTTCTGCCCATACAATGCCTCATACGACGCCATATGAATGCTGGATTGATAGCTATTGTTGTATGCAAATTCGGCTAACGATAGATGCATATCCCAACTTGTCTTCAAGTCCAAGACGCATAGTCGTAGCATGTCTTTGAGGATTTGGTTGACATATTCTGTTTAACTGTCTATCTGTGGATGGTAGGTGGAGCTGAACTTCAACTTCGTCCCCATTGCTGACTGCAGGCTTTCCCAGAAATACGATATGAATCGACCATCTCTATCGGAGACAATAGATACGGGCACGACGTGGAGCCGAAGGATTTCGTTGAGGTAGATCTGAGCCAAGCGGTCGACACTCCAAGTACTTTTGATAGGCAGAAAGTGAGCTGACTTGGTGAGTCGATCGACGATAACCCAGACGGCATCATTCCCCCATTGCGTCTTTGGCAAACCAACAATGAAATCCATTATTATGTGTTCTCATTTCCACTCCAGAATAGCGAGGTTTTGCATCTCTCTGCCCGGCTTCTGGTGCTCGACCTTTACCCTATGACAAGCCATGCATCGTGACACGAACAACGCCATATCTTGTTTCATATCGTGCCACCAAAATATCGAACGGAGATCCCGATACATCTTTGTGCTACCCGGATGAGAAGTATAACTAGCATAATGGGCTTCTGTGAGTATCTCCTTTCTGTGTGCAAAAAATTTTCTGGATTTGATTGTTTTGATTACGTACGGCGAGGGATGAGTATTATCGCTGCTCAGAATATCGAGGAGTTTTTCCTTGAAGTTTCGAGGATGAAACTTTTTGATGGTGGGTAAGTATGTAGTGTACCCAGCTCTGCGTCGGCACTATATAATAAAGGTGAGTGGGCAGAACTTTGTTCTCTGATTCTTGCACACCTTAATAAAGAATCTGAGTTTTTGAATGCTTGTTTTCATAAGAGAATGATAAAACCTGTCTTGCATGCCTAACTAAGAGAAACCTGAAACACTTGTATAAGACTAAGAGTTTGCATGAACATGTTCCACTATCGCTTGTGCTTCGAGAGAACCATATCGTATGCATGAACTTGTTCAATGAGGGCAGCTAGTCCGCAACAAAGACATAATATGTAGTGCCCCGCTCTGCGTCGACACTATATAATCAAGGTGAGTGGGCAGAACTTCGTTCTCTGATTCTTGTACGCCTTAATAATGAATCTGAGATTTTGAATACTTATTTTCATAAGAGAATGATAGAACCTGCCTTGCATGCCTAACTAAGAGAAACCTGAAACGCTTGTCTAAGACTAAGAGTTTGCATGAACATATTCCACTATCGCTTGTGCTTCTAGAGAACCATATCGTGTGCTTGAACTTATTCAGTGAGGGCGGCTAGTCCGTAACAAAGACATAAAGCAAGCAGGCAAGACAAGCCGATCGTTCTATTATCAGGGTGTGCACAACGTATCTCGTGAGCTATACTCAAGGACTCTAGGGACAAATGCACATCTATGGACAAATGCTCATCTAGGGGCAATCCTCTATCAAGCCAACACAATGAACTATCTTATATGTAGTGCGGTCCCCGAGTAACTCAGGATCAGTAGCAGTTAATCGAGCTAACCAATGACTCATTTATCTGATGTTATTGGCAGCCGTGACTTATGGTTGCTTTCCACTATCTCTGTAGTAGCCGTGACCAAGGTGCAGCTCTCTACCAATAGCCATTGTCCGACCGATGCGAATGCATAAAACACTATTAAATAAACTCTAGGATGCAGACGAGATGAACCACCAGACCATATATCTTTGTTGCGGACTAGCCGCCCTCACTGAACAAGTTCAAGCACGTGATATGGTTCTCTCGAAGCACAAGAGATAGTAGAATATGTTCATGCAAACTTTTAGTCTTAGACAAGCGTTTCAGGTTTCTCTTAGTTAGGCATGCAAGACAGGTTCTATCATTCTCTCATGAAAACAAGCATTCAAAAACTCAGATTCATTATTAAGGCGTGCAAGAATCAGAGAATGAAGTTCTGCCCACTCTCCTTGATTACATAGTGCCGACGCGGAGCGGGGCACTACAATTTCAATGCTTGTCACATAATCTATTCCACAGTCAAGTAACACTATTCGTATTGTGCATGCATCTAGTTGGCCAGGAGACTATCAAATAGCTCTTCTGTGCAATATGAACCTGCAAGTATCCGGGACCGTTAGGTCGCCAAGGCAATCCCCGAACTAGGGGAATGCATCAAGTTGAACTCTGAACGAGAATCATGTCAAGTTTACATCTGAACAAGAATCATGTCAAGCAAATCAAGAATCACAGCTCGTGGAGCAATACTCATTCAGAACACAAATCATGGATTGTCTTGTCAAGATGGGAATTTGGAAGACCCTAGACCTGCATGTCGCAGACAACTTGAAAAAGGTGATCTTCGGATCTCAGTACCACGGGCAGTCTCCGGGGCACCGGGGCCGATCCGATCCGGATGGAACTCTATTGTATAGTCCATTGTACTGGTCTAGATTATCAACTTTCGTAAAATAAGATCCCAAAGATTTTGTTTGTTCAATTTGACGACAAATGGTTTGATATTTGGATCAAATGATCCCTTCTTGTCTACTTTATGTTCCAAGTGAACGTTACATGAACGTTAGAGGAGATATTTTTCTTAAAAAAAATTTGATATACCCAAAATATCCCTAACTAATTTGTATATATTAATTAGTATATATTTATTTGTGTACATTAATTATTTGTGTACATTACAATGTGCTACATACCACATATTGGAGTATTAATATTGGATAGACTGCTACATACCATGTGCACTAGAACACTCTATTCCTATGGCTCATATTCTTACATAAGCCATAAACATGTGGACCAATAGAAAAAAAATTCATACATTTCATGTGCACCCATGTGTACTAGAACACTCTATTTCTATTGGTCTAAATATGCTTGGCTCGTGTAGGAATATGAACCCTATGGCTCATATCCCGTTTATCCTATACTCATATCCTATGGATAAACGGGATATGAGCTATAGTGCTCATATTCCTACATAAGTCATATGCATTAGAAGACTATATACTTATTGGTTCACATATACATGATTCATGTAAGAATATGAGCCCTATGGTTCATATATTACATAATATTAACAAATTTTTTTGGATGAGGTATGAATTTAAGAAAAATTGGTTTCGGATCGGAAGGGAGAGAGACTTTGAAGAAATTGCGCGTGCTGGATGATGTTAGAGTTGGCACATTCTAGCAAAACCATAAATGTGCCAAGAGAGTTTGGCGTATTACTTAACATAACGGATGGCACATTACTTAATATAAAAGAAAAATATGTCAACTCTATTAAAAATTATAATTTGGATCATTCTTGCATATTATTTAAATTTTTTTAAAATCTTGATTGAGATAATTTCAACCGAGACCATTTAATTGAAAAAAAATTTCTAATCGAAATAATTTCAAATGATATCATTTCGACTTGATTAACATATTATTTAATTGTACTAGTATGATTCCTTTGTAGTTGGTCGCATGCATATTCCCTCAATAAAAAGAAATATCCCCAAAAAAAAAACAAGAAATTCATCAAAAGATGCTTAGAATGGTAATAGATAGATAGTTGGCACAATCTTGCAAAAATTATCCAAATCAAAATTTTTAACTTTATTTAATAATATGCCAGAATTAGTCCAACTACGATTTGTTTCTTAATTTTTTCAAATAATAGGTAAGAATTATCCCAATCGGAATTATTTTTTTAAATACCTAAGAATTATCGGATTAAGAAATTTTTTTTTTTAAATGCAAGATTTACCCAATCAGTAAATTTTAATTATTTTTAAAACAAATATGTCGTCCTATTAAAATTCTCCTAAATTTCATCCCCACCCAAAATTTTGTGTAATATTAAAGATGTAATTCAGATCTCAATCTTCCCAGTGCAGTAAAAAGTAAAATCAAATCCAACCCGCCCTCACCACTAATCAATCCATGAACCCTATTCTATTTCATGTTGACCCACCGCCATGCAAAGCCCAAGCATCCACCTTTTTCTTTTTTTTTTCCCTCTGAAAACAAATCTCTTATTTTCACCGCTCTCTTCGCTTCCTCTCCTCCACAACCATTTCTCTCTCTCTCTCTCTCTCCCTCTCTCTCTCTCCAATGAAGCTCAGCTATTCCGCTCCCATTCTCAAGCCACTCCTCCTCGTCCTCTTCTTCCTCTCCGTCCTCGTCCTCGTCCTCGTCCTCGTCCTCGTCCTCGTCCTCCTCTTTTCCTTCCAACTCAAGCTCAACACCATCAAACCACCACCGCCACCACCATCTCACAAGCAGCAGCTCCTGAAGATGAGGTCCGGCTACTCGTCTTCCTACGAGGAGTACATAAAGCACCAGCTGAACAAGACCCTCAACCCGAAGCTCCGCCGCCTGTGGGCCACCCGCGACTGGGACCGCAAGGTCCGCGTCTTCTCCGCCCTCAAGTCCCACCGCCTCCTCAAAATCCCTCCCTCTGCGTCGGCGCCCGCATGGGGCAGGACGTCGCCGCGCTGCTCTCCATCGGCGTCGTCGACTCCGTCGGCATCGACCTCGCCCCGTGCCCGCCCCTCGTCTTGGAAGGGGACTTCCACGCGCAGCCGTTCCCCGGCGCCACGTTCGACTTCGAGTTCTCGAACGCGTTCGACGCGGCGGCCAGGCGGCGTCTGCGTGTTAGATTTATTTACCATACGATTCAACAAAAACAACTCTTTTCTTTTTAGTCCCACATGGAAAAGGAGAAGTCATTCTCCTTTCCATATATTGTTTTATCCTTCTTAATGGGTAAGTGGGCTTTGTAGAGGATGGGCTAGATCTCATCCAACCCGCGAGCGGGTGTGCGATTTAATGCGTGTTTTTACGTATTTATTATTCGCGCACTTAGCACTTAGCGGAACGGACATGGGTACACAGGTAATTTCTTAACTTATTTTATTTTTTATTTTTGTTTGATCTGGTGGTTGCTGGTCTTCCGCGGAACCGTTATCACGTAATCCCGTTACGGAAAGAGTGGTATACTCAGGACACGATCCTGAGATCTGCAGAACGGAAATCAGTTTTTCCTTCTCTCTCTCTTGTTTTCTGTTCGGAACGAAAGAACGATCGTACAGAGATGAAAAAGAAAAGGAAAACAGCAGAACCTATATTCTTCCAAAAACTCCTCCGTCCAATCTCTATTCTTCAGGCAAGGTTGTGATCGTTCGTGGAATTCGCCACCGGGTGCACGGTGAAGTGAATCGAAGGATTCGTTGTATCTTGGGGATAGATCGCCAGGAACCCACTGCACTGTTCGTGGGACGAAATTCTATTCTAAGGACAGCGTGTAACGTGCCTCGAATTTTATAATATTTCTTGTCTTCAATTTTATATCTTCCAATTTGCATTTTTAGGAGTTTTTACAACACTGCGTGCTGCACGTGGCGCTCGAGAGGAGAGGGGACAAGTACTCCGCAAACGACCTCTTCTGCGTCCAAGGCCTGCTGGCGCTTTTCACGGACTCCGACCTCGTTAGGCTCCGGAAGGTCGACGCCTTCGGCCTCGACACGGAGATCGTTACCAGGAAGAGAAGAATTAAGTTTATCTCATGATTCATCTATATATTATTTATGTTTTTTATTTCATAGCCTCAATATACACTATACACAATATACAAGAATATTCTATTCTTTTTTCTTTTTCTTTTAAAAAGATGAGAACAAAGTTATCTAGTTCAAGCCTATCCTAAGATTGAGAAACTACAACATTATGAATATTAGTCACTTGCGTACAACTGTGATATTGTTAAAATTTTAGAAATATATAATTTAAACATTGAATATATTTTAAAATTTATCATATATTAAGACATTTAGAAGGTTTTAGAATATTTTTATTTTTAACTACATAGTTATTTTTTTATATATTTTTTTATTTAGTAGAGTATACATGTATATTGTTTAGACTACTTATTTTTAACAGCTTTTAAGTCAGTAAACGGTTTCTGTTGCAAACAAGATAGAATAGGTGGTTAAAACCTAGAGCATATGTATATATAGCCACAACAAAACTTATTAACAATAATGTTTCTTAAATGAGATATTGATAAGCAAATTCTTTTGTTTTGTTTTGTTTTGTATTTTTTCAGTTCCACTGACGAACAAAATCGTAGGTAGGGTTCATTTTTTCCTCCACCACAAAAATATACGAGATATTAGATATAGACACGAACAGGACACTACTTGAGTTGAGTTGAGTTGAATTGAATTAAAAAAACAAACTTGATTAGCTCTTGTGATATGTGGGGGATTAGGTAAAACTTCTCTTTCAGAAGATTATTGATATGTTTATTGCGTGCGAACTGACAAGCCCAAGGGACGGTGGACAATTGGATGCTTAATTACTAAGTTGAGTGGTTTTCGGTATCCATCCTTTTCATTGGCAACTCATATCATTTTCTAGTGAAAGAACCAAATAAAGTACATGCTGAGGCAATTGAAAATAAAGATGATAATCTTTGTGGCACGAATTTTACTCCGACTTGTTCCTATTATTATATAAAAAAAAAAAAAAAAAAATCATAGGTGCTAACCAGACCTTCTGGTTTCTAAGTGAATGAATAATTTGACATGAAAAATTAATTAAAAATTTAATTAATTTTTTAATGAGTATCTGTTCGAAAGGGTGTATCTCTTCCAAACAGTGTCTTTTCACATGTTGTGTCTCTTTATCCTTTATAAAAGCATAGTCACAAGTGTTTGATTCATTCATTCAAACAACTCATTCATACAATCGAGTAATTCTGAGAGAGAGAGAGAGAGAGAGAGAGATTACCATCATTGCTTTGTCAATTCTTACGGTTTGAAGTGCTGCTACCGGAGGAGGAGCACCGTTGTATCCTGGGAGGCGATCGTTACTAAACCGTAAACACTTGAGCGAGACGAATATTGTTTTAAGGACATTGAATCGAGTTCTAGTCTCGGTTTCGATCAGATCGTTTATTTATATTTCTTTTTCAGTCTATAAAATTACAGAGTAGAATTATTTTTACTCACAGAAACTCTTGTAGACAATTTTGAGTAGCATGCATGCTCATTTGACTGTGATAACCAAGTGTTTACTTCTTTTAGTTGGTTTCAGTTATGTGAAGGTAGGATCTCTTTTTGACAACATGTACGTATGTTCTTGGGCTTTAGAAGAAATCAAATTTTCATGACTTTGGCCAGATCTACTTTCACTACTAATGCTTTAGTCAGGGCCGGTACGAGAAATCTCGGGACTATAGCAGGATTTGAAAGTGAGACATCTTCAATGGATAAATAAAAAACATTCAGTTTTTCTATATAAATTTTATTGATTTCTTTTTCTCGGATAATAATTTTATCAATCAGAGTTGAATAACCTTACTGTCGTTTCTAACAGTCAAACAAGACGACTAGAAACAAGATTATTTGAACACAAAAGAAAAAAAGTAACACTTAGAATGCTAAAATATATTTTTAAAAAAATAACAAGTAAATTAGTTGGTATCGTGGTAATAGCTTTCTCAATACATTTCTTGATCTATGGTTAATACTTTGGTATTGCCATTTTCATTAATAAAGCTTAATATGTATAAGTGGGTGTAGGCCCCCTTTGAGCCACCTTACTTCTAAAGTTATTACTATGTCATACTACTTAAGTGGGTTTAGAGGTTGTTTGGACCTTCCAATTATAAGTAGCCTTGGTCCCCGTTCAAGGGTCTTGTCTATCATTAAAAAAATAAGTCATATTAGCGACGTTATTAGCGACTCCGGACATAGACGTCGCTAATATTATTGAAATTAGCGACGTATTCAATAGACGTCGCCATGGTAGCGACGTTTCGCGACGCCTACCGACTATCATTAGTATTATGGAAAACGACTGTCACGACCCGCACCCAGAATTTGGGCATGAGTCATGGGTACGTCCAGTCTAAGCCGCAGCATCGACGGTAGAACGCTGTCTAGGTCTCAAGACTACCAAACATAACTCATAACCTGTCAAAGATCTCAACTCCATAAGGAGGACAATGATAATACATTGATCAACCATTCAATATATACTCAATCACAATAACTATAGGAAATAAATGACACGATGAGATATAAAGGTAAGGAGTACTGACATAAGTCAAGTACAACAATAACAAAATACAACACAAGTCTAGAGTCTAGTTGTCCACATAAAGTCTCAACAATAAATACAACCCAAGTTTCAGTTTTTTTTTTAATAAATGATACATAAATAGGACCGTCTAAATGCCTGCAGGTGGTGTCTCCTCTAAGAAGAGGGACTCCTCTAGGATCTCTGGTACATGGTCTCCCTCTACGTCCGGGCCATAGTGGGTAGGACAGAAGTCCTCCAAGTCCTCTGAAAAATGTTATCCAGTCAGGATTGGAGCGAAGCACAAACACTAAACAACAGTTTCATTTATATTGACAAAACTATAAAAATAGTGTAAGGAAATACAAGATGAAATTAAATACTGGAAGTATGAAATACTGGAGAATATGTAATCAGCAATAGTACATCTAGTAATGAACAGAAATATAAGTGAATGCTAGAACAAGTGAACTAAAATAAGGAAATAAAATATCTGGCTATGTGTTTGAAATATCAGTTTATTACGTGATCAGCTTGGGACAAGATCAGGCTTGTTATATATGATTGGCTATGATACATGTGAGGTCTGGCTAACCATCTGATTAGCTATGATGCGAGCAATAGTCAGGCTAATCATATATAACAGGCTATGAGGCATGTAAATGGTTAGGCTACACCCAACGTGATGTGTGTGGTGAGCTATGATGCATGTAAAGTGGGGTATGATCACATAATCTGCTAATATTTTTCCGTCCCCAGCTAGCACGATGGATTCCAATCACGAATCCTCATGACAGGTATCTATGATGCTAACCCGTGTATCCACGGTGTCAGAATCAAGTATACTATACAACTAGAATCATAGAATAATTAGCAAAATAAAAACTGTCAGAGAATGTACTCGCCTGTGGTCCTGAGCAAAGAATGAGGATCGATGTCCAAGGTGGAATCACAAGGACCTATAGATAAAATTTCAATGTCAATTGGTGTTTTGGGATGATAATTAAGTCAAACTAGGTAAATGCTAGGCTAACTAGGTCGTTACCTTGCTACTCTAGATTTTCTCGGTCTTGCCAAGGTATACTAGTTTATACTAGTCTTAGGCTAGCTAATATTTATTATACTTGATATTATTAATATATATATAACTAATATACTATTGTATCAGGGTAATACCTTAATATATAACACTTACCTTAACTAATGCTCTAATCCATAGCCTTAAACTTATATCGATACAGACACTTGAGCTTCCACACTAAACATCTCGTGTGCACAACCTACTCACCCAAGGCACACTACTTGGAAGCAATGCCCTCCTCTATTGTTATTATACTTGTTACTTACCTGTGAGCTTCCATCCATGTGCTTGTGGACACTCAACCCGTGCCCCTCATATTTTTGTGCCTTAGAACTATACCAAATCAGTTGCTTGACTGACATCAAGTATCAGTTCCCACAACTCAGATTCCCTAACCTGGACTGATACCTTATGCATCCTAAAATAATACTGCACAGTGCTTATGGTTTGGCATGGCACTCATAGCAATTTCCTAGTCCCCTCTCTCTCAAGGCTGCACCTAATACACCCTGAGCCAAAACCCGTATCAATTAACTATTCTGGTACTAAGGTATCCGTTTCCTCCACCCGCAATCTCACCTGGACAATACCTAACATCACCTCACAGCACAACAACAATAACAACAACCTTAACTAACTAACACTCAAGGAATGGGATTTTATCACAGTGTCAATTAACTGTATTCTCCCCCCTCCCCAAACACAAGAACTAGACTTGCACTCCAAAGTACCATAGCCTCTAACTCACTCAACCCTATTTACTGCCACTTTCAGATGTTCACCTGTTGTCAACTGCCCCTACAGCTACTGCCAATCTCCCCTCCACACACTAGTATCAGGTACACACTGCAGTCCCAGTTCTCAAATGCACACACACAGACCTTAAACATTCTATACTAATTACTCATGCATGACACTAGCAACACTATGAACTCCAACACAATACTGATACACTAAACTAACTAGAACTATACCTACTGATATTGGCACAGTATCCTCTAGCTGATACTGCAATATTGATACTACTACTGTCAGTCTCCCCTCTACACACTACTATCAGTGTGCACAACTTGGGGAACCCGACTCTGCACAGTCACACATATACCTCTCACTGAGACACTCACTATTGACACTGATACACTATACACAACAACATGAAACACACACTTTACTGAATTATAGCACCCTCACACTGACACTGATACACTGAACCACAGTGCCAGTGTCACAGCTTACTCACTGAGACACTCTGATACACACTCACAGACACAATTATATTGACACTCACACTCACTAAGATACACGACTGATGCACAGTTCATCTGCTGCACACCACAGAGAATACTAACACAGTGATACTTTCACACGAGCACTCAAATCCCCATCTCTCCATCACAGGTGCACAACTCTCACACGGCTAACACACCTACACCCTCAACTGGCCTCAAACAACTGATACTAGATCGACACACTCAAACTCCCTAATGCACATAGTGAACTCGATTCCCCCAATGCAGATACCACTGCACAGTATCGGTAGATACCCGATACTCAGCTCACTCAAATAAACTGATACACAGAACCCGACCTTATGCACACAACCAAAGCACAGTGGTTACATTGATGCTCACTGCACAGGGACTGAACTACCTACTGATATACAGCACTAACACACACAAACACACTGATACATTCACACAAGCACTCAAATCTTCCACCTCACACGACACAGTGTCCACCATGCACAGTTCACTCATAGAGACACTGTGAGTACAATGCACAGACATAGTGAAGAACCCGACTGTGCAACCACTCACAGTATCCAAAATACCATAATACGTATACGTATATATATACATCCATATTAACAAGTATACACATCAATGCATAAGAAACTAGGTCATATAATAGGTATTCCTCCTATTAAGCATTTCTACATACACCTAGTGTGTTGAAAATGGAATACGCATGATTACTCATGCATAACTCCCCAAATCAAAATTAAACCTCTACGTATATGATGTAAACGTGTATAAATACACACACACACACACACACACACACACACACACACACACACACACACATATATATATATATATATATATATATATATATATATATATATATATATATATATATATATATATATATATATATATATATATATAAGTAGGGCTAAAAAATTGGGGAAAAATGCATCATTGGATCACAAAACCCAAATACACCTATGACACAATGGAAAAACATCATGCTACCAAAAGAGTCATTCTTAAATTAATGGGTGGGCTCCTAATAGCCAAACAATCAATTAAAACATAATTAAAAGAGGTTTTTTTTTTTCTTCCGGATTTTTACCTATTGGAAGATGGATTCCCAATGTAGCTTCTCCTTCTCCAAGCCTCTTTGGTCCAAGCTCCTAAGTCTCTCTTGATGGGAAAGAAATGAGGGTTTCTAGGGCTAGAAATCCTAAAATTTGAGGAAGGAAAGATGATTTCTAAGTGGAGGCTATTCTTAGGGGTTTTTTCATGAATGAAGAGAGGCTTGAGGGAGGCTCCCTCTAATTTTATAGGGCTAGGGTTAGGGCTTCTAATACAAATAGTCTATTTTGCCCTTCATGATTTGTCATGAAGAACTAATTAATTAAAGGGGTTTAGTCATACATTGAGGGTTTAACTAAATGCTAATTTAAAAATGGGCATGGGTTTATCTAGTGGATGTTTAGGTCTAGTCCATTATCCCATGCATTAAAGAACACAAAATAATATGTATAATAAATATATCATGCAATATATTGACACAATAAAATAAATATGGCAATTGACAATAAAGTCCTATTCTAGAAATATGGTAGTGACAAGTCTACCCTCCTAAAAAAATTTTGTCCTCGAAATTGAATTGAACTAGAACAAGAACAAAATCAGACAAGGAATTATACCTCAAGTATCGAAGAGATACGGGTATTGCTCGGGCATTTTGTCCTCTCTCTCCCAGGTCGACTCACCTGGGGAGTGATGTCTCCATGCAACACGAACCAAAGGAATAGTCTGGTTCCGCAATACTTTCTCTCTGCGATCCAAGATCTCTACGGGCTGCTCAGGATAGCTGAGAGTCGGACCAACCTCGACCTTCGAGTGATCCAGTACGTGACTAGGATCTGCCACGTACCGTCTCAGCTGCGACACGTAGAACACGTCATGCACTCTCTCTAGTGCAGGCGACAAGTCTAGTCTATAGGCCACTGTACCGACCCTTGCAAGAATATCAAAAGGTCCGATGTAACGTGAACTAAGCTTCCCGCCTCCACCAAAATGAATCGTGCCCCGTGTCGGAGAAATCCGTAGGAACACCAGATCGCCAACTTAGAGCAAAACAGTCTTAATACGCAATCTAAAATAAAATAATCACAAGCCAGAATAATAACAAACCTATACCTGAAACTCTAGGGGTCTACGGTGGCTGTCGGCCCAATGTCGCTGTCTGTCCTACGCCACCCGCAGTCTGTCTCTGATGAGTTTCACCTTTTTTGCTGCATCCACGAACATTTCTGGTCCTAACAAGGCTCTCCCTCCGACGTTATCCCAAGATAACGGTGTGCGATACCTTCGTCCATATAGAGGCTCGAATGGCGACATCTCAATGCTGGCCTGGTAGCTGTTGTTGTAAGCAAACTCTACCAGGTGTAGATGATCCTCCCAAGAATCTCCGAGATCTAGAACGCAAGTGCGTAGCATATCATCGAGAGTCTGAATAGTCCTTTCAGACTGCCCA
The DNA here is from genome assembly GCA_036927795.1 of Iris macrosiphon. NCBI lineage: Eukaryota > Viridiplantae > Streptophyta > Magnoliopsida > Asparagales > Iridaceae > Iris > Iris macrosiphon. The sequence continues at coordinate 82,337,739 of JAYESA010000003.1, forward strand.
TCTGTCTGGGGGTGGTATGCGGTACTGAACTTGAGCTGGGTACCCAAGCTAGCCTGCAGACTCCTCCAAAAGTGGAAAGTGAAACGACTATCCCGATCCGAGATGATGCTCACAGGAACCCCATGTAATCTGACAATCTACCGCACGTACATCTCTGCTAGCCTCTCTGTCGATGTACCCACTTTGAAGGGTAAGAAGTGGGCTGATTTGGTCAACCTATCTACGATGCCCCAAATTGCGTCCTTTCCTCCTGGAGAACGCGGAAGCCCTGAAATGAAATCCATGGTCACGTGCTCCTGTTAGTCTCAATGGGAGAGGAGATAGTTCCTGTTTATCAGCTCTAAAGGCATATATGTTCTTTCTCCACGGATGTGACGCAGGAAGGAACTGGCGGTGACAATAAAAAATGCTTTTCCTCCGTTATAGAGACGAAATGCCTTACTATTTTCCATACATATCGGACAAGATAAAGTACCATGAGTACTCCACCCCGATAACATCCCATATGTTGAAAAATCGTTGATGGTCCACATGAGAGACACTCTCATCTGAAAGTTCTGCTCCTTCGATATATTATATGTCCGAATGCCGAATTGCCACAATTGTTTCAACTCATCCACCAACGACTGCAAGTAGATATCGATGTTCTTTTTTGGATTTTTAGGACCGGGTATGATAAGTGTCAAAAATATGTAAGGAGTCTTCATGCACATCCACGGTGGTAGATTGTAAAAAATCAAAATTATCGGCTAACAAGAGTACTGAGATCCTGACTGCCCGAAAGGAGCGAATCCATCAGAACATAGACACAATCGGACATTCTTGGGATCCGCAGCAAATTCAGGATGGCACAAATCAAAATGCTTCCATGCCTCTCCATCGGAAGGATGAGATAATTTTTCTTCATCCATTTTTCGTTCCTTGCTATGCCATGTCATGTGTTGTGCTGTATTTGCGGACATATACATCCTCTGCAGCCTCTTTGTGATCAACAAAAACTGCATGTACTAGTAAGGACGCGACCTTGCTCGGACAGTTGACTTTCCTTTGCCCCGAAGTGGATTATACCAGTCCACATAACAGAAAATGCATTTATCATTATCATTGTTCTCCTTGTAGTACAACATGCAACCATTTTGACAACAATCTATCTTTTCGTAGCCTAATCCGAGTTTTTATATCATCATCTTCGACTTGTAGAAGTTATCAGGCAACTCCTTCGATCCTTTTGGTAACAACTCTCTAACAAACTGAATTATCCGGTCGTAGCATTCCTACGGCAAGTTAAAATCAGACTTTAGGTTCAACAGCCGCATCACCACCGACATGACAGAATGAGAATCACAACCCGGATATAATGGAGTATCGACATTCTTGAACATATCATAGAATTCTTTCGCATCAGGATTAGGACCCTCCGGATTAAAACTTGGACCGGCTGCATCAAATACCAACTCACGTGCCAGGTTTCGCGGTCGATATTCAAATTTATCTCGAGAGTGGACTCTTTTACCTCCGTATTGAAGGAGGAATAATCATATTGCAAAAATAAAGGTTCTCCTTGAGCCGTCCACTCCTTTTAGTTCGGTATGAAATCCTTCTTGTAGAGATGCTCCCTCACGAGATCCTCCTCTTTGAATGATATATTATGATATTTGATACAAGGACACTTGATGAGCCTCCCATCCATGATACTGGCGTATTTGAGAAATTTCTCAACGCCCGCCATGAAATCATCTGTCAAACAAATCCTACTCTAATGTCGTCGATTGTAAATCCACGATCGGTCAACTAAGTATCGACTCATTGATCTACATATCCCATATATTCAAACAATATGGATTAGATACAAGATGAGTTAGAATATTTGCTAAAGAATTAGTTAGTTAGGATACTTGATGAAGAAGTCTTATAAAGAACTAAAGGAGCTATTGGAAAGACCATATTTGAGCATTTTTTCCTGTTTTACAAGTATCCAAAACTATAATTCCTTGACACTCATCCGAATGGCCGATACATGCCAAAGCATAGTAAGGTTGTAACTAGTAATTATTATTCATATTAGTACCCTGAAGTGATAATCGATACTTATATTAATTGTCCGATACCGATTCCGATATAAAGACCAATATTGTAAAATGTTAATAATTTATTATAGGTTAATTAATGATAACCGTATCGATTTTAGGGCCGATGAATAAATCGATACCGATACGGATTTTTGAACGTCACATATTCTATTTCCGATATTCTAGGATACGCTCAAGCCTATGTATTTAGAATTAGGTACGTCTAAGGATACACATACAAATGAAAATAATTATATATGTAATATTCAATTTGTTAATCTTCTTCTAAGTTAATTATAGACACATACAATACATATTACCATTTTTGTGTCCTAATACTAGTATCAATTTGTTTGCATTTTTTTCGGTACGTGTGTCCGTGCTATAAATCGGTACGAAATTCTTCTTTTAAGTTAACGGTATTTTTGTAGTGATAGTTAGATTTCTATTGGAGTTATTTTCCACAATGCAAGCATTTAATAAAAATTCCAAGCGAGGTTATTCTTTCGGTATGTACGCCCATTATAAACTCCGTCATGGTGCTAAATTTCTGATCTCATCCAATAATGCTTCATTATTTCTCCGTAGTCTAGTGCTCATTGAAGTTGTGTGGTTGTTCATTTTCGATAGTATCAAAAATGTGTCATCTTCATCGAATATCACTAGATTTCTTGTAAGTTTCAAAATTGTATAGCTTTGAGTAGTTGTAGATCAAAAATGACTAAAGAACAAGTTTTAGTAAGATACCATGTCTTAGTAGGCATCCCATTATAGCTTTGAGTATTTTTTTTACGCCAATAGGAACCCGAACAAGTATGTGAGACATGAGAAAGATTATCTACGAGAAGGCTTGCTTCAGCACTCCTTTGCTTTCTTCTTCCTCCGTTGGAGTGTATTTGGCTTTCTTCTCTACAAAAGCTTCAAAGTAGTTCTCATAACGAGTTTTCTTTCACGAGGATGAGGTAGTGAGTTTCATCATATCCGTAGCATGAATAGTAATTGTGTTTAGTTAGCTTATATAATATTTTAAACTTTTTTTATATTTAACCATACTTCTCTTCCCAATTTCCATTTTACTATAAGATTGAGGTGTCTATAAATATATTATACAAGCCACAATTTGATAGTATATCTATATAGAATAGTGTCATCGTATTTCTATCATTGAGATCTTTCAGGTCTGAATTAGCATTATTGTTTGTAAGCAGGGGGATGAAAGATCATTCATTGGGGGAGAGATGTGACCAGAGGTGGCCCACATAGCAGGGGGGTGAGAGGGTTGTAAGCATTTGGTAGTAAACTTAACATTATTATTTTTGAAATGCATAAGCCCTATTTCAAAAAAATTCTCTTATATTAATAACAAAAAATAACAGTTACTTTAAAATTTTCAGTCATTTGAATGAGACTGAAGTTTCTCATTCATGGCTTTCGCTACTTTTGACATATCAATAAATAAATATATTTCAGAATTTAAAAATGTCAGAACACAATAATGCTTGAATTCATCCTCCTATTCCCTCATAAATTTCATAAAAATTAAATTTTCTAACAAAATGATGATGACCTAGAAATCAAATAGCCACTTCAAAATATTCACAAGTGAGAAAATATGTATGTTCACAGATTCTTCATTTCTATATTATATGCTTGTTTATCATACATTACTTGCTGCTATATATGTCTATATATTATACCATATTTGTCTATTCGTATTTTATAAGAGTGCCCCATATGTTATTTCAAATCATGTAAAATATATGGAATCCATATAGATGAATATCAACATGATGGTAAAGTGACCACATTAATTCTACTACAAAATTACCATAAACAATAAGGTTGTAAAAGCATGTAATAGAGTATTTCCAGTGTATTTGTGTCCATGTCTATATTTTCGTATTCGTGTCCAGTGTCTCGTGTCTACATGTCCAGCACCCTAAATCCTGTATGCTAATTAATAATTAACCAAAATACGAATGAGGGTTAGGTTAGAGCTTACCTTCGACGGAGGAGGAGGGGATCTGACGGAGCATGTGTAATACCCCGTTTCGCTCAAACGGACTGCCGATTCAAACGGCAAAAGTGTATCGTCCCGACCTGCCTTGCTCAGGCGAGAATACTCGTTTGAGGCAAAGGATATCCAGACTTTGTCCCTATGGAAGTTCGGCTTAGGCTTTTAGAGGCTCGCTCGGTGTATCGCTCAATCGAGCTTAATCATCGCTAAGGTGGGTGGCTACGGTGAACTTGTCTTTGCTTAGCCAGCACACATAAAATACAGAATGTTTCATGCTAGTCTCTAGGTGAATCATTGTCACTGCCACAATTTTAAATAAGGGCATTTGTGTAATTTCACTATTTTGAATAATTATGTGTTTAATTAATCTGCTGAGTTTTATAAAGTAATTATATGTTGTTAATAATATTTGGTTTTAGGTCAAGCCCTAGAACCCATTAGGTCAAACCCTAATGACTAAACCCTAATTGTAAACCTAGTTCTAGAGAAATCCTAGAATTCAAATTGTAGGTTGAACCTCAAACCCTAGACTGACTAAACCTTAATTAGTTAAGTTCCTATTGACCTAACCTGGAGGTTAAACCTAGACTATGCATTAGAAACCCTAACTGAGCCTTAATATAAAAGGGAAGCCTCTCACAAAGCCATCCTTCATGTAGAAAGGAGAAACCCTAGCCTCCATCAAGAAAAACCATCTCCTCACCCAAATTTTGAGATCAAACCCTAGGAGACCCTTTTCCTCCTCCAAAGCAAGGAACTTGGGTCAAAAAGCCTTGGGGAAGAAGAACTTCCATTGGAGAAACCATCCCTGCAGGTAAAACCCTATTTTTATTCATTTAATTTCTGTTTTCAGATGTTAATGGCCATTAGGAACCCACCCTGCTGTGTAGTTTCGGTTTAGGGTTTAGAATTTGGGTTTTGGGTGTCCCTACATTTGGATTACCCCGTATTTCGTGAACCCTAACCCTAGGGTTTGTAGGTAGGCCGATCATATCATATAGATGTAGGTTAGACCTCGGTTTTAGGATTTTGGGTTGGGTATTCATGATTAATAATGTGGGATACGAATTCAGCACGTTATGTGTTTGAGGAAATGCCAAGAAGGATGAACACCTATCTAACCTATTCTAATGTTGCATGTTTTGATGTATAATACATATGTATATATTTATACATACATATATATATAATTGTGTGTTTGGGAGAAGGAAATACACCAAGGGGAGAGGGAGTTCACTGTGCAGAATTCTGTGTATTGGGAAGTTCTGTGCACAGTGGGGACTTAAATGCGCTGTGCATAGTATTGTGTATCAGTTAGACCCTGTTCAGATCAGTGTATTTCCTGTGTGTGGAGTTCAGGGTATCAGACCTGAGTGTTAGTGTGGTCCAGTGTGTGTGTGTGTCTCTGCAGATTCCCAGGTTCGTGTGTGTATACTCATAGTTTTTAGTGCTGTGTGTATATCTGTGTGTAAGTTGCAATGTTATTCTGTGTAGCAGTAGTGTGTAGTGATATGCCTGTGTTGAGAGGGGTCGGGTTCAGTGTGAATCAATAGAAGGGGATAGGCCTGTAGTACACAGGTATGTGCAAGAAATTGGGAGAACTAAGTCTATGCAAGCAAGCATAGTAGTGCTCAGTTATACCTGCAGTGAGAGGGTGCATCATAATATGGTGAGTATTGTTGTAGATGTTAATATGGTGTACTGTGGGTCTGTGTAGGAGCGTATCAATGAATATCATGTGTGAAGTGTAAGGGGTTTTGCAGACTTGGGCTTATGAAGGCAAGTCTTGGGTAGGCACTGCTTCAGGGAACTGAATAGTGGTATGAGTTCAGATGGGCACTGCAGGATGGGTAGGACTTTGTATTTGGCTGTGTATGTGATGCATCAGAATATGTATCTGGGTGTGAAAACTGAATGTAGCAGTGAACAAGTCCTATTATCTGTTGTTCCTGCTAGTAGCCATAGGCTAGTCTCAATGCAGGTGAAGTCTGAACAACTTCAGACTGTGTAAACTGTGAGGTGTTCAGTATTTGAACTGTGCCAGTGTGTGTTCAGATTTTTGCCTGTGTATCAGTTAGAGAGGGCAGTGTGCAAGGAAAGAGCTGTGTGCAGTATGGGTGTGAGTCTCTGTGTTAGTGAGTAGCAGTTTTGTAGTGTATCAGATTTCAGTGAGCTGTGTGGCTTGTGTGTGTGCAGTGAGGTTAGAGGCATACCTATGTGGTTCAGTACATCAGTATATTGAGCCAATGTAAATCAGTATATTCCCTAGTGCTTTAGTATCAGTATTGGGTATAGTGATTGGTTTCAGTGAGAGGTGTAGGTAAGTGTCTGTGTGCAGTGTGGATTTAGTGTGTAGATGAGTGAGAGTGCAGAGAGTAGTGTATCAGTAATCTATTAGTTTCTGTGGTACAGAGTGTATGTGTATCAAAAATTTAACTGTGTGTAGTGTATCAGTTCCTGTATATGCCTATGTAAATCAGTGCAAGTGTGGGATGAGGTGTGTATCAGTTATTTGGGTTAAGGGGTAGTAAGTATAATAAGTTGTGTATCAGTAGGGGGTTTTCAGCAATTGAAATTTGCATGTACAGGTATGTGTTTGCTTGGGGTGTCAGAACTTTAGTCCTAAGTTAGTATCAGTTAATTATTAAGTTAGCATCAGTTAAAAGTTAAGTATTAGTTTATAGTTAAGTAAGATTCATATAATTAAGTTAAATACTTGATACCAATATGTATATATGAGTTATACATATTAGTAGCACCTAGTGTTGCCTTATTAACTAAGTATTAGTTAGTATAAGTCTAGTAATGACTAGATTGACCAGAAAACCTAGTTAGCAAGGTATTGACTAGATTAATCTAGTGGGACTTAGACATGGCCTAGAAATATCACAATTAGCTAGTTGCACATGTATAACACTTCAAATCATTCCTTAATGTTAATATTTTATATTTAGGTTTTGGTGATTCTATTTTGGACATCGATCCTCACATTTTTGCTCAGGACCACAGGCGAGTACATTCTCTGACAGTTTTCATTGTTGATTACTTCTATAAATTGTAGTGTATTACATACTTGATTCCGACACTGTGGATACACGAGTTAGCACCCTAGATCCCCATCATGAGGAGTCGTGATTGGAATCCATCGTGCTAGCTGGGGGATGGGAAACTATTAGTAGATTATGTGATCATATCCAAATCCTTTACATGCATCATAGCTCACCCCACTTCTCACGTTGGGTGTGGCCTGACCATCTTACATGCATCATAGCTGTTATATATGATTAACCTGACCACTACATGCATCATAGCTAACCATATGGTTAGCCTGACCTACAAGAATCATAGTTAATCATATATAACCAGCCTGATCTAGTCCCAAGCCGATCACATAATAAACTAATATTTCAAACACTTAGCTAGATGTTATTTTTATTCAGATTCACTTGTTCTAGCATTCACTATTTATTGTTCATTGCTAGATGCTCTATTGCCTATTTTATTTCTCCTGTACTTCTCATTTTCAGCATTTACTCTCATCTTGTATTTCTTACACTGTTTATAGACTTTGTCAATTAATGAAACTGCTGTTAGTGCTTGTGCTTCGCTCCAATCCTGACTGGATAACATTTTTCAGAGGACCTGGAGGATCTTTGCCCCACTCATTATGGCCCAGGATTAGAGGGAGATTTCACCCCGGAAATCCCAGAGGAGTTGCCTAGCCTAGATGAGAACGTACCTGGCTGCTCTTAGACTACTTTTTCTGCATTATTGTTTTAGACTGAGACTGAGTTGTATTTATTATTTGTGACTTTGTGAGGTCTTTTAGACCCAGGTTTTGAGTTGGATTTATTGTGGAAATTTTTATTAGAACTCTTTTCTATTTCCATCGTGCCATTATTTCTTATAGCTTGTGATTGAGTATATCATAGAATTGTGGATTATTATCTTTGTCCTCCGTGCGGAGTTGAGACTATTGACAGGACATATTATATGTTGAGACCTAGACAGCGTTCTACCGCCGATGCTGCGGCGTAGGCTGGACGTACCCACGACTCATGCCCAAATTTCGGGTACGGGTCGTGACACATTTTTAGTGGTGGCCCATGCAGGTCAGTAGTCTAGTCCTAGAACCGTATTAGAGCGATATCGTAGTGGTGCTCGCTTAGAGTATTACTACGAGCCTGTTTTAGGAAATAGGATTTAGGCCGAGGATATGCTCAATCACAATTAGGAAATTCTGATTCTTATGACATTACTCTTAATAATTTTTCCTTTAGAAATTTTTTGTCCTTCCTTGATGATATCGTATCTATTGCCTTAATTAAATCTTTCGATCTGTCTTCAGGATGCCGCCGAGGAGGTCCCAGAGACTCGGAGCAGCAGATTCAGAGAGGTCTGCCACCTCTCGCCCTGCCGGACAGACATCCGCAGCACCTCCTACATCTCCAGTACATGTGGGAGTGTCTGCAGCATTCGGGGGTCCTCCACCACCAGTTCAGAGGGTCCCCACAGCTACGACGGCACCACCACCACCAGTTCAGCATCCAGGAGGTGTGCCCGTCGATGGAGCACAGATGTTCGCTTTGATTCAGGGCATGGTCGATGCCCAGAGGACGTCGACAGAGGCCCAGAGAGTGCAGGCTGAGGCACATCAGGCCCAGACAGAGATGATGAGGGTGAACATGGAGAATGCTCATCAAGTGGCTCTCCAGGCTGTGGAGAGAGTTACTCAGCAGCAGCAGCGTCCTGATCAGCACCACCAGAGGCAGGGCACCATTGTGGATTTCAAGAGGATGATGCCTCGGGAGTTCAAGGGGACAGAAGGGATACTCTACGCTGATAATTGGCTAGAGGACATCGAGAGGAACTTACGCTTCGCACAGCTTCCAGAGGCCCTCCAGATCGAGGCCGCTGGCAGCCAGATGTTCGACATTGCCTTGACGTGGTTTCGCACGGAGCCGAGACTCTTGCGCAGGGGACTCACTTGGGAGCATTTCAAGGAGCTCTTCAAGGAAAAGTTCTTTCCTGATGTTGCCCTGGGAGCTTTGGAGAGTCAGTTCCATGACTTAGCCCAAGGGAGCTCGTCCGTCGATGAGTATGCCGCAGAGTTTTCTCGCCTGAGCCGCTTTGCGCCGTCGATGACTAGAGATCCGGGGGACAGGGCCCGGAAGTTCAGAAAGGGGCTGACAAGGGAGATCAAGTCTCGCACGTCGGGACGTCGCACAGCTACCTACGAGGGCATATTGATGGATGCCCAAGTAGCCGAGGACGACTTGGGCCTCAGGCCCAAGAGGGGACGCGATGGTTCCGGAGGAGCAAACAGTATTGTGGGACCGGGCAAGCGTCCACACTTTCAGCAGCAACAGCAGAGACCCTTTCAGCAGCAGCATCAGGCACCAGCCCGAGGGCAGGTCCAGCAGCAGCAACAGAGACAGAACCAGCCCGCTATCCAGTGTGCTTACTGCGGAAAGATGGGACATACTAGAGATATCTGCAGGAAGAGATTGGGCTCATATCTATCTTGTGGATCGACGACACACCAGCTGAAGGATTGTCCTACCTTTCGTCTAGGTCAGGGTGGAGCAGCCGCCCAGAGAGGATCAGACAGGGTGCCTATCGCACCAGGAGGCCAACAACAGAGGGGACCACTTCCACCGCAACATCAGAAGTTTGCCCAGCATCAGCAGCAGAGAGGTGCACCCCAGGGGCGAGCATACGCCATGGCAGTCGAGGAGATCGAGCCAGCAAGAGACTTGATCACAGGTTCGGTTCTTCTCGATTGTATTCCCGTATTTACCTTATTCGACTCTGGCGCTTCCCATAGTTTTGTGTCTGTATCTTATGCACTTCGACATCATTTAGACACAGAACCATTAGCTAGGACTTGCAAGATCACGACTGGTGGAGGTATTATCCTAGTCCGTGATCACTGCAAGGACCGGAGGGTGTCAGTAGGAGGCCGAGAGTTGAGTGTGAGCTTACTTGTCATGCCACTTCTGGGGTACGATATCGTGCTCGGAATGGACTGGTTGAGTAAGCATCATGCTACTATAAATTGTCATAGAGGCAGAGTATTATTTAGACCACCAGGAGAGCCGGAGTTTGAGGTCGTCAGAGGAGCAGCGGAACAGAGCAAGAGCATATTTTGCGGAGCCAGGGCAGAAGAAGAGAAGTTGCCACATCCTTTGATAGCGGAGTTCCTGGATGTATTTCCAGAGGAGTTGCCAGGCTTGCCGCCAGACAGAGATGTTGAATTCTCTATAGACTTGGTTCCAGGAGCGGAGCCCATTTCACAACATGTCTATAGAGTCAACAACAGCGAGCTGGCAGAACTGAAGAAGCAAGTTGAGGAGCTGCAGGACAAAGGCTTCATCAAATCTAGTTCATCACCATGGGGAGCTCCGGTATTGTTCGTACCGAAGAAGGATGGCACGGTGCGCATGTGCATTGATTATAGAGCTTTGAACAGTATCACTATCAAAAATAAGTACCCGCTGCCGAGGATAGATGATCTTTTCGATCAGTTGAGCGGGGCGAGGGTATTTTCAAAGATTGATTTGAGGTCAGGCTATCACCAGGTGAAGGCGAAGAAAGAAGACACGCCGAAGACAGCTTTTCGGACCAGATACGGCCAGTTTGAGTTCATGGTGATGCCATTTGGTTTAACCAATGCGCCGGCAGTATTCATGAACCTGATGAACAAGGTGTTCCACCAGTACCTTGACAAGTTTGTGGTGGTGTTCATTGACGATATTCTTGTGTATTCCAAGACCCCGGAGGAGCACGAAGAGCACCTGAGGTTGGTCTTAGAGACTCTCAGGAAGGAGAAGCTGTACGGGAAGCTCTCTAAGTGTGAATTCTTCCTTGACAAGGTTGAATTTCTTGGGCATGTGGTATCGGGTAACGGAATCTCGGTTAACCCACAGAAGATCGAGGCAGTGGAGTCGTGGGCTACCCCCAGTTCGGTAGCTGAGATCAGAAGTTTTTTTGGGCTAGCAGGATACTACAGGAGGTTTGTACAAGACTTCTCCAAGATTGCAGCGCCGATGACCAGACTGACTAGGAAGGATGTGGATTTTGTCTGGACGGAGGAGTGCCAGGCCGTATTTGATGAGCTGAAGAAGGGGTTGACGACAGCTCCAATTTTGACGTTGCCAGCGGGGACAGGTGGTTTCACCATCTACAGTGATACTTCAGGGAAGGGTCTGGGATGTGTTCTTCAACAGCACGGGAAGGTGATTGCCTATGCTTCCAGGCAGTTACGCCCTCATGAAAAGAACTATCCCACCCACGATTTGGAGTTGGCAGCAGTTATCTTTGCCCTAAAACTGTGGAAACATTACCTGTACGGAGAGCGTGTGGAAATCTTCACCGACCACAAGAGCTTGAAGTATGTATTCACACAGAAGGAGCTGAACATGAGGCAGAGGAGGTGGTTAGAGTTGATGAAGGACTTTGACATCTCATTGCAGTACCATCCAGGGAAGGCCAACGTAGTCGCCGATGCCTTGAGCAGGTATCCGATGGCTATATACTTGACAACAGATAGACATTTGTTGGCTGATTTGGAGAGCTTGGAGATTGAGGTGTTAATTCCCGGTACAGAGATTCAGATATGGGGATTGCAGATACAGTCCGAACTGATGGACAGGATCAGAGCGGCGCAGTATGATGATGAGGCCTTGAGGAGTATCAGAGCACATGTTCAGGCAGGATTGTCGGACGACTTTACTATCGCAGAGGATGGCTCCTTACGACACGGCACGAGGATGTGTGTGCCGAGCGGGGAGTTGCACGAGGAGGTTTTGCAGGAGGCACACCGCTCTCAGTACTCGATGCATCCCGGTGCCAACAAGATGTATCGAGACTTGAGAGAGCACGTATGGTGGTATGGAATGAAGCGCGAGGTAGCACGCTTCGTATCTCGGTGTCTAGTGTGCCAGCAGGTAAAGGCAGACCGGCAGAGACCAGGAGGGTTGCTTCAACCTTTACCGATTCCAGAGTGGAAATGGGAGCACGTGACCATGGATTTCGTTTCAGGGCTTCCACGTTCTCCAGGAGGGAAGAACGCGATTTGGGTCATCGTGGACAGGTTGACCAAATTAGCCCATTTCTTACCTTTTAAGGTGGGCACGTCGACGGAGAGGCTAGCAGAGATGTACGTACGTCAGATCGTTAGACTTCATGGAGTTCCTGTAAGCATCGTCTCGGATCGGGATAGCCATTTCACTTCCCACTTTTGGAGGAGTCTGCAGACTAGCTTGGGCACTCAGCTCAAGTTCAGTACCGCATATCACCCCCAGACAGACGGGCAGTCTGAAAGGACTATTCAGACTCTCGAGGATATGCTACGCACTTGTGTTCTAGATTTCGGAGGTTCTTGGGAGGATCATCTGCACCTGGAAGAGTTTGCTTACAACAACAGCTACCAGGCCAGCGTCGAGATGTCACCATTTGAGGCTCTTTATGGACGGAGGTGTCGTACACCGTTATAGTGGGACGACGTTGGAGAGAGAGCCTTTCTAGGACCAGAAATGGTCGTGGATGCAGCAGAAAATGTGAAACTCATCAGAGACAGACTGCGAGTGGCGCAGGACAGACAACGGCATTGGTCCGACAGCCACCGTAGACCCCTTGAGTTTCAGGTATAGCTTGTTGTTTTTCTGGCTTGTGTTTGTTTGTTTAGACTGCGTGTTGAGACTGTTTTGTTTAGGTTGGCGATCTAGTGTTCCTACGGATTTCTCCGACGCGTGGCATGATTCGCTTTGGTCGAGGCAGGAAGCTTAGTCCATGCTACATCGGACCCTTTGGCATTCTTGCGAGGGTAGGTGCAGTGGCGTATAGACTAGACTTGCCGCCAGCATTGGAGGGAGTGCATGATGTGTTCCACGTGTCGCAGCTGAGACGGTACGTGGCCGACCCTAGTCACGTACTTGATCACTCGGAGATTGAGGTTGGTCCGACGCTCAGCTACCCCGAACAGCCCGTAGAGATCTTGGACCGCAGAGAGAAGGTGTTGCGGAACCAAACTATTCCTTTGGTTCGTGTAGCATGGAGACATCACTCTCCAGGGGAGTCGACCTGGGAGAGAGAGGACGAAATGCGCGAGCTATACCCGTATCTCTTCTAGACTTGAGGTATATTCCTTTTCTGATCTCATTCTTGTTCTGTTCAGTCCAAATTTCGAGGACAAAATTTCATTTAGGAGGGTAGACTTGTCACTGCCACAATTTTAAATAAGGGCATTTGTGTAATTTCACTATTTTGAATAATTATGTGTTTAATTAATCTGCTGAGTTTTATAAAGTAATTATATGTTGTTAATAATATTTGGTTTTAGGTCAAGCCCTAGAACCCATTAGGTCAAACCCTAATGACTAAACCCTAATTGTAAACCTAATTCTAGAGAAACCCTAGAATTCAAATTGTAGGTTGAACCTCAAACCCTAGACTGACTAAACCTTAATTAGTTAAGTTCCTATTGACCTAACCTGGGGGTTAAACCTAGACTATGCATTAGAAACCCTAACTGAGCCTTAATATAAAAGGGAAGCCTCTCACAAAGCCATCCTTCATGTAGAAAGGAGAAACCCTAGCCTCCATCAAGAAAAACTATCTCCCCACCCAAATTTCGAGATCAAACCCTAGGAGACCCTTTTCCTCCTCCAAAGCAAGGAACTTGGGTCAAAAAGCCTTGGGGAAGAAGAACTTCCATTGGAGAAACCATCCCTGCAGGTAAAACCCTATTTTTATTCATTTAATTTCTGTTTTCAGATGTTAATGGCCATTAGGAACCCACCCTGCTGTGTAGTTTCGGTTTAGGGTTTAGAATTTGGGTTTTGGGTGTCCCTACATTTGGATTACCCCGTATTTCGTGAACCCTAACCCTAGGGTTTGTAGGTAGGCCGATCATATCATATAGATGTAGGTTAGACCTCGGTTTTAGGATTTTGGGTTGGGTATTCATGATTAATAATGTGGGATACGAATTCAGCACGTTATGTGTTTGAGGAAATGCCAAGAAGGATGAACACCTATCTAACCTATTCTAATGTTGCATGTTTTGATGTATGATACATATGTATATATTTATACATACATATATATATAATTGTGTGTTTGGGAGAAGGAAATACACCAAGGGGAGAGGGAGTTCACTGTGCAGAATTCTGTGTATTGGGAAGTTCTGTGCACAGTGGGGACTTAAATGCGCTGTGCATAGTGTTGTGTATCAGTTAGACCCTGTTCAGATCAGTATATTTCCTGTGTGTGGAGTTCAGGGTATCAGACCTGAGTGTTAGTGTGGTCCAGTGTGTGTGTGTGTCTCTGCAGATTCCCAGGTTCGTGTGTGTATACTCATAGTTTTTAGTGCTGTGTGTATATCTGTGTGTAAGTTGCAATGTTATTCTGTGTAGCAGTAGTGTGTAGTGATATGCCTGTGTTGAGAGGGGTCGGGTTCAGTGTGAATCAATAGAAGGGGATAGGCCTGTAGTACACAGGTATGTGCAAGAAGTTGGGAGAACTAAGTCTATGCAAGCAAGCATAGTAGTGCTCAGTTATACCTGCAGTGAGAGGGTGCATCATAATATGGTGAGTATTGTTGTAGATGTTAATATGGTGTACTGTGGGTCTGTGTAGGAGCGTATCAATGAATATCATGTGTGAAGTGTAAGGGGTTTTGCAGACTTGGGCTTATGAAGGCAAGTCTTGGGTAGGCACTGCTTCAGGGAACTGAATAGTGGTATGAGTTCAGATGGGCACTGCAGGATGGGTAGGACTTTGTATTTGGCTGTGTATGTGATGCATCAGAATATGTATCTGGGTGTGAAAACTGAATGTAGCAGTGAACAAGTCCTATTATCTGTTGTTCCTGCTAGTAGCCATAGGCTAGTCTCAATGCAGGTGAAGTCTGAACAACTTCAGACTGTGTAAACTGTGAGGTGTTCAGTATTTGAACTGTGCCAGTGTGTGTTCAGATTTTTGCCTGTGTATCAGTTAGAGAGGGCAGTGTGCAAGGAAAGAGCTGTGTGCAGTATGGGTGTGAGTCTCTGTGTTAGTGAGTAGCAGTTTTGTAGTGTATCAGATTTCAGTGAGCTGTGTGGCTTGTGTGTGTGCAGTGAGGTTAGAGGCATACCTATGTGGTTCAGTACATCAGTATATTGAGCCAATGTAAATCAGTATATTCCCTAGTGCTTCAGTATCAGTATTGGGTATAGTGATTGGTTTCAGTGAGAGGTGTAGGTAAGTGTCTGTGTGCAGTGTGGATTTAGTGTGTAGATGAGTGAGAGTGCAGAGAGTAGTGTATCAGTAATCTATTAGTTTCTGTGGTACAGAGTGTATGTGTATCAAAAATTTAACTGTGTGTAGTGTATCAGTTCCTGTGTATGCCTATGTAAATCAGTGCAAGTGTGGGATGAGGTGTGTATCAGTTATTTGGGTTAAGGGGTAGTAAGTATAATAAGTTGTGTATCAGTAGGGGATTTTCAGCAATTGAAATTTTCATGTACAGGTATGTGTTTGCTTGGGGTGTCAGAACTTTAGTCCTAAGTTAGTATCAGTTAATTATTAAGTTAGCATCAGTTAAAAGTTAAGTATTAGTTTATAGTTAAGTAAGATTCATATAATTAAGTTAAATACTTGATACCAATATGTATATATGAGTTATACATATTAGTAGCACCTAGTGTTGCCTTATTAACTAAGTATTAGTTAGTATAAGTCTAGTAATGACTAGATTGACCAGAAAACCTAGTTAGCAAGGTATTGACTAGATTAATCTAGTGGGACTTAGACATGGCCTAGAAATATCACAATTAGCTAGTTGCACATGTATAACACTTCAAATCATTCTTTAATGTTAATATTTTATATTTAGGTTTTGGTGATTCCATTTTGGACATCGATCCTCACATTTTTGCTCAGGACCACAGGCGAGTACATTCTCTGACAGTTTTCATTGTTGATTACTTCTATAAATTGTAGTGTATTACATACTTGATTCCGACACTGTGGATACACGAGTTAGCACCCTAGATCCCCATCATGAGGAGTCGTGATTGGAATCCATCGTGCTAGCTGGGGGATGGAGAACTATTAGTAGATTATGTGATCATATCCAAATCCTTTACATGCATCATAGCTCACCCCACTTCTCACGTTGGGTGTGGCCTGACCATCTTACATGCATCATAGCTGTTATATATGATTAACCTGACCACTACATGCATCATAGCTAACCATATGGTTAGCCTGACCTACAAGAATCATAGTTAATCATATATAACCAGCCTGATCTAGTCCCAAGCCGATCACATAATAAACTAATATTTCAAACACTTAGCTAGATGTTATTTTTATTCAGATTCACTTGTTCTAGCATTCACTATTTATTGTTCATTTCTAGATGCTCTATTGCCTATTTTATTTCTCCTGTACTTCTCATTTTCAGCATTTACTCTCATCTTGTATTTCTTACACTGTTTATAGACTTTGTCAATTAATGAAACTGCTGTTAGTGCTTGTGCTTCGCTCCAATCCTGACTGGATAACATTTTTCAGAGGACCTGGAGGATCTTTGCCCCACTCATTATGGCCCAGGATTAGAGGGAGATTTTACCCCGAAAATCCCAGAGGAGTTGCCTAGCCTAGATGAGAACGTACCTGGCTGCTCTTAGACTACTTTTTCTGCATTATTGTTTTAGACTGAGACTGAGTTATATTTATTATTTGTGACTTTGTGAGGTCTTTTAGACCCAGGTTTTGAGTTGGATTTATTGTGGATGTTTTTATTAGAACTCTTTTCTATTTCCATCGTGCCATTATTTCTTATAGCTTGTGATTGAGTATATCATAGAATTGTGGATTATTATCTTTGTCCTCCGTGCGGAGTTGAGACTATTGACAGGACATATTATATGTTGAGACCTAGACAGCGTTCTATCGCCGATGCTGCGGCGTAGGCTGGACGTACCCACGACTCATGCCCAAATTCTGGGTGCGGGTCATGACAATCATCCCTTGCATGCTAATAAGAATCCAACGCACCTAGCTAAGGGAATAATCCCAACTTGTACTTCTTATGTTGGAACATGGAAATAAAATGATTGCTTATATACAGACCCTCGCATGCTACCATTGCCTTGGACAACTGGACCCTGCTATGCCTCGATAGATCAATATGTGTATTGCTTTTCTTAGTGCACTATTCACCTGGTTATATTGCACGACTCTAGATAATATCGCTCGTTAAGTTCCTTAACGATTTCACTTCTCGGTCTACCTTCGGGCCCGAGCTAACGTGATTGTTTAAGTTTGCATGCTTGTCCACTTGATATATTAACTGGTAATATTGCCTCGACCCCGCTGTGCCTCAAGTAGGATGATACAAGTACACTATGTTTACTCATTGCACTGCACGGCCCTGGAGCATGTCATTCGATAAGTTCCTTGCGATTTCACTCCTCGGCTTACCTTCAGGCCCGAGCTAACGTGAATATTTAAGTTGCATTGGAAATGCATGCTTGCCTGCTATATGTGAACTCATACCCTTGTCTCGATTCAATGCTTGTTATATGGAATCATGCCTCAATAAAGTAAAACACTATTATATATCGTGCATGCATCTTGTTAGCCAGATGACTATTAAATAGTCCTTATGTGTAAAATGAACCTACTGGTATCCGGGACCGATAGGTCGCCAAGGCAATCCCCGAACTAGGGAAGCGCATTATGTTAAGTTGCACCTGAACATAACTATGGACTTGTATATCAACTTGTGTGAAATTTATAACAAATGAACCGGACGACCTGGGATGGTTTGTAGCAAGGATCATGACATGCGCCTACAACCATTGCCGTTTACTCAGAATAATGATAGAACAATAAGAACTCATTCATCCAGTCGCGGACGCTTGTGCACGAGCTTGATCTCCTCGGTTTGGGGCACCGGAGCACCGAGACCGATCCGGCCTAGGGGGAAGATCCGGTAGTCGCGCTAGTTTATTCCTAGCACGGATAAGTTCGGTCGGGTTACCGGGGCATCGGGACCACCGTCTTATTGCGACTATGTCCATAAATGGCTATGCCAGCGACTCCTGTGCATTCATGATCATACTCGCTTAGCGGCAATCCGTGTATGAGTTATTGCATTGCATCTATGAATCTGAATCCTAATGCCCTGATAAAAGAATGATGAATCTATGAATCATTCCTGAATCTGAGAAATAAGTATGCTTGTGTTCCATGAATTAAATAGAAGAACTCGTGCACCCGATATGATATCTCGCTTAAGACACTTATGGTTGCATATGCTAATGCTTGAATGTTTATATATCCTGGTGCATGAATTAACTTGGTTTGCCTTGGACAGGGAAGGACAAGTTGGTAAGTTGGTAAGTCTCACCGTGTTTACTCCTATATCGCACGGCGCACTGCCACACGAGTAAGGCCTTTCATATATGCCATAAAACTGATCCTAAGGTACAACTAGAAAGACAACAAAGTAGTTGGTTGTCACGCCCCAGTCCCAAAAATATGTAGGACTAGGACACGTAAGCATGCCAGCCGTATGGATATGGCAACTCCAATATATGGAAACTAATCCACACGTACGCTGTAATATGAATATCAAATCCACAAGTGGTATAACATGTCACAAGTCACAGGGTATAATCTAAATCTTATCCACGAAAATTAAATGTAAATAAATAACCAACATCTATCAAACTAGATCCCAATATAAGTATCTAAGGATGATAGTTGGGTGGAAACAAATCCACTACCAACTCGAATATATGAGCAAATACAATATAAGTACAATACAATCAAACATAATATAAGTATACCAGCTAGCAATCACGGCTCGAAGAGAAGAGATCCTCGAAAACATAAGTAACCATCCGAATCTGTGCTCCTGCGAATACTCAAGAACAAATACACCTGGAAGGGCCAGGTCCTCAGAGGGATATAACAAGATACATAAAAGCATGCCAATAAAGAACTAAAATAAATATCCAATGGGTCGCCTAACCGTCTAAGTAAATGCACTTAAGAACAACTTTCCCCACAAGTAAGCTATCTGGCTGAAAACTGGGATTTGGCATGGTTCTCTTTTGGAGATCCAGGGGCCTCAAAGGCACGTCGTCTTTTGAACGGCGGAGGCCCGCCAATGTACATAATATATAAGGGTCATCACCACCCGTATCTCCGGCTGAGAATCCGGGAGCACAGAAAAAGTGCAAAGGAGCTCAAATGCGGTACTTGTTGTTCTCCCCACCCCATGCTCTAAGCATGTCATGTCCATGACACGATAAACCTCTAATAACTGCCAAGTCTACTAGCATACAAAGTTTCTAACAACAGTTATTCCTAACGCACAGCCCATACGCATAGGAGGCCAGACCTGTCACGCAGTCCGTGATCTATATGAGACTCACACTCGTGTAACAACTGTGTCACGACCAATGAACCTAATGATGCTACATGATAATAGGGTAGTCTCATCAACATGGTCAATGCAATACATAGATAAAAATATATCGCGACGACACCGTCACGCGTATTTTATATAACAGTTAAAATATATGAACTAAAGACAGAAAATAAAGATGCATGCAACATATAGAATATAAATAACAGTACAATGGCAAGGTATACTTGCCTGGCAAGAAAGCTGTGATGTACCAATAACCTGTTACAGAAGTTGTGCAGAACAAATCCAATATCCTATGTACATATAATATAATACAATAAAATCATTAGTCATTACACTTAGCACATACACAACCATATTTACACTGGACTCGGGGATACACTAGGGGTGGCACTAGTCGTCTAACACAGTCAATTGCGTGACTACTTACGCGGGTGTCCTAAATTAAATATTGTCGCACAGTCAATCAAAATAACATGTGTCTAGGCCAGTACATAATTGTACACAAGACAGTCATCTAGCATGTTCTTAGGGTCAACATGGTCAAGGTAACCATGGGCTAATCCACAGTGTCCTAGGGTCGTACAATATAAATACACATATAGTCATAAGCATATAACTACTTATATAATACAGTCGTCTATATATGTATATATATATATATATATATATATATATATATATATATATATATATATATATATATATATATATATATAATATTAATTTCTAATACGCGTATGTGTACGCGTACAAGTCATTGGGTTCACCGACTCAGGGTCTACTGTCAGCTAACAGTCATAGAGAAATGCTAATATCCTACTGACATATACAAACTCCCATAACAAGGAGAAGACGGGACAAGTTCATACCTTGGAGTACGTGCACGGGTACGACGATGAGGTTGACGACGATGTCTACGGTGATGGTGGTGATTGAGAGATATTTTAGGGTTACTGTGTTGAATGAATGGTGATGATGATGATTATAGGATGGTGATGACGAGGAAGAGGATGATGTGGATGACGGTGATAATGATAACGATGATGGGGGTTGATGAAGTTCATGATGAAGATGATGATGAGTATGATGATGGTGATGATGATAACGATGATGGCGATGATGGTGACAGAGAGTGTTAATGATGATACGATGATGATAATGACGACGATGGCGATGGTGACTAGGATGATGATAGAATGATGATCATGATGGGGTTTATATGATGGTGAAGACGAGGATGATGTTGTGGGTGATGGTGATGAGGATGTTGATGATGTCGACGATGGTTAAGGTGAGACAATGATTGTAATGGCGATGGTGATGGTGATGTCAAGTACGATGGTGATGACGACTAGGATGATGATGACAAGGATGATGACATGGACGATGGTGATGACAAGGACGACGAGGGTGGTTAAGGTGATATAAACGACGACGATGGCAATGATGATGGTGAGGGTAATAGAGGGGATGATGATGACGACTAGGTGCTGCCAGAGTCCGGCCAGTGGGGGGATGTCCGGCCAGGGGAGGCTGTCCAGGGAGAAGGAGGTAGAGGCCAGGGTGGCAGGCTGAGGTGTTTGTGCTGGTAGTGGTGACTGGCTGAAGGAGGTGGCCGGGGAGGAGAAATAGTCGAGGGGGTCCTGTACTGCAGGGTCTGCGGTTGGGAATGTCGGCGGTTGGCGGTGACGGAGGCGAGGTGGAGTGCAGGCGAGGTCGTCGACGAGGTCAGCTAGGGCGGAGGAGGACAGGTCGAGGATGAAGGTGAGGGCAATGGCCATGGCGAGGTCGACAGGGAGAGCGGAGGAGGATGACTGGGAAACGAAGTCGGGGATGTTGTCGCCGGCTCCGGTGGAGGACGAGGCGGTGAGGGGGAAGGTCGTGGAGCTGCACTGGTGGCGGTGGGCTGCTCCGTCGAGGGCTGGGGTGCAGCGACGTCGGGATCGGGGGCTGGCGTGGAGGCGGGGATGGCAGCAGTGGTGGTATTGGTCCAGTCGGCTAGGGATCAGGCCCGGCGGTCTTCGGCCAGTTCAGCGGAGATGGTGGGTGTACAGTAAGGTAGGGGGAGAACAGAGGGAGGAGGTCCGGCACTGATGACTCCGACGAGAGCTCCGGCGTAGGTTGGTCGGAGCTGAAGGAAGGGGAAGGGGGTACATAGGGGAGGTCGGCTGCCTATTTCTTTAGGTTTAGGAAAAAAAATAGAAAAAAGAAAAATAATGTAAAGAGTATTTATAAAAAGGGGGTTGGGTGTGACCTAGAATTAGTTTGACTTGGTCAACTATCCTTGGGGTTGGGCCTTGGGCTCACATGGGGTATTTGGAGGGCTATAAATTATATTGTCTAAATTGCAAGACTGGAATTTAATGGAGGGCGATGTGCGCGTTGCACATTCCGAAAAATTAGGGAAAAATTCTTGCGAAGGGGAAATTGGGTTTTCTTCATGCATTGCCCAATGGTGGGGAGACCTTAATACGTTTTTTGCATAAAAGTCTCCGACAATTGGAAAAAATTATACTTGATGGAAATTAGATTTAATTAATCAAAATGCTGCGCACGATGTTCTAGAATTAATTAGGAGTACATGGGATTAAATTTAGGCGGGCCACAAGTGTCTGGGGCATAGAGGGTACAGTGTAGAATATTAATAAAATCCGGGTTGCACAAAACGGTCAAGGTTGTGTCTTCAATTTCGATTGGGACGCACAAGGGTACAAAATTAGGATTTATTTCGAATTAAGAAATAATGTCTGCGACGTTTATTGTGCGGCTAAAATATAGCACCAGAGAGCAATATTATAAGTTGCATAAGGGTCAGAATAGTAGGCGAGCATGTCTAGGATGAGGTTGTGAAGTTTGTAGATAGGCAATGGCTAGTGAGGTGCTCTAATTATCGAAGCAACGGTAAGGTGCGCTACGCGATAAAATAATGCACAGTTAAATCAAATGACGTGTTCTAAACCTAGTTGGTTCAAACTAGCCCTAGTTTCACTATCTAAGGGAATTAGGCCTAATTTTGGGTGAGGGGGGTTTACAATCTACCCAACTTAAAACAATTTTGTTCTCGAAGTTAAACTAGGGTAGGGTTTCTCTATCTAACCTCACTTGATTGCAGTCTAAAGAATTCTCCTTGAGTTAACATTGCAGTTTCTACCTAACTTAGAATTTATCCATCTATCATCTAAGGCTATGCATCTAAGAAACCTATGCCCCAAATTATTTAATCATGTTATTGAATCCTTGAAGTTTTTAACACCAAACATAACATCTATGATATGCCCTTAATCATTTATAACAGAGGGTCACCAAGTCATATGATTAGCCTATGGGGTATACCTAGCACTATTAGTGTATCACTTATTTCCAAGCACGAGGTTTCGTCTTTCCGAAACAAGGGAAGACGGAAATCAATGGTAAAGAGTTCAAGGAGGGATAATAGAATGGAAGTATGGGAATCAAAGTGTTTAAAGGACTCAAATGGGAATTGTCAAGACAGTGGTGGATTGAAACACTATTTGGTAATTTCTTATTCGCATGCTTACATCGGTGCGGTTATGTACTTGATATGATATGCTTCGTCATATCTAGAGGGTAAGTATATTTGTCTACTGGTCAATTATACATCTCAATCCACGTAAAATAGTATTGCGAAGGGCGAATCAAGCGCACTATGTCTAGCTATACCATAATACACTGATCCTGATTAGATAATTTGTATTAGTATGGTTGACCAGGCCCTAATAATACATATGTCATGAACAAGCTGGATATAAGATTAAGCTTGCAAAAACTAGGCTATAATAGCAGCATAATTCAAGGTAGCACAGAAAATATAACGCTGGATTATGATGAGAGAAGTTATAAAATAATTCAAGTTCGCAAAAGCAAAAACAACATAAGCAATAATAATAAAAGACTCTACAATCTCTACAGTTATCATACAACCTCCTTCTCTAAGTCGCTAGTCGACCAAATAGGGATAGGGTCTTCCATTTCTATAGTCTAAATGTTATCTTCTTATGCAAGTCTAAAGTCGGTGTCATTTGGTTATACTTCACCAATGGGTTAAGAGGACTGTGTGATACTAGGTGGCGAGGCATATTACTCAACTTAGAATAATAAATTAATACGCTAATGCCTTAAAGAAAATGTAGGAATTTCTATTAAGGTTTACAAGAAGGGGTCTTCGTGCTTATTAGAGTATCCTATTATATAGGTCATGGTCATCTTAAGCCTTAGTCATAGTGCTTATAGAACAAATGTCAATAGTAAGGATAGAAGAGTTACTGGCCGTCAAGGGAAAAGGGATCTAGCTTGTATCGAGGTGGGGGTACATGCTACGCAATTTAAACTAAGGGATAATCACCAGGTCACAATCTACAAGAATAACTTAAACCATCAAGTTCTAACTACTAAGCACACAACTTCAAAATTTAACATTAACAACTATAATCCTAGCAAATATGTCCTTAACACAGAATAAAATCACCTGACCTACAATCAGAAGTGTTAGATGGCACGAGTTGAAAGATGAAGAGAAGAAACATAATCAGTCGTCGCACACTAGCGAGCGCTATGGTCACAGGGGAACAATATATGAAATAGAGAGGCTCTAGATAGCATCATGGTTTTCTAAGGGGAGTGGTATGCTAGTTGTCATGTTCGGGGTATGATCAAGGGAAAGTGTTGATTACATTCCTCTAGGCTTCCTAGGGTACTGTCTACTAATAACAAGACAATGACATAAGTTTTATAGTTCTCTAATACTATCCAATTATGAAGGTTAGGTTCAGTCCTAATGTTCAATATTGGTTCTCCATTGGTTCCTCAATTCTAGGGTCAAATATTATGGTAAAACTTCTAACTATCTCTAGTAGTATCTATACTACTCTCAAGTCTTCTTAATACATCAAGGGGTAATGGTATACCAATCTAAAGATAAGGAATTCTAGGGTTCACTAGATATTCTAAACTTAGTGGTGTGTCTATATTCTCGTTGTATTCTTAATAGGTGTGCTACTCTAATTATCATCCTAATAACAGGGGTTCCTATATTCTAGCAGATGGCTAAATATACTCAAGGAACTTATTAGGGAAGTACATGAATCAAGCAGGATACAATTGTTCGAATAGAACAGAGAGGAGGAAGATGAATCATAGTCAATTGTGGATGAGATCCTATACTCTAGTCCTATGTGCAGGCTTGTTCGGTACAGTAACGTAACCGAGATAATATGCTCTCGACCTGCATGGGCAACCACAAAAAATATGTCACGCCCCAGTCCCAAAAATACGTAGGACTAGGACACGTAAGCATGCCAGCCGTATGGATATGGCAACTCCAATATATGGAAACCAAATCCACACGTATGCTGTAATATGAATATCAAATCCACAAGTGGTATAACATATGTCACAAGTCACAGGGTATAATCTAAATCTCATCCACGAAAATCAAATATAAATAAATAACCAATATCTATGAAACTAGATCCCAATATAAGTATCTAAGGATGATAGTTGGGTAGAAAAAAATCCACTACCAACTCGAATATAAGAGTAAATATAATATAAGTACAACACAATCAAACATAATATAAGTATACCAGCTAGCAATCACGGCTCGAAGAGAAGACATCCTCGAAAACATAAGTAACCATCCGAATCTGCGCTCCTGCAAATACTAAAGAACAAATACACCTGAAAGGGCCAGGTCCTCAGAGGGACATAACAAGATAAATAAAAGCATGCCAATAAAGTACTGAAATAAATATCCAATGGGTCGCCTAACCGTCTAAGTGAATGCAGTTAAGAATAACTTTTCCTACAAGTGAGCTATCTGGCTGAAAACTGGGATTTGGCATGGTTCTCTTTTGGAGATCCAGGGGCCTCAAAGGCACATCGTCTTTTGAACGGCGGAGGCCCGCCAATGTACATAATATATAAGGGTCATCACCACCCGTATCTCCGGCAGAGAATCCGGATGCACAGAAAAAGTGCAAATGCGGTACTTGTTGTTCTTCCCACCCCATGCTCTAAGCATGTCATGTCCATGACACGATAAACCTCTAATAATTGCCAAGTCTACTAGCATGCAAAGTTTCTAACAGCAGTTATTCCTAATGCATGGCCCATACGCACAAGAGGGCATACCTGTCACGCAGTCCGTGATCTATATGAGACTCACACTCGTGTAACAACTGTGTCACGGCCAATGAACCTAATGATGCTACATGATAATGGGGTATTCTCATCAACAAGGTCAATACAATACATAGATAAAAATATATCGCGACGACACCATCACGCATATTTTATATAACAGTTAAAATATATGAACTAAAGACAAAAAATAAAGATGCATGCAACATATAGAATATAAATAACAGTACAATGGCAAGGTATACTTGTCTTGCAAGAAAGCTGCGATGTACCAATAACCTGCTCCAGAAGTTGTGCAGAACAAATCCAATATCCTATGTACATATAATATAATACAATAAAATCATTGGTCATTACACTTAGCACATACACAACCATATTTATACTGGTCTCAGGGGTACACTAGGGGTGGCACTAGTCGTCTAACACAGTCAATTGCGTGACTACTTACGCGGGTGTCCTAAATTAAATATTGTAGCACAGTTAATCAAAATAATATGTGTCTAGGCCAGTACATAATTGTACACAAGACAGTCATCTAGCATGTTCTTAGGGTCAACATGGTCAAGGTAACCATGGGCAAATCCACAGTGTCCTAGGGTCGTACAATATAAATACACATATAGTCATAAGCATATAAGTACTTATATAATACAGTCGTCTATATATGTATATATATATATATATATATATATATATATATATATATATATATATATATTACTTTAATTTTTAATACGCGTATGTGTACGCGTACAAGTCATTGGGTTCACCGACTCAGGGTCTACAGTCAGCTAACAGTCATAGAGAAATGCTAATATCCTACTGACATATACAAACTCCCATAACAAGGAGAAGACGGGACAGGTTCATACCTCGGAGTACGTGCACGGGTACGATGGTGAGGTTGACGACGATGTCTACGGTGATGGTGGTGATTGAGAGATATTTTAGGATTACTGTGTTGAATGAATGGTGGTGATGATGATGATTACAGGATGGTGATGACGAGGAAGATGATGATGTGGATGACAGTGATGATGATAACGATGATGGGGGTTGATGAAGTTCATGATGAAGATAATGATGAGTATGATGATGGTGATAATGATAACGATGATGGCGATGATGATGATGGAGAGTGTTAATGATGATACGATGATGATAATGACGATGATAGCGATGGTGACTAGGATGATGATAGAATGATGATCATGATAGGGTTTACATGATGGTGAAGACGAGGATGATGTTGTGGGTGATGGTGATGAGGATGTTGATGATGTCGACGATGGTTAAGGTGAGACAATGATTGTAATGGCGATGGTGATGGTGATGTCAAGTACGATGGTGATGACGACTAGGATGATGATGACGATATGGACGATGGTGATGACAAGGACGACGAGGGTGGTTAAGGTGATATCAACGACGACGATGGCAATGATGATGGTGAGGGTAATAGAGGAGATGATGATGACGACTAGGTGCTGTCGGAGTCCGGCCAGCGGAGGGATGTCCGGCCAGGGGAGGCTGACCAGGGAGGAGGTGGTGGAGGCCAAGGTGGCAGGCTGAGGTGTTTGTGCTGGTGGTGGTGACTGGCTGAAGGAGGTGGCCGGGGAGGAGAAATAGTCGAGGGGGTCCTGTACTGCAGGCTCTGCGGTTGGGAATGCCGGCGGTTGGTGGTGACGAAGACGAGGTGGAGTACAGGCGAGGTCGTCGATGAGGTCAGCTAGGGCGGAGGAGGACAGGTCGAGGATGAAGGTGAGGGCAATGGCCATGGCGAGGTCGACAGGGAGAGCGGAGGAGGATGACTGAGAAACGAAGTCGGGGATGTTGTCGCCGGCTCCGGTGGAGGACGAGGCGGTGAGGGGGAAGGTCGTGGAGCGGCACAGGTGGCGGTGGGCTGCTCCGTCAAGGTCTGGGGTGCAGCGACGTCGGGATCGGGGGCTGGCGTAGAGGCGGGGATGCAGCAGTGGTGGAATTGGTCCAGTCGGCTCGGGATCAGGCCCGGCGGTCTCCGGCCAGTTCAGCGGAGATGGTGGGTGTACAGTAAGGTAGGGGGAGAACAGAGAATGGAGGTCCGGCGCTGACGACTCCGACGAGAGCTCCGGCGTAGGTTGGTCGGAGCTGAAGGAAGGGGAAGGGGGTGCATAGGGGAGGTCGGCTGCCTATTTCTTTAGGTTTAGGAAAAAAAATAGAAAAAAGAAAAATAATGTAAAGAGTATTTATAAAAAGGGGGTTGGGTATAACCTAGAATTGGTTTGACTTGGTCAACTATCCTTGGGGTTGGGCCTTGGGCTCACATGTGGTATTTTGAGGGCTATAAATTATATTGTCTAAATTACAAGACTGGAATTTAATGGAGGGCGATGTGCGCGTTGCACATTCCAAAAAATTAGGGAAAAATTCTTGCGAAGGAGAAATTGGGTTTTCTTCATGCATTGCCCAATGGTGGGGACACCTTAATACATTTTTTTCATAAAAGTCCCCGACAATTGGAAAAAATTGCACAAGGATGGAAATTAGATTTAATTAATCAAAATACTGCGCACGATGTTTTAGAATTAATTAGGAGTACATGGAATTAAATTTTGGCGGGCCACAAGTGTCAGGGGCATAGAGGGTACAGTGTAGAATATTAATAAAATTCGGGTTGCACAAAACGGTCAAGGTTGTGTCTTCAATTTCGATTGGGACGCACAAGGGTACAAAATTGGGATTTATTTCGAATTAAGAAATAATGTTCGCGATATTTATTGTGCGGCTAAAATATAGCACCAGAGAGCAATATTATAAGTTGCACAAGGGTCACAATAGTAGGCGGGCATGTCTAGGATGAGGTTGTAAAGTTTGTAGATAGGCAATGGCTAGTGAGGTGCTCCAATTATCGAAACAACGGTAAGGTGCGCTACGCGATAAAATAATGCACAGTTAAATCAAATGACATGTTCTAAATCTAGTTGGTTCAAACTAGCCCTAGTTTCACTATCTAAGCGAATTAGGCCTAATTTTGGGTGAGGGGGTTTACATTGGTGCACGGAACCTATATTACGTATTTGGATTTGTCGAGCGGGCTAGTAGCCTCCCTACCAGTGCATTCAATGTACTGATAGTCCACCAGATTACTTGCAGGGTGCGGGAGAATCTCGTTCGGTGCGGATACCTCCTTCGTGCGTCATAAGGCGTGGAGTTCAACTCTGGAGCCTTGGAGCTCTGCGTCCGGAACTGATGCACATATACAAGACATGATGTTAGAATATCGCATATTCAATCATTCCATAAATGTAGCCACTTGGCACGCTTTTATGTTTCAGAGAGAGTGCTTGAGCGACTTGTAATCTTGGCTATACGCCGTCTGTAACACTTGTTTCAATATGAATAAAAGAGTTGCTTTACTTGTGTACTCAATCTTTGCTTCCGCTACTGTCGACTCTGTGAACTTGTTACCATTCGCTTATGCATTTATACATTCCGCTGCACTCGGACAATCTGTGCGACTCTGTGGCTTAGATCTCTTACCGCCAGCCAACGAACCATGGCCTTGCACGGACACGGTTCACGCTCGTGCGGCATCACGCCCGGATGGGTCGAAGCGATCGTCCCGCTGGAGCGCTGGCGCGGTAATTCGTACCCAGCGGGGACAGTCGATTTGCCCGCGGGAGATCGGGGCTTGACATAGTAGTATCAGAGCTTGGCTTATACGCCCTTGGACTTTGTTTCGATTGTCTCAGTTTCGAAAGCTCGTTTGTGGGTTATGTGCACACACTCTCTCAATGCCTCAGTGGGATGTTTCAAACAATAAGTCTAAATACTTTCAAAAAAGTTGCATGTGAAATGATATGATTGCTTGTACGACATTGTGATCGGAAGGGCCTTTGCGCTGACCTGTGCTAGACCCTTTGGGGAATAGACTCGTGCTACGATTTACTGATATATGCGAACCATATACCCTTACCTGGTTATCCAACTGGTTAGTACGGAATCAAATATCGCCTGAACGGTTTGCTATGCACACAATCTTTCATCTAAGTTGTGTAGTGTTCAGTAACGCGCACCAAAGACCCTTTGATGCAAGCCAGTTACAACGAGATTTAGATATCGTTCAGAAATAATGCGAGTCAGACTTAGAACTGCAACCGATAAAAGCTATACCAGATCTATCGCTTAGGCGAACATAGAGAATCGGATTTAGATTTTCGAGAAATAGTTTGAACGATATTTCGTGTTGAAGATACAAATCGAATATAGTTTGCTTGGATGACTATCATTCTAGAATATATTACGAGACTAAGAAATTACTAGGCGATGCCTAAATATCGTGCGAGGATTCTTAGGTATGACTTGGGGAATATACTAACGATAAATATAAATATCGAATATTGGTTTAAAGGAATGACTTGATTTCGAGTGGTGTATGGATTATTTAGAAATGTCCAAACGGATCCATAATTCGTATAATGGTCGGACTAAACGATATTGAGGATGTCTTGAAACAAATGATAAGGCTTATATCGAATGAAAATTCTCGAAAATGGAAACCAACAACTTAGTTAAGATGAATTTGCTGAAACTTGAGAATTGTACGAGCAATTTCGGATTGAAACCAAAGGATTGAACTTGAATACAATATCGCTCGAATAAGTTAGCCCGAGAATGAATACTGTGGTTTGAAGGAAAGAGATGAATGATAATGGATTTGGCTTGATGTTTGTAAGAACGATATTGAAATCGAGTTTGAAAAGATAACTCTCAAAATCAGTCACAACGAGAACGGTTATCCTGCGGGAGCGCCAGCGTGGTTATTCGCGTACGGCGGGGATGATCGGACTCAAGGGAACATGTTCAGTGATTATTTCGAACGGACTCGATGAATGGAACGTATTGAAATGGAATAGACTTGGGCTCGAATATAGAAACTTGTTTCTTGAGGAATGTTATAAGTAGACTGTGGAAATATCGAACGATAACATTGATGTTGGATGATTTTGCTAGATGAATTATAATCACTGCATGAATGGTCATGACTTGGTGGATTTCATATAAAACTTGGATAGAGCGAGGTGAATGATAAGGAAGTCTCGATCGTGTCGAAGATAACCATGGCATTCAAACATTCTTGTCTTGTGCGGACGTAACTATATGTCCGTACATGCGTCACGTCCGGGTTAGAACGATTATCCAGCAGGAGCATTGACGTGATGATCTCACGTCCAACGAGGGTGATCGAACTAGCGGAAGACCGGAGCGTGACAACTAAATGATCGTCTTGACTTTTGGTTCGACACTATGAGACGAACTAGAAATACAGTGAATCAAAAGAGTTTGAGGATAAGTTAGCCTAGAACATGGAATAAATCATGCTTGATGGTTTTGTGAACGAATATGTGAATCAGGTTGAACGACTTGGGGATATAGTCTAAGGGTTAGAATCGAATTTTGACTTTGTGGTCTAGACTTAGAATGGATATAGATTCTATCAAACATGCTTGGAGAGATAGACTACACAAATCACTAGGCTGGTCCTGCAACTTGGATATTATGAAATTGTACTGAACGGACTCGTCCCCCGTGCAAACAAACGTGTTATTGAGAGTAGGAAGAATCTGTGCTCGATGTTAGAAATTTGAGTGAAACGAGCTTGGGTAGATTACCCCGTACAAATGAACAATGGTTTGACCCTAGGAATTGGGGCGAACATCGTGCGACGAATTTGCACGATGTATCGTATACTTGAACCTATACCTATGGCCTTGTAAGCTGACCTAGCAACTAGGCAGACGACCCTGTACTGAGTGAATGAACCTGTGTAATCGACTTTAGAACATTGCAAGAGCAAAGCTATAGAACTGGGGCAGCAAAACCTGGTATTAGACTGGGAACGGAAATGTGCGCTACATTTGAACCGAGCGGATGAACGCTAGACGGTTGAATCAAATAGAATATGCTTAACAGAGTGCAAATACTTGATAAAAGTTGGAATGGAACTTACTTGGGATTTGATTGACCCTATCAGAAGTATTCTTGTGATTTCTAAACGGGAACCCTTGAGATTTTCGCAAGTAGCTTGTCAGATTTCACTATCTCTAAGTTTGGTTGAATGCATAAGTTTGAGGGATGCCTCGAACGCGTGCACGATCCAAGACTCGATGAGATATGAAATTCGAGTGCACAGACTTCGCTATCGCCAAGTTGGTTGACATGCATGTGTTTGAAGGACGCTTCGGATATGTGCACGATCTAGACTCGCGATATGCTGATCTCGAATGCTAGGGCAAGTGAATATCTTACCGAACAAGCATAATGACTTGTATAAGTTTGCCTCAGCCTTAGATCATCATTCCCGAGGGATTGTAACGTACCCATACGTTAAGCAATATGTCCCGCGCTAAGGCGCAACGACCGACTTAGAACACACGCGACACGACGTAAGGAACGAGTAGGTGATTGTATTCCAATGGATCTAGCGGTACCGGTAATTATGCTTGGACTAAAATCAATAGAACGGCTTGCCCTCAGGAAGTCTCGAGGACGAGACTTTTTCTGAGTGGTGTATGATGTAACACCCTGTTTCGCTCAAGCGGACTGCCGATTCAAACGACAAAAGTGTATCGTCCCGACCCGCCTTGCTCAGGCGAGAATACTCGTTTGAGGCAAAGGATATCCAGACTTGGTCCCTACGGAAGTTCGACTTAGGCTTTCAAAGGCTCGCTCGGTGTATCGCTCAACCGAGCTGAATCATCGCTAAGGTGGGTGGCTACGGTGAACTTGTCTTTGCTTAGCCAACATACATAAAATACGGAATATTTCATGCTAGTCGCTAGGTGAATCACCCCTTGCATGCTAATAAGAATCCTACGCACCTAGCAAAGGGAATAATCCCAACTTGTACTGCTTATGTTGGAACATGGAAATAAAATGATTGCTTATATACAGACCCTCGCATGCTGCCGTTGCCTTGGGCAACTGGAACCTGCTATGCCTCGATAGATCGATATGTGTATTACTTTTCTTAGTGCACTATTCACCTGGTTACATTGCACGACTCTAGATAATGTCGCTCGTTAAGTTCCTTAACTGTTTCACTTCTCGGTCTACATTCGGGCCCGAGCTAACGTGATTGTTTAAGTTTGCATGCTTGTCCACTTGATATGTTAACTGGTAATGTTGCCTCGACCCCGCTGCCTCAAGTAGGATGATACAAGTACACTATGTTTACTCATTGCACTGCATGACCCTGGAGCATGTCATTCGATAAGTTCCTTGCGGTTTCACTCCTCGGCTTACCTTCGGGCCCGAGCCAATGTGAATGTTTAAGTTGCATCGGAAATGCATGCTTGCCTGCTATATGTGAACTCATACCTTTGCCTCGATTCAATGCTTGTTATATAGAATCATGCCTCAATCAAGTAAAACTCTGTTGTATATCGTGCATGCATCTTGTTAGCCAGATGACTATTAAATAGTCCTTATGTGTAAAATGAACCTGCTGGTATCCGGGACCGATAGGTCGCCAAGGCAATCCCCGAACCAGGGGAGCGCATCATGTTAAGTTGCACCTGAACATAACTATGGACTTGTATATCAACTTGTGTGAAATTCATAACAAATGAACCGGACGGCCTGGGATGGTTTGTAGCAAGGATCATGACCTGCGCCTACAACCATTATCGTATACTCAAAATAATGATAGAACAACAAGAACTCATTCATCCAGTCGCGAATGCTTGTGCACGAGCTTGATCTCCTCGGTTTGGGGCACCGGGACACCGGGACCGATCTGGCCTAGGAGGAAGATCCGGTAGTCGCGCTAGTTTGTTCCTAGCATGGATAAGTTCGGTCGGGTTGTCGGGGCATCGGGACCACCGTCTTATTGCGACTATGTCCATAAATGGCTACGCCAGCGACTCCTGTGCATTCATGATCATACGCGCTTAGCGGCAATCCATGTGCGAGTCATTGCATTGCATCTATGAATCTGAATCCTAGTGCCCTGATAAAAGAACGATGAATCTGTGAATCATTTCTGAATCTGAGAAATAAGTATGCTTGTGTTCCATGAATTAAATAGAAGAACTCGTGCACCCGATATGATATCTCGCTTGAGACACTTATGGTTGCATATGCTAATGCTTGAATGTTTATATATCCTGGTGCATGAATTAACTTGGTTTGCCTTGGACAGGGAAGGACAAGTTGGTAAGTTGGTAAGTCTCGCCGTGTTTCCTCCTATATCGTACGGCACACTGCCACACGAGTTAGGCCTTTCATATATGCCATAAAACTGATCCTAAGGCACAACTAGAAAGGCAACAAAGTAGTTGGTGCACGGAACCTATATTACGTGTTTGGATTTGTCGAGCGGGCGAGTAGCCTCCCCACCAGTGCATTCAATGTATTGATAATCCACCATATTGCTTGCAGGATGCGGGAGAACCTCGTTCGGTGCAGATGCCTCCTTCGTGCGTCCTAAGGCGTGGAGTTCGACTCTGGAGCCTTGGAGCGCTGCGTACGGAACTGATGCACATATACAAGACATGATG
The DNA here is from genome assembly GCA_036927795.1 of Iris macrosiphon. Lineage (NCBI taxonomy): Eukaryota > Viridiplantae > Streptophyta > Magnoliopsida > Asparagales > Iridaceae > Iris > Iris macrosiphon. Next base: position 82,371,963 of record JAYESA010000003.1, read on the forward strand.
TTGGAACATCGCCTCTTCAATCATTCTACAAATGTAGCCACTTGGCACGATTTTATGTTTCAGAGAGAGTGCTCGAGCGACTTGTAATCTCGGCTATACGCCGTCTGTAACACTTGTTTCAATATGAATAAAAGAGTTGCTTTACTTGTATACTTGTGTACTCAATCTTTGCTTCTGCTACTGTCGACTCAGTGAACTTGTTACCATTCGCTTATACGTTTATACATTCCGCTGCACTCGGACAATCTGTGCGACTCTGTGACTTAGATCTCTTACCGCCAGCCAACAAACCATGGCCTTGCACGGGCGCGGTTCACTCTCGTGCGGCATCACGTCCGGATGGGTCGAAGCGATCGTCCCGCGGGAGCGCTGGCGCGGTGATTCGTACCCAGCGGGGACGGCCGATTTGCCTGCGGGAGATCGGGGCTTGACAGCATGGGACGGAGAGGGGGCTCGAGCAGGAGGCGGAGAGGGGGGGTCGAGAAGTGGGGGGCCGAAGTGGGGGGGAGGGGGGTCGAGGAGGGGTTCGAGGAGAGGGGGGTTCGAGGAGGGGGTCGTCGGTGCCGGGGGGAAAGGGGTGTCCAGGAGAGAGGGAGAGAGAGTATCGAGATCGAGAGAGAGAGAGAGAGAGAGAGAGAGAGAGAGAGAGAGAGAGTCAGAGATTAAGAATAGGGGGAAATGAAACGTGCTCTGAAATTTTAAGTTTTTGCAACGACGGATATTTCCGTCGCTATTCCGTCGCTAACTTAACAACGACGGATTAGCGACGGCTTGTTGACGGAAAATAATATAATTTGTTTACATAAATAAATTAGTCGTAATTTTGTCGAAACTTCATCGCTGACTCGACGAAGGATTATTTTTCGTCACGAAAATCCGTCGCTATTTAACAGTATTTTTGTAGTGGATGATACAGACGGAAGATGAAATATCAGTGGGGTTAAGAATATCAGATGTTAGAGTAGGAGTGTTCAGAACATGGGAATGAATTATTATCCGATGTTATTTGGTTAATGGTTTGGTTGGGGACACCAGTAGGTTTGATAATTGATGGAGTTATGGTAACTGGATCTGGTGGATAAGGTTTTAGTGGGGAAACAGTTGGCAGAATAATAGGAGAGGATTTGTCCTGGGTGTCCGCAGACACAGTAGCTGTTGAAACAGGCTGGATAATGCAATTGATTCCATTTTCCATTTGCACTTTTAGGCTTCTGATCGGTGGAGATGTAATGTCAATGCTGACTTTAGATCCTGCAAAAAACCTTCAATTGGCTGCATCTTTAGGAAGAATTGGGGATACTGCACCTATTTTTGCTGCCAATGTGGTGATGTACTCAATTTTATGGCCAAGGGGTTTGAAGAAATGCTATCGCTGCCAATCGGCCTGGGGATTATTGAAGGAAGCGCCTTGTTGCTGGGAGGATGGATCCATGATGATTAGAGGGAGGTTGTCAGAGAGGAATGGTTAGAGATGAGAGGGAATCTTCATGGAGGAGGATAAAAATGAAGATGGAGATTTCTTTTTATGGAGGAGGAGAAAATCGCCTGTGAACGTTTCCGTTGGTTACAAGTAGTGCAACTTAGACCCTTGGTTGGTTTCATTAACTGATCAAAAGCAAAACATTGTTTATGCTCGTTAGATAAACAAAAAATGATACATAGTGTCAACGTAAATGAAATACAAAGGAAACAGAAGTTACAAATCTTCCAAGCAGAATATAAGTTATAACAAAAGAAATTTTGATAATGAGTAAATAAGAGAGTAGTAGAAGTAGCATTTGATGCATGGCTGTAGCAGCCCTAGCTAGAGGATCACCCAGACCTCATCCTGTTGAGCTGGTTCAGTGCGGGCTGCAGGATGTTGAACAAGACCCAACCGATGGCCGGGGCGACGACAATCAGGAGCAGCTGCCCCCGGCCGTCGCTCGAGGAGGCCGCCGCAGCGGCAGCATCCGCGATCGACGCCAGCTCGCCAGCCGACGCGCTCGGCGCGGGCAGGAGCGCCCCCGCCGCCAGGCTCCCGCCGAGGCCGAGCCCGGCGATGACCCCCTTCTCGTTCCTCATCCGGTTGAGCTGGTTGAGCGCCGGCTGGAGGATGTTGAAGAGGACCCAGCCGATGGCAGGAACGAGCGGCAGGAGGAGCGCCAGGCCCCGGTTGTCGCCCTCGGCGATGTCGGCGATCTGCTGCGCCGCAAAGGCTGCGTCCGTGAAGCTCAGGGTTGAGAAGACGGCGCCTGCGATTGCGGTGGCGGTGGGGACGGAGATGTGGGGTGGTGGTTTGGAGATGGGGAGGCCCTTGGGGAGGTTTTGGAGGGAGAGGAGGGCAAGCGGCCTTGTGGACGCTGGCCTGGAAGCGTTGCTGGGCGGTGCGGTGGTGATCAAGCTCTTGGCATTGAGCATGGACATGGTAGCAATGGTTGCCATAGGAGAGAGAGTCTTTGCACTAGTTGCAAAGTAAGGGAATGGATTGCTTTGGTAGGTATGGAGAGGACCAGAGGAATAGCAGTGTGTGTGGAGAGTTGGACAAAGAACGCCCAAGGCTTTGGATTCTCACCTTATCCTTTGGGTGGGCAATTGCATGATATGGGCCTCATATCTCAACCTCTCCGGACCACAATGCCATCTTATCACCTCTGGTCCTCTCGAGGTTTTAGGATGCATAATTCAATATTTCGGCTAATAGAATATTCTTAAGGGAAGGGTTATGAGTAACAGTGATCAATTCGAACTTACAAGGTTACTACCATCCCATTTCCGTATTACCAATCGAAGAAGTGAGTGAAAGTTGTTCAAGATTCTCAATGGTATCTATTTAGTTTTTCATCCATCTTTGTTCTCAACCTGCATGTCCGATGATTGATCTACTTTAATTAGAGAATGATTAGGTTGCCCGAGGCTGGTTTACAAAGTTATCCAATTCTTCTACATAAATATGTTAGTATGCAGTTTTTACCTACAATCAGAAAGCAATTTCTTCAGTAAAATTTATTCTCTTACCTCTTCGTATAAGCTTAAGTTGGTGTTCTTTGGTTGCATCTGCTAAAACTTACTAAAAAAGGTGTTGGGAACGATACGCGCAAGCCCTTCTCCCAAATCAAGAGTCTGTGACAAAATTGAAGAAAAATGCACCAAAATTAAAATGTCAAAATCACAAAGAAAGTACAGCACAAACACAATTACTTTTGACGTGAAAAAATCTTACGAAAAAATACACGAGACGATCGGAGTCCGATCCTGGAAAAACTTTCACTAATGAAATAGAAGATTACACCTTCTACAAACTTTTTCACCGATCCAAACGGATCACTGCAACTACTGAAAGCAATAAAAATGGTTTACAAGAAGTTACCGAAGACGGATATGACGAGAACCAATCACCGATGATCTCCCTGAACCGATCTCTCTTCGAAATAGCCATAATTTTTTTTTTTTCTCTTCTTCGAAAGTTGCAAACTTGATAACCCCGCCTTGATGTCTCTATGGTATATGATAATAGATTAGGGTTAGAAAAATACATATTTAAAGCCCCTAATCCTGCAAGCATCTAGACCATTGATTTAGATCCAATAGAGTTAATAAAATACTTTTTTTCCAGTCATGACACCGGTATACCGGTAGTATACCTATATCGGTATGCCGACGGTATACCAAAATATGTTACTTTAAGCCAGAATATATTCTGGAACAAACTGCATAAAAATAGGTATATCGGCGATACTCTGACAGTGGTAGACCAGTGGTATATTGCTGATACTGACTGTAGATTATAATTGCTTCTGACACGTGCTCAAATTGAGTCACCGTTTCCTCCTTCGACTTTCTAAGCATCTTCGACACATGGATGATGCTCATCGCACTTTGGGGTGTTCTTCACATTTGTTGGAAATTTCATCAAATACAAACATATTTCCATTCCCAACTAGGAGGAGGAGCTTATCATTCCGATTATACTCTGGCAGTACAAAAAATTTTCCAGCGGCAGAATCTTCGTGAGCATATATGCTCCATTGTCCTTCATATGAACCTTCTCAAGCATTGTGTCCTTTGCCTCATGTACATCTCGTATCAAGTGATACCAAGTTGCAATATGTTTGGACCAACTATGAAATATAGTGTTCTTCCAAGATGAATATCACTTTGGCTATCGCAAATCAAAACATATTGCTCTTGCTTAAGCTCAATTTTCTGCACGAACTTCATCCTAAAAACTCCTTGCAAGACACGATCACTATAATGAACTATGACTTTGTTGTAGATAAGGCAACATACTTTTGTAACCATGACTACCACGAAACTGTTCCACTAGCAAACATTATGACATACCTTGAAGTTGATCTCCTGGTGTCTATATCCCCAGCCATATCAGCATCTCGGTATACCCATTCAGCTTTGGCTCGTCACCCAAAAAAAAAAATCTTCCAATAAGTAATGCCCAGAAGAGATTTAAGAATCTACTAGATTGCACTCCAATATATCCTCTTTGGATTAGAAAAATACTTGCTTACCACCAACTACGTGCGCAATATATGTTCTTGTACACGCCATGACATACATAAGACTCTCTATTGCTGAAGCATATGGAACTCCCTCTATATCTTCTTTTTGATCCTCGGTAGTTGTACACTGCTCCGTAGTGAGCTTAAAGTAAGCTGCAAGGGAGTTGTGTCACTACCACATTTTCTAGGAAAGAATATTTTGGTCATTTCATAATATATTAAATATTGTGCATATTGTAAATTTATTTATTGTATTATTTATTTATTATTAGATGTTAGTATATTATTTTGGACTTGTTCTACTGGACCTAACTAGTTTAGATTAGATCCATGGACCAATATTTAATTCTAGTTAGAATTGAGCCCAATAAGAAGCCCAATCATTAGGAGGATGATTAATTAAGTTAAACCAATTAGACTAGAACCTTCCCTCCTTAATTATTTTCTTCATGAGAAGCCCCAATGGGTATTTTAGATATTTTATAGTAGCTTGGGGAAGGGGAAAAAGGGCCGACCTAGTTATTAATGGAGGGGAAATTTTCTCTTTTTATTTTTTATTTCAAATCTAGATCTAGAATTTTCTCTTACAAATTTCTTCATTCCCATATCAAATTTTATCCAATTTTTTTCCCAATTCCTTCCCCAATTATCATTAGAGTCTATTAGAGCAAAGATCTACAAGGAGAAAGCAAGGATCTACAAGGAGGAGCAAGAATCTACAAGTTGGAAGCTCTTTTCACTCAATTTGGAGGTTTCATTGGAAATCTATCTCCCAATAGGTACAATTCAGTTTTTTCCCTCTAATTATACTCTAAATATGTATTTTAATCATTAAGAACCACCCCATATGCTATGGCTACCCATAGGAATTGGAATTAGGTTTATAGAAGACCTATGGAGAAAGTTATGTGATGTTTTATGTCAATTTTGGGGAAATTCTGAGATTGACACATCTTGTGTTTGTCAATAGGTCAATTAGACCAAATTGACATGTGTTTGATTGTGTGTGGCTAGTGTCGTATCCACAATTGGATACGTGTAGGCCGTATCCCGATAATTTGGAGATACGGGTTGATTTGGGGGTTTTTCTCCGACACGAAGGTTTGAGCATATCATATTTTAACACGGACACGTAGATGAGTAGTTAGCTTTTCGTATTGTTCATAATTATAATTTTGAGACTTGCTCGTGTCCGTTGGGATACGTTTGGTTGTGTAGTGGAGCCGTATCGCAAGCGTATCATATATCTAGTGTGATACAGGTACGATGCACTTCACGTGTTTATTTTATTTTAATTCAATTGCCTTGATTATAGATATTATAATATTATAATTATAATTATTATGTGATATATATGTATATGTATATTTATATATATGATCTATAATTCTTGTTGATGTGTTGGTGATCATGGGAGAGTAAGAGTTCATGTGCATCTCTAGTATGGTAATATGTATATATATGTATTATGATATTATACATACATACATACATACATACATATATATATATATATATATATGTGTGTGTGTGTGTGTGTGAGCTTGAGGGGAGAAGAAATGATGGAAAACAGTGAATAAAATAATGGAAAACAGAGAAAAAAGCAATGGAAAGCAGGGAGGGAAAGTAGTGAAAAACAGCAGCAGGAAAGCTGAGAAGAAGCAGCATAAAGCAAAAGCAGCAGAAAGCAGAATACAACGTTCCTCTGTCTAAGAAGTTATATCGAGAAATATCTCAAAGCGTGATGACTCTAACTTAGGTAAATCCTCAGTCTAAGAAGTTATATCGAGAATCTTCAGTGTTAGTCATGGTCTGATTCTCGATAAATACAACGTTCTTGCTTCTATAGATCTTTCTTTCTACTGAATCGTAGAGTCTATACCTAAACTTATCTCGACCATAGCCAACAAAGATGTACTACCTCATCTTTGGCTCAAGTTTGGACTATAGAAGCATGGAAAAATTCAAATATATGCGTCTAAGTAGCTATGTGCCAAACTAAGTGAGGTTGTATACACCTAAGTATTCAAAGACAATGCAGCCTGAAGCTTATGCAACATTCAACCAAAAGGAATAGAGTCTTCGTCTATGCGGCACAGGCAGTGATCCTGAGAGCATGCGATAAAGATAACCTGGCCGCATACGTCATTCTGACACAACATTAATTTCTCTGATCACTTTGTAATATGTGTAGACGATAATTACATAACAGACATCAGTACCTATGTTAGTGTCATAATTACTTTTGTCAGTTACAACTGTATGATGCCACGTGGCAGTGTTTCCATGCGGCTAGCATTTATGCGACAAAGCCTCTCTAGTTATCTTTCTCAACAAAGCCTTCATGCGACAGTGTCTCCATGCGACAATACGTTCTATGCGGTAGTAACCCTTCATCTTTATTATACAGCTGGCAGTGACCATTGTCATGCCCTAGTTCCAAATATAAGAAACTGAGTCACGTGGCATTGGCCAACAGGTACACTCCGATGAGCTTTCCAATCTAATGAACCCGTTGGAGTGCACCTAAGCTATAAAGTACAATAATATAACCCAACATTTAAACATAAGCATTATAACTAATCTCATCCACAGACATAAGAATATGAAACACATAGAGAAAATAAGTCTACTAATGTGCAGAAAGAAAATAAGTCTGAAAATGTATCATAATACAAACGGATAGAGTCACACGGGAACAAACCCGCTAATACGAGTATCAAATGAAAGGAAGCAATAAGATAACTAGGACCGATATCGTCTAACTAGATAATGATACTGGACCCAAAGGTGAAGTCACTACCAGTGATCAAGCGAAGTCCTCGGAAAGGATCTCGTCCTCTGCTACAAGGCCTGCTCCTGGATATACACCCGGTCCGTACTCCTCCAGGTAGTCCTCATCGCCTATGCCTGGAAGGGAACCAGGTCCTCAAAGGGACGTAACAAGGTACAAAAATAGCATGCCATTGTAAAACATAGAGAAAATATGTGATACACCAGTGTAATCTAGAATAACCACCTAAGTGAGACACAATTTGAAGACAATGTTCGACATGTAGGCTTTCCAAATATAAATCCGTAGCTCCGAGGCACAGAGACACACAGTGCGTACCCGTAGCTCCGAGCACAGAGTCACACAGTAAGTACAACGACTCCGGATACAAAATCTCTACATAAATAAGGAAGGATAAATATATATATATATATATATATATAGTGTATGCGAAATAGCCCAAGCGTCTAGTAACTGTCTTCCCCTCCCAATGCGGTCAACGAGACGCATCCGCGGCTCGCTGATCCTGAACCTCTATCTAATAGTCTCATCATACTGAAGTAACTAGCACCAATCACGATCCTATAGTCAACACAAGTTCCGGTTATGTTGACACTATCAGGATACAAGAAATCTGGCACGATGACAGTGTCTGAATATGTCATAAAGTTCCAATGTGACCAAGTAGGTACATAAAGGTATCAAAAAACATTTAAGAATCGATACTAGATGTTACCAACGAACGTCTGTACCCGGATATGACCCGGACACTAAGTAACAATTTTGATCCAAAGCACACACAATGTACAGATAAAATAAATAAGGAAAACTTAAACTGAGTTACAGAATGGCAAGGTATACTTGCCTGGATCTGAATGCTGAAGGCGGGGCTCCGGTACAACATCCAAGTCTGAGGATCCCAAAGTATCTAGAGATGATATATAAATAAATTAATAATCTAGCTCGAAACTATCTTAAAGAAGAGATGAGAACATGAAGGTTTTTGTCTCAGTTACCAAACACACGACTAAGGTACCAACTAAAGGGTTAACCAAAGTTGACTAGGAAAACGTTATAATAAATATGAATCATCAAATAGCATAACGTCCTCAAATAATATCCTCAAACACTAATATTCATCAAGTGTGATTTTGGTCATCTATAAATAATGTTCATCCTCGACCCATGCCATCCCTATAATCATAGACATAAGTGCATAAACCTAAATTAGTTGTCACCCCTAAATACGCATAATGTTCACATATTCATCCTCAATCAAAACATCAAAGCTACCGAACCAAAATTTATTTGAACAACATCCTCATCATTTATGCATTTCACATATATATATAACCGAAACAAATGCTATTAATCTTGGATATAAACTAAATATGGGTATTTCTCATAGGAACCTAAATCCTAACAAGGGTTTTATTTAACAAATAGAAATAGTTACAAAAAAAATAAAGAAGGAAAAGAAACGAGGAGTGATACCAGAGGTGGCTGCTGCGGGTGGTGGCAGCGGTGTTGCTGCGGCCACTGCGGTGGTGGTGTTGACCGGGGTGGTGGTGCTCGTGTCTACAGTGGAGGTGGTGCTCGGTGGTGGTAATGGTAGTGGTGCTCAGCGGGGGTAAGGATGGTGATTGTGGTGGCAGTAGTGGTTGATGGTGGTGGTGATGCTGTATTGGTGTCGAACGGGGGGGGGGGGAAGATAGTGTTGGTTGCTGGTGGTGGTGGTGTCGTGTGTCACACCCCAGTCCCAAAATACGTAGGACTAGGAACACATAAGCATGCCAGCCGTATGGATATGGCAACTCCAATATATGGAAACCAAAATCCACAAGTACGCTGTAATATGAATATCAATCCACAAGTGGTATAAACATATGTCACAAGTCACAGGGTATAATCTAAATCTCATCCACGAAAATCAAATATAAATAATTAACCAGTGTCTATGAAACTAGATCTCAATATAAGTATCTAAGGATGATAGTTGGGTGAAAACAAATCCACTACCAACTCGAATGAAAAAGCACAACACAATAAACACAATATAAGAATACCAGCTAATGACCACGGGGCTCGAAGAGAAGACATCCTCGAAACATATGTAACCATCCAAATCTGCGCTCTTGCAAATACTCAAGAACAGATATACCTGGAAAGGGACCAGGTCCTCAGAGGGACGTAACATGATACATAGAAGCAAGCCAATTTGAATATAGTAAACATGCATAATGTTTGAAAATAAATAAGTACGCTGTACAAGACAATCTATATGAATGCAAATGAGGACAAATTTTTGACGTATGGGCAAGGATAGGCTACTCGATCTAAGCCTCACAACTCACACACCCGTCAATGGACATCAGAAATCGACATACCTCTGTGGTAGCGACCAGCGCGACTCTACAGAAATCGACATACCTCGGGGGTAGAGACCAGCGCGATACACGCCCGTAGTGCAAACTATATACTACGGTTTACCAGAGTGGTTAAAAGCCCATATGCCTAATGATTGTCCTCTCATGATACTAGGTGCCATGTGTGTGTCAACATATCTAATACATAGTAATGACTGAAGGAAAACTACACATGCAAGAACTATACAGAAATGCAATAAATATACAGAAATATACTAAGCAAGCAAAATACTGTAAGCAATTTGGCAAGGTATCTTGCTTGGCAAGAAAGCTGCAAAAATATAATGTCCCCATGTCAACACCAAGAATAGAAGCTGCGGCCTCAGAATGAACATCCCCGGATGCTGAAATAAATATCACCAACGTTCCTAGAATAAGCAAAATAGCTAGAAAGCACTTCCCTTTCGTCCAATTTAGACACAGGGGCAAAACGGTAATTTCGGGTAAAGCGGGGTCCACGTGTGGCCCACTTTGCACCAAAAAATGTGCCAAAGGTAACAGTCTCTAAATGGGACAAATTATAGGTCAAACAACTCTAGATGTTAATACGAATCCAACGGTATGTCCAAATGTGGATTCCGATAGGCCGAACACAATTTCGTCCAAAAAGTCAACCGTGGGACCCGCCAATTGGCGACTTGGTCAACTGTCTCAAAATTGCGTAAAAATTGGGTCACAGGACCAGCGCGTTACCACGAGTCCAGTGGCACAAGTTTTATCACAATCTGACGAGCGTGCACAAAATGCGCACGACTTTCGCAAAAGTTGCGACACGGGGGTTGTCCGCGGATACGAGCTGATTCCGGCGCGCACACGTGTCCGAATCAGTTTTCGCGAACTCTTTCGTGTCCGGTTATGTTTTACGCACCGTTTGGTATACTTGGTACATGGCGGGGCAGTCCCGTTTGGCGGGGCGCGCTCCGTTTCACAACTTTTAGAAATCTAGAAAAGTGTGTTCGCGGGGTTTTCCAACAAATTTAATTCTGTTTACAGCAGTTAATAATCTAGGGTTATTTAACAGAAATTAAATTAGGTCAAGTGGTCTACGCATACAAAAAAGAATCATCGAATTCGGATCTCTGTGGTGGGAGATACGAATTCGGAAACATAGGTGATCACTGTAGCGCCCCGTTCTCCCGGTGCGGAGAGCGCGGCTAAGAAACACAAGACGGTATCGTTCGATCGGGATAGATTGAATTAAGAACTCGTCCTCGTTATGGATTTGTTTCTTCGGAATCGATTTTCATATTCAGTGGACCGCGCCCCAAGGATCGGCTTAGCGGCAGAGTCAGGAGGGACCTCTCCGCTGCTATCTTTTATTGCCTCAGTTTTCGATGTCGCTTGTTGCTTTCGTGCTTTGAGTTGGTTTTGGGATTTGCTTGTTTTCCTTGAACGGTTTTGATGGTTTTCATTATTTTCGTTCATTGACTTGCACTTCTATTCCGAGATTGGAAAGAGAGGAAGAAATATTAATCGAGTTGTTCGTGTGCAGGTGAACGAGCAGTAGGCGGCTTGCGAGCGGAGTCGTGAAGCGCCTCTTTCCTTCTCCCTTCCAAAAATCTAAGTGAGTGGCTACCAACCCGATTAGCTAGCCCTGCTTCCAAGCTTCACGCCCTAAAATCTGCAATCTTCCTTGCCCCGATCAAACGATACCAAGTAATAATAAAAGAAACCAAGATAAAAGAGAATAGACTTGGTTAATACTGCTTGTCAATCAAACTCGTGAACGGTTACTTACTTGCATGCTTGTTCGTTCGGAATATTCATCATATGCATAAATTTTAGTTAGAATGTATCTTCTTCTATAATTATGCTATAAATGCATCACATCTATGCATTACTCGTGTTGCCTCAACTGCGTGAATGATAACTTAACTAAACATCGTGTGTTCGATCATGGACAACTTGTGCATAAGGATATAAGTTCTGCGGACGGTTGCTGGGGCACTGGCACCGATCCGATCCGGGCAGACTTTGTGTTTATAGTCAATCGTGTGCGGACGGAATAACTTACAACACATCGTGTTTATGAGCTCCTCGTATTTTCTCGTTGTATGCTATCCTTGTCCTTGACTAGTCCATTATGGCATCAAGCCAATGATCATCGTGTGTATATGCTTGCAATGCCTCGTGTGTTTATCGTGTGAATATGGCTTGCAATGCATCATGTGCTCAACGTGTATATCTAAACCTGTTGTATACTAACTTGTGTCTTCATGGCAGGGAAGGCATGGTAAGTATTGTGCAGGTAATTCAGACGGGCAGGTAAAATCTACCGAACGGTGGCACGTTCATTTCAGTAAATTCTATATGCTGTTTACTTGTAAATGAACTAAGGCAAGATAGAACCCCACAAACATGCAAGCTTCATTAAAATAACGTGTTGATTGGTATAGTTCGGTTAGCTCGCCTTTGCCAGTATATTTCGACATGCTGACCCTCGTTGAAACAGGTTCTCCGCACCAAGGCGAACCGAGCGAGGAGCCGAAGTCGTCTTCCCGATCCAGTCCAGCTGTTGGCGCATCTTCACCGCGCCCCTTGAAGCATTTTGGAGCCAGAAGCTTGCAACTCTTCATACACAAATGCAACTTCGTGGCAAAGCCGTCCTCCAGCCTGGAGGTCTTTATCATTTTGAGTTTATAAAGGGATATAATGTACAGGACTGCTATCTCATTTTGAGTCAACACTTTTGTAAGCCGTTCGACATATTAGCTGACTCGTTCAGGAGTTTGTAATAGATGTTCATTATCAATAAAGAGAACTTTTCCATGTTTCAAATCTGTGTTTCAATTTATCTGCGTACTCTGAATATGTGCTTGTTATGCAAATCATTAAAGCCTTGTGCGTGCGCAACTCCAGGCCCGTACGGCGGTCACGATTCGGGGGACGCCTCAAACGATTCTACGGAATCGGGTCGTGATAATCACAGTAGTTTTCTGCGATCCCAGAATTTGGTCTATTTCTGCCAACTTTGGCGCTTTTTTTGCCTATGGTTATGCGTTGTTCGAGGTCTACTATCACACAGATATGGAAGAGGGTTAAGGGGTGAGCATGCCGGTGAAGACGGGATAGCGTTTGGTTGAGCGAGGCAACGAGAAATAACTCCTGAATACAGGTACCTCACTGCGAAAATCTGCAGTGTGCGGGGTGCACGGGGTCGCGGTCGTCGGGATTGGTTTGGACGGCCTGGCAGGGTTCTCCGGCTGCGGTGGTGGCGCTCTCTAGGTCTAGATGGGAAGAGGAATGGTTTGGATATTCTAGGGTTAGGATTTTAGATGAATTAAAGATATATATATATATATATATATATATATATATATATATATATATATATATATATATATATATATATATATATATGAAAGAGGAGAAGGGGGTTTTATTAGCCGCGGGGGGGGGGGGGGGGGTCTTAATCGTGCGGGTGCTTGCTGTGGGATTTAAGGGGGCGAATCACAAAGGGCAGCGGTTTGGATGGTTGGGTTGGTAGCAAAAGGCCTTTGCTGCATGGTTGGGTTGGTAGCAATGGTTGTAATAGTTAATAGTTGGGTAATTGTATATGGTTATTAATAGTTAAGTAATAGTTTTTATTTTTTTTCTTTTCTTTTCTTTTCCTTTTTTTTATTTTTTTTCTTTAAAATATATATGTATATATATATATATATATATATATTTATATATACGTATATACTCATAGGAAAAATCTAGAATTATATTAATACACACCATTAAGCTAGCAACTGCTCAAGGGGTCTCCTACATGAAATAGATTTCGAAAAATTTCTAATGGCCCCATAAATCCTCTAAGTGCACCAACACCTAAAATAAAAATTATTAAAAATCTATTTCTCCTAATTAGCCACTAATTACTACAATTATATTATTAATTAATAATTAAAAGGGTATATACGATTTCTAGGATAGGGATTTTATATTGTACCAAACTTATAAAAATTTTGTCCTCGAAATTAAAATTAAGCCGCGGTAGAAAGTCAAGGATGGTATAAGATTTGCATTGTTTAAATGCAAGGCTAGGTTTAAAGGGGTGGGCGATGTTGCGCGTTGCACATCCCGAAAAATTATGAAAAAATCCACATGAGCAAAAAATAGGTTTCTTCATGTGTCAGGTCTAATGGTGTGGACACCTAAATGCTCTTTTGCATAAAAGTGCCCAACAATTGGAAAATTGCACAAAGATGAGAACGGATGATGGGCACGTCTAGGATAAGGGTGTAGAATTTGTAAGAAGGCAGTGGCTAGTGTAGTGCTTCCATTATCGAAGCACGGTAAGGTACGCTAGGTGATATAATTATTACAAAATTTAATAAAATACCAGGTTCTATCTCTAACTGGAATCAATCTAGCCTTAGTCTCACGATCTAAGCCAAGTAGGTCCAATTTTGGGTGAGGGTTCATAATCTACCGAACTAAAAATTTACCCATCTTTCATCTAAGGCTGTACATTTAGAAAAACTATTCCTCAAATTATTTAATCATGTTACTTAATCCTCAAAGTTTTAACACAAAACATATCATCTATGATATGCCCTTAATCAATTATAAAAGAGAGTCACTAAGTTATGTGATTAGCCTTATGGGGTATATCTAGTACTATCAGTGTGTCAACTTATACCAAGCATGAGGTTTCATCTTTCCGAAATAAGGGAAGACAGAGAGCAATAATAAAGAATTCAAGGTGGAGGTGATAGAATATAAGTACGAGGTTCAAAGAGATTAAAGAATTAGAAAAGAGGGTTGTCAGAACAGTTGTGGATTAAAATCCTATTTTGGTAATTTCCTATTTACATGCTCGTATCAGTACAGTTATGTAACCGATACGATATGTCAGACATGTCTAGGGGCAAGTATATTCGTCTACTACCATATATCTCAATCCACGTAAAGTAGTCATGCGAAGAGCGAACCAAGCGCACAAAGGTTAGCTAGACCTTAATATACCGATTCTGATTAGGCAATTGTATCATTGTGTGCACCCAATAATACATATGTCATGAGCAAGCTCGATAAAAGAATAAGCTTGCAAAAACTAGGCTATAATAGCAGCATAAGTCAAGGTAGTACAGCAAACATAAATACGCTGGATTATGATGAAAGAAGGTACATAATAATTCAAGTTCACAAAAGATAAGACTCCATAATCTCTACAGTTGTCATACTAATTCCTTGTCTAAGTCGATAGTCGACCAAATAGGGGTATGGGATTCTAAGCTCTACAGTCTGATGAAACATCATCTTCTTGTGCTAGCACACAGTTAATGTCATTCAGCTATACTTCAATAATAGGTCAAAAGACTATGTGATACTAGGTTGTGAGGTATACTACCCAACTTATAACAATAAACTAATACTGTAATTGTCTTAAGGGAATTATTCAGAATAACCTGGTCCTTGTAAATTAAGTATAAACTATTGTTAGGAAAAGATCTTGGTACTTATTAGGGTATCCTCTTACATAGGTCATGGTCGTCCTAAGTCTTAGTCTTAATGCAAGTGTCAATAGTAAGAATGGAACAATTACTGGCCTCAAGGGAAAGGAAATATAACTCGTATCGAGGTAGGGGTACATGTTACGCAAAAAACTAAGGGATAAGCACCAGGTCTCAATCTACAAGAATAGCTTAAACCATCAAGTTCTAACTACTAAGCACACAATTTCAAAATTTAACATTAACCACTATAATCCCAGCAACTATATGTCCTTATCATAACATAAATCACCTGGCCTACAATCAGAAGTGTCAGATGACACGAGTTAAAAGATGAAGAATATAAGAACAAAATTTAGTCGTCGCGCATTTAGCGAACGTTAAGGTCGCAAAGGAACAATATAAAATTAAAATAGAGGGCTCTAAATAGCATCATGGTTTTCTAAGGGGGAGTGGTATGCTAGTTGCTATGTTCGAGGTATGATCAAGGAAAAAGTATTGATTATATTCCTCTAGGCTCCCTAAGGTGCTGTCTACTAATAATAAGACAATGATCTAAGTTTATAGTTCTCCAATACTATCTAATTATAAAGGTTAGGTTCAGTCCTAATATTCAATCTTGGTTTTCTATTGGTTCCTCAATACTAGGGTCAAACATTATGGTAAAACTTCTAGCTAACTCTAGTAGTGTCTATACTACTCACAAGTCCTCATAATACATCAAGGGGTAATTGTAAACCAATCTATAGATAAGGAATTCTAGGGTTCACTAGATATTCTAAACTTAATGGCGTGTCAACACTCTAGTTGTATCCTTAATAGAAATATTACCCTAATTATCATCCTAACCACAAGGGTTCCTATATTCTAGGAGAGGCTATACTCAAGGAACTATTAGGGAAGCATATGAATCAAGCATGATACAATTATTCAAAATAGAATAGATTGGAAGGAGAGCAAATTATAGTCAATTGTGGATGAGATCCTATACTCTATTCCTAGGTGCAGGCTTGTTCGGTACAATAACGTAACCGAGACAATATGCTCTCGACCTGCATGGGCCACCACAAAAATATATCACCCCCCGGTCCCAAAATACGTAGGACTAGGAACACGTAAGCATACCAGCCGTATGGATATGGCAACTCCAATATATGGAAACCAAAATCCACACGTACGGTGTAATATGAATATCAATCCACAAGTGGTATAAACATATGTCACAAGTCATAGGGTATAATCTAAATATCATCCACGAAAATCAAATATAAATAATTAACCAGTGTCTATGAAACTAGATCTCAATATAAGTATCTAAGGATGATAGTTGAGTGAAAACAAATCCAATACCAACTCGAATGGAAATGCACAAAATAATAAACACAATATAAGAATACCAGCTAACGACCACGGGGCTCGAAGAGAAGACATCCTCGAAACATATGTAACTATCCAAATCTGCACTCCTGCAAATACTCAAGAACAAATACACCTGGAAAGGGATCAGGTCCTCAGAGGGACGTAACAAGATACATAGAAGCAAGCCAATTTGAATACAGTAAACATGTATAATGTTTGAAAATAAATAAGTACGTTGTACAAGACAATCTATATGAATGCAAATAAGGACAACTTTTCGACGTATGGACAAGGGTAGGCTACTCGATCTAAGCCTCACAACTCACACACCCGTCAATGGACATCAGAAATCGACATACCTCTGGGGTAGCGACCAGAGCGACTCTACAAAAATTGACATACCTCGGGGGTAGTGACCAGCGTGACACTCGCCCGTAGTGCGAACTATATACTACAGTTTACCAGAGTGGTTAAAAGCCCATACGCCTGATGATTGTCCTCTCATGATACTAGGTGCCATGTGTGTGTCAACATATCTAATACATAGTAATGACTGAAGAAAAACTCCACATGCAAGAACTATACATAAATGTAATAAATATACAGAAATATACTAAGCATGCAAAATACTGTAAGCAATTTGGCAAGGTATCTTGCCTGGCAAGAAAGCTGCAAAAATGTAATATCCCCATGTCAACACCAAGAGTAGAAGCTGCGGCCTCAGAACGAACATCCCCGGATGCTGAAATAAACATCACCAACGTTCCCAGAATAAGCAAAATAGGTAGAAAGCACTTCCCTTTTGTCCAATTTGGACATAGGGGCAAAACGGTAATTTCGGGTAAAGCGGGGTCCACGTGTGGGCCACTTTGCACCTAAAAATGTGCCAAGGGTAACAGTCTCTAAATGGGACAAATTATAGGTCAAACAACTCTAGATGTCAATACGAACTCAACGGTATGTCCAAATATTGATTCCGATGGGCCGAACACAATTTCACACAAAAAGTCAACCGTAGGATCCGCCAATTGGCGACTTGGTCAACTATCTCAGAATTATGTGAAAATTGGGTCACAGGACCAGCGCGTTACCATGATTCCAGTGGCGCAAGTTTCGTCGCAATCTGACGAGCGTGCACAAAATGCGTGCGACTTTCGCAAAAGTTGCGACACAGGATTTGTCTGCGGATACTGGCTGATTTTGGCGCACACACGTGTCCGAATCAGTTTTTGCAAACTCTCACGTGTCCGGTTACGTTGCGCTCACCGTTTGGTACACATGTTACACAGCGGGGCGGTCCCGTTTGGAGGGACGCGCTCCGTTTCATAACTTTTAGAAATCTGGAAAAGTATGTTCGTGGGGTTTTCTAACGAATTTAATTCTATCTACAGCAGTTAATAATCTAGGATTATTTAACAGAAATTAAATTAGGTCAAGTGGTCTACGCATACAAAAAAGAATCATCGAATTCGGATCTCTGTGGTGGGAGATACGGATTCGGAAACATAGGTGATCACCGCAGTTTTCTGCCATCCCAGAATTTGGTCTATTTCTGCCAACTTTGGCGCTATTTTCGCCTATTGTTATGCATTGTTCGAGGTCTACTATCACACAGATATGGAAGAGGGTTAAGGGATGAGCATACCGGTGAAGACGGGTTGGCGTTTGGTTGAGCGAGGCGACGGAAAACAACTCCGGAACACAGGTACCTCACTGCAGAAATCTGCAGTGCGCGGGGTGCGCGGGGTCGCGGTCGTCGGGATTGGTTTGGACGGCCTTGCGGGGTTCTCCGGCTGCGGTGGCGGCACTCTCTAGGTCTAGATGGAAAGAAGAAGGGTTTGAATATTCTAGGGTTAGGGTTTTAGATGAATTATATATATATATATTTATATATATATATGAAAGAGGAGAATGGAGTTTTATTAGCCGCGCGGGGGGGGGGGGGGGGGGGGTCTTAATCGTGCGGGTGCTTTCTGTGGGATTAAAGGGGGCGGCTCACAAAGGGCAGCAGTTTGGATGGTTGGGTTGGTAGCAAAAGGCCTTTGCTGCATGGTTGGGTTGGTAGCAATGGTTGTAATAGTTAATAGTTGGGTAATTGTATATGGTTATTAATAGTTAAGTAATAGTTTTCTTTTTTTTCTTTTCTTTTCCTTTTTCTTTTTCTTTTATTTTTTTCTTTAAAATATATATGTATATATATATATATATATATATATATATATATATATATATATATATATATATATATATATATATATATATATATATATATATATTTATATATATGTATATACTCATAGGAAAAATCTAGAATTATATTAATACACACCATTAAGCTAGCAACTGCTCAAGGGGTCTCCTACATGAAATAAATTTCTAAAAATTCGTAATGGTCCCATAAATCCTCTAAGTGCACCAACACCTAAATTTTTTTTATTAAAAATCTATTTCTCCTAATTAGCCACTAATTACTATAATTAAATTATTAATTAATAATTAAAAGGGTATATACGATTTCTAGGAGAGGGGTTTTACATCGTGATGTGGATGATGGTGGTAAGGTCGTGGTGGTGGTGGTGTTGGTGGAGGTGATGGAGGTGGTGGTGGTGGTGGCGTAATGAAGGTGGTCCGGTGGTGATGGTGTTGGCTGCGGTGATGCTCGGTAGGGGTGGTGTTGGCTGTGGTAGTGCTTGGAGGGGTCGAAGGGGGTGGTGATGACGAAGAAGAAGATGAAGAAAATAGAGGTAAGAAGAAGAAGAAGAATGGAGATGAGAGGTTTCGGTTGAGAGTGAGGAAGGGGAGAAGAGAGAGTGAGGTAAGAAAAAATTGGTTTCCTTGGGATTAGGGCTGGCCACATGGGGATGTGTGTGTGTGTGTGTTAATATAGGGGGAATGTGTGGTTGTGATAGGGGGAGATTTGAATCAAGGTATAGGATTTTACATGAGTGAATAGTACTATACAAGGGTGAGAGAGAGTGAGGTGACCGGTCACACGAGGATGGAGGTTTTTCCATTTAATTTGAACCAATAGGAGTGTGAAACTTTGCAACTTTTTTGCATTTGAGTTCCTTAAAATTTGGGGTTTACCAATGAAGGAGAAAGAGTGAGAATTTGATGTGGAAAGTTTGTGTTTGGTATTTTGTAGGATGGAGAGGGTATTGGGTGTTTTGTTTGAGCCTCATGATTAGGTGTAAGGGTTAGGTTGGGGTTAGGTTAAGTCGGTTTTTCCAAAATATTGTGTCATATGTATTCTTAAATAAAATAGGAGTACATGGGGTCTCAATTGGGAGTGACACAAATATCATGGACGGTGTAGGCGTGGTTAGTCTTGGGTCCTTTATTTGGTTAGGCAAAACGGGTTGAGTTTTTATCCCCAAATCAATGGCAACGACATAGGTACAAAGCATATGATTAAAGAATTGATTTTTCTGAATGGAAAGTTGTGCAATTAAAATAGAGCACAAGGGAGTATGTTTGTGAGTGACAGAAATATCCAGTGCCTATGTTGGCTTGTCAGGTCAAGAGTGCAAAGTTTTATTGAAAAAAAGGCTATTATTGTGCTCCAATTATTGTAGCAACGGTAAGGTGCACCAAGAGTATAAATTAAAGAACCACTCTACATAACCTTAATCTCTAATCCTTAGACAACCTGAAGCTAAACTAAAATTCTCACCAAATCCAGTCTACCTAAAAATTTGTTGAGGGGATTTACATCCTTCCCAATTTAGAAGAATTTCATCCCCGAAATTAAAAGTAAAGCACGAATAAGAGTTGCGAGAATTAAAAAGTTAACAGGTAATAGAAATATAGTACGTAAATTCGTACATTGGTCCTAAAATTAATAAGAAAAATGCTGTCAAACAGAACCCTCGCGCTCCCAGGTAAACTCGCCCGACGAATGATGCTTCCATGCAACCCTGACCAGTCGAATAGTCTGTCCCCTCAAAACCTTCTCACTGCGATCGAGTATCCCTACTGGCTGCTCCACATATGATAAACTGGGTCCGACTGTAATCTCTGAATAATCGAGCACATGGATAGGGTCTGCTACGTATCTTCTCAACTAAGATACGTGAAATATGTTATGCACGCCGTCTAATGATGGAGGCAATGCAAGACGATAAGCTACTTCGCCAACTCGCTCCAAAATGTCAAAATATCCGATGTACCTCGGACTCAGCTTACCTTTGTCCCCAAATCTGATGGTACCACGAGTAGGCGATATCTTCAAAAATACATGATCACCTTCCTTGAATTCCAAATGTCTATGGTGCGCATCTGCCCAATGCATCTGCCTGTCCTGTGCTGCACGTATGTGGCTCTGAACCTGCTTTACTTTCTCCACTGTCTGTGTCACCAACTCTGGACCAAGTATCTGACGCTCTCCTACGTCACTCCAATATACCGGCGACCTGTACTTTCTGCTGTATAGTGTCTCATAAGGTGCCATCTGTATGCTTGCTTGGTAACTGTTGTTGTAGAAGAATTCTACCAAGTGTAGATGTTCCTCCCAAGATCCTCCAAAGTCGATCATGTATGCTCTAAATATATTCTCTAGTATCTGAATCGTGCGCTCTGACTGACTATCAGTCTGTGGATGATATGTAGTGCTGAACTTGTGGCTAGTTTCTAGACTCTCCTACATACTCCGCCAGAAATATGACGTCCGCCATAAATGTGACATAAATATGGAATCACGATCCGATACAATGCTGAAAGACACTCTATGTAGTCGTATTATTTGCCTCATATACATGTCAACCAATATCTCCGTGGATTATCCAACTTCGAAGGACAAAAAATGCGCATACTTGGTGAGTCGGTCCACGACAACCCAGACTGCATCCTTCCCGTTAGGGGTCTTCGGGAATCCCGTGACAAAGTCCATGGTAATGTGCTCCCACTTCTACTCAGGAATGGGAAGCAGCTGCAATAGTCCTACAATCCTCTGATGTTCGGCCTTGACATGCTGAAAGCACAAACATCTCGCCAGGAATCTCGCAATCTCCTTCTTCATCCCATGCCACCCGTAGTATTGTTTCAAATCTTGGTACATCTTCGTACCCCCGGAATGAATAGAATAAATCAAACTATGGGCCTCGGTCATCAACTCCTGGCGTAGATCGCCACTCGAAACATATATGCGATATCCATATCTCAACGTTCCATCTTCGTGAATCCGGATTCTCGTCTGCATGCCGACCTCTGTCATCTCTCACAGTCGCCAGAATCTCGTATCGGTAGGCAAGGCTGCCTTTATCCTCTCAACTAATGTAGACTGAACTTCTAGACTGGCCATCTGTCCATCCCTGCCTGGCAATACAACCTCTATCCCGAGCTCCTGAAGATCCTCTAACAAATGTAGCTGAGTCATCAAAAAGTATGCCATGGGCTTCCTGCTTAAGGCATCTGCTACAACATTCGTCTTGCCAGGGTGGTACTGTAACTCAATATCATAGTCTGTCATCAACTCTAGCCAACGCCTCTGTCTCATGTTGAGCTCCTTCTGAGTGTAGACATACTTTAGACTTTTATGATCTGTGTAAATCTCAACCCGCTCTCCATAAAGGTAGTGCCGCCATAGCTTTAGTGCAAATATCACCGTAGCTAGCTCTAGATCATGTGTCAGATAATTCTTTTCTTGAACCCTTAGCTGTCTCGATGCGTTAGCTATCACCTTGCTGTGCTGCATCAGTACACATCCTGGTCCTCTCCCAGATGCATCGCTATACACCATAAACCCTTCAGATCCAGACGAAAGTGTCAAGATCGGTGCTGTCATCAAACGCTTCTTCAGCTCATCGAAATTTGTCTAACACTCCTCAGTCCAGATAAACTCCTCGTCTTTACACGTCAACCGTATCATATGCGTAGCGATCCTCGAGAAGTTTTCCATGAACCTTCGATAATATTCGATAAGTCCGAGAAAACTCCTAACCTCCGTAACTGATGTAGGGGTAGGCCACGTTTCCACAGTGGCGATCTTCTCTGGGTCAACTGATAGTCCATCTTCAGTGATTATGTGACCAAGAAAAGGTATCATATCCAAGCAGAACTCGTACTTGCTGAGCTTGGCATACAACCTCTCCTTCCTCAGCATCTCTAACATGATTCTGAGATGCTCCTCATGGTCCTCCTGGCTCTTGGAATATACCAAGATGTCGTCGATAAATACCACCATGAACTTATCCAAGTACTGGCGGAAAACCTTGTTTATCACGCTCAGAAATACTGCTGGCACGTTAGTTAAACCAAATGGCATGACTAAAAACTCATAGTGCCCGTACTTCGTCCGAAAAGCTATCTTCGGAATGTCCTCCTTTCTCACCTTGATCTGATGATAGCCGGATATGAGATCGATCTTCAATAATACACATGCACCGCTTAGCTGATCAAATAAATCATCGATGCGCGGCAAAGGGTACTTGTTCTTTATCGTTACAGCATTTAGCGCCCTATAATCGATGCACAAACATACCATCCCGTCCTTCTTCGGCACAAATAAGATGGGCGCTCCCCATGGAGAAATACTAGCCTGAATGAAAACCTTGTCTAAGAGATCATCTACTTGGACCTTCAACTCAACCAACTCTTTTGGTGCTAGTCTGTAGACGAGGGAAGTAACTGGCTCGGCTCTGGGAGTCAACAGTATAGTAAACTCTACCTCCTTGTCAGGTGGCAGGCCTGTAAGATCCTCAAAAAATATATCCTCAAACTCTGATATAATGCGGGGTTACACCAGTTCACCTTCTGCAATATATGCCACTAAGGTAGGTTGGACACCATGCCCTCGGGCTCCCTGAAGAAACTCAAACTCAGGGTGATCTGGTGGTCTAAATATAACGCATCCACGTCGGCAATCTAGCGTCGCATGGTATTGGCTCAACCAATCCATGCCTAGGACAATGTCATA
This sequence comes from Iris macrosiphon, assembly GCA_036927795.1. Classification (NCBI taxonomy): domain Eukaryota; kingdom Viridiplantae; phylum Streptophyta; class Magnoliopsida; order Asparagales; family Iridaceae; genus Iris; species Iris macrosiphon. The sequence goes on from JAYESA010000003.1 coordinate 82,395,374, forward strand.
GTCGGGCATAGAGAAGACTAGAAATCGGGCACGCATCTCTCGCCCTCAAATAACTACTGGACAAGATCTACAAGTGTCGCTAACTGGTACTATTCTACCTCCCGTAAGAATCTTAATATTCGGAAGGGGTGCAGTTGCTATTCAATGAGTGGCCACGAAACTAGCATCTATGAAAGAGTGTGTGGCACCAGAATCAAATAATACTACTACTGGTAATAAAGCTACTAAAATAGTACCTGCGATCCCCTCTCCAGCGGTCTCTGCCTCCTCAATGGTCATCGTAAAGACCTGACCCTGTCCCGATGTTGGTGACCTTGGCTTCTGTCGAGTCTGCTGGAAACGAACTTCTTGTGGGGCCAAGGGTGGCCTCCTCTGAATTCCTTCTGGTGCTGGTGGTCGCATCGCTCCAACTCCTGCATAGAGCGATCTCGGTCCCGGGGGGCTGCTGGTAGGGCCTCGGTGCTGGTAAGGCCGGTCGATGAACCATCAGTACTGGAACCCTCTGCTCTGGGCAATCTCTGACTGCAAGCTGGTCAGATACACATATCATGCATACTCGTATGTCTCACGAAAGCCAGAGTAGGCGCGAATTCCAACTCTTTTGATTCATCCTACTGTTTTTGCCCAGAGGAAATAGATATCTTCCAATTTTAGGAATATAACTCAGGAAACCCGGCAGAGTTTTTCCAACCTCCGTCAACATTTCCTCAACACGTGTCCCCTCTTGCCGCAGTAATGGCAAGTGAGAACCACTGGTCCCTATAAGAGTGCTGCTCTCTGCTGCTGTGTTACCAGGGGAAGTTTTGCAGGTCCTCCCTGCAGTACTCAAACTGACAATGATGATGCATATGAGCGCTTCAAACTGGCCTCCATCTTGTTGATGCGATCCTGGCATCGGGCTGCTAACAGAACCTCGAAGTAGGAGGTGGGGACTATAGATCCAAAAAACATCTTTATCTCAAAACTCAGGCCTTCGTAAAACTTCTCGGCCTTCTTATCCTCAGTCGGAATCAAGTAAGGAGAAAAATGGCTCAAGCAGAGGAACTCAGTATTGTACTCCTCAATGGTCGAAGTGCCTTACCTGAGGTTTTGGAACCTGTCCCAAAATTTTGTACTAGTAGTGGAAGAAATAAACATCTCCTTGAAGATCCTAGAGAACTCCTTCCAAGTGACTCGATCGGGCTCTAAACGCTCCTTCTCTGAAAGCCACTAGTGATGAGCATTGCCGGTAAGCTGCATCCTGACAGCGGTCATCCATCTATATCTCGGGAGATCGGTGGCCTTCAACTGGTGTTGAATGTTGGTAAGCCATGCGTGTACCTCCGTCGGCTCCTCCATGCCAGCAAATGGAAGTGGTATCATACGACGGAAGTCTATGACAGACCCCATCTTCGAATGGCGAGCTGGTGGTGATGCATATCCCAAAGCTGTCACAATACTCTCTCTCAAAGACTCAGCTTGGCGTTGCTGGGCCTGCTCTTGAGCTTGCTATTGGACCTGCTGTTGGGCCTGCATCATAGCATAGACCATCTGAAACATCTGTGGCCCATCCATTGGTTACCCTGGTGGGAAGGGCTTGTATGGCATCTATGGGGGGATTAGAGGTGGTAGGGGAAACTTTTGCTCCTCCTGTCCTGTGCCCGCTGGCCCTCATGATCTGCCCGGTGCAGAGACTAGTGCCCGTCCGAAGGCACCTCTGGCTTCCCATATGACTGTCCTTGGGGAGCTGGGATCAAAAGAAGAACCTGCCCTAGTGCCGGTTCCCCAGATAACCCAGCGTCACGGGGGACATCGCCCGGCTGCGCGATACGTCCGCTATGGAGATTCATAACTCTGAAAAAAAGTCATGTTTAAGATCAACATTTTGGAATTTAAACATGATGCAAATTGGCAAAATAAAATTGAATTAGAGGTGTTATGTGAAGTACTCAAGTATGTAGATAAGATCCTAATATCTATTCCTAATTACATGCTCGCTTGTCACAGTCAGGTAACCAAGATGATTTAAATTGGACCTGCATGTGCCACCACAAAAACTATGTCACGCCCCAGTTCAAAATATAAGGAACTGAGTCACGTGACATTGGCTAGAGGTTACACTCCGATGGGCTTTCCAATCTAATGGATCCGTTGGAGTGCACCTAAGCTGTAAAGTAAAATGATATAACCCAACATTTAAACATAACCAATGTAACTATTCTCATCCACAGACATAAGAATATGAAACACATAGAGAAAATAAGTCTACAAATGTGCAGAAAGAAAATAAGTCTGGAAATGTATCATAATACAAGCGGATAGAGTCACACGGGAACAAACCCGCTAATATAAGTACCAAATGAAAGGAAGCAATAAGATTACTAGGACCGATATTGGCTAACTAGATAATGATACCTGATCCAAAGGTGAATTCACTACCAGTGATCAAGCGAAGTCCTCGGAAAGGATCTCGTCCTCTGCTACAAGTCCTGCTCCAGGATATACACCCGGTCCGTACTTCTCCGGGTAGTCCTCCTCGCCTATGCCTGGAAGGGAACCAGGTCCTCAGAGGAAGTAACAAGGTACAAAAACAGCATGCCATAGTAAAATATAAAGAAAACATATGATACGACGGTGTAATCTAGAATAACCACCTAAGTGAGACACAACTTGAAGATAATGTTCGACACGTGGGCTTTCAAAATATAAATTCGTAGCTCCGAGGCACAGAGTCACACGGTATGTACCCGTAGCTCCGAGCACAGAGTCACAGTAAGTGCTACGACTCCGGATACAGGATCTCTCTCTCTCTCTCTCTCTCTCTCTCTCTCTCTTTATCTCTCTCTCTCTCTCTCTATATATATATATATATATATATATAGTGCATGCGAAGTAGCCCAAGCGTCTAGTAACTGTCTTCCTTACTAATGCGGTCAACGAGACGCATCTGCGGCTCGCTGAGCCAAAATCTCTATCTAACAGTCTTGTCATACTAAAGTAAATAGCACCGATCATGATCTTATAGTCATCACAGGTTCCGGTCATGCTGACACTATCAGGATACATAAAATCTGGCACAATAACAGTGTCTGCATGTGTCCTAAGGTTCCGATGTAACCAAGTAGGTACATAAAGGTATCAAAAAATATCTAACAATCGATACTAGACGTTATCGATGAACGTCTGCACCCGGATTTGACCCGGACGCTAAGTAACGATTTTGATCCAAAGCGCACACAATGTACAGATGAAATAAATAAGAAAAACTAGAACTGAGTTACAGAATGGCAAGGTACACTTGCCTGGATTCGAATGCTAAAGGCGGGGCTCCGGTATAATGTCCAAGTCCGAGGATCCCAAAGTACCTAGAGATGATATATAAATTAATTAATAATCTAGCTCGAAACTATTTTAAAGAAGAGATGAGAACATGAAGGTTTATGTCTCAGTTACCAAACTCACGACTAAGGTACCAACTAGAGGGTTGACCAAAGTTGACTAGAAAAATATTATGATAAATATCAATCATCAAATAGCATAACGTTCTCAACTAATGTCCTCAAACACTAATATTGATCAAGTGTGATTTCGGTCATCTATAAATAATGTTCATCCTCGACCCATGCCATCCCTGTAATCATAGACATAAGTGCATAAACCCAAATTAGTTGTCACCCCTAAATACGCATAATGTTCACATACTCATCCTCAATCATAACATCAAAGCTAGTGAACCAAAATTTATTTGAACAACATCCTCATCATTCATGCATTTCACATATATATAACCCCAAATAAATGCTATTAATCTTGGATATAAACTAAATATGGGTATTGCTCATGGGAACCTAAATCCTAAATAGGGTTTCATTTAACAAATAGAAATAGTTACAATATAAATAAAGAAGAAGAAGAAACGAGGAGTGATACCAGAGGTGGCGGCTGCGGGTGGTGGCAATGGTGTTGCTGCGGCCTCTGCGGTGGTGGTGTTGAGCGGGGTGGTGGTGCTCATGTCGACAGTGGTGGTGGGGGTGGTGCTCGGCGGTGGTGATGGTAGTGGTGCTCGGCGGGGGTGAGAATGGTGATGGTGGTGGTGATGCTATGTTGGTGTCGAACGGGGGCGGGGAGATGGTGGTGGTTGCTGGTGGTAGTGGTGTCGTGAGGTGGATGATGGTGGTATGGTTGTGATGGTGGTGGTGTTGGTGGAGGTGGTGGTGGTGTCATGATGAATGTGGTCCGATGGTGATGGTGTTGGCTGCGGTGATGCTCGGTGGGGGTTGTGTTGGCTGTGGTGGTGCTCAGAGAGGTCGAAGGGGTGGTGATGAAGGAGAATAAGATAAAGAAAATAGAGGTGAAAAATAAGAAGATGGAGAGGAGAGGATTCGACTGATAGTGAGGGAGGGGAGAAGAAAGAGTGAGGTAAGAAAAAATAGGTTTCCTTGGGATTAGGGCCGGCCACATGGGGATGGGGGTGTCTGTAATTTTATATATGGGGAATGAGTGGTTGTGATAAGGGAAGATTTGAATCAAGAGCTAGGATTTTACATGAGTGAATAGTACTATGCAAGGGTGAGAGAGAGTGAGGTGACCGGTCACATGAGGATGGGGGTTTCTTCATTTAATTTGCACCAATATGAGTGTGACACCTATCAACTTTTTTGTATTTGAGTCCCTTAAAATTTGGAGTTTACAAAAAAAGGAGAAAGAGTAAGGATTTGATGTGGAAAGTTGGTGTTTAGTGTTTTGTAGGATGGAGAGGGTATTGGGTGTTTTGTATGAGCCTCATGATTGGGTGTGAGGGTTAGGTTGGGGTTAGGTTAAGTCGGTTTCCCCAAAATATTGTGTCATAGGTATTCTTAAATAAAATAGTAGTACATAGGATCTCAATTGGGAGTGACACAAATATCATGGACGGTGTAGGCTTGGTATTAATCTTGGGTCCTTTAATTGGTTAGGCGAAACGGGTTGAGTTTGTGTCCCCAAATCGATGGCAACGACATAGGTACAAGGCATAGGATTAAAGAATTAATTTTTGTGACTGAAAAATTGTGCAAAATAGAGCACAAAGGAGTATGTTTGTGAGTAACCAAAATGTCCAGTGCCTAGATTGGCTTGTCAGGTCAAGAGTGCAAAGATCTGTTGAAAAGTAAAGGCTATTATTGTGTTTCAATAATTGTAGCAATGGTAAGGTACACCAAGAGTATAAATTAAAGAACCAGTCTACATAACAATAATCTCTAATCCTTAGACAACCTGAAGCTAAACCAAAATTCTCACCAAATCCAGTCTACCTAAAAATTTGTTGAGGGGGTTTACAACCGTTATGAAGACGAAGAGACAGCTATGCACATTAAATGAATTAATGACGCATATGTTATGAGTACGTGCTAGATTAATTTGGGTTTTAAAATCATTTTGTAATTTATGCCACGTATCAAGTCGGCCGGGTTATGCGCATATGTTCAGATTCGGATTATGCGCCACATTGATTGCAGAAGCCTATGCGGCAAGCTAAACTCTATTCGGCAGAGTCATAAAGTAGTAACTTTTTAGATTCAGGCGCATATAGTCGTTACAGTGTCAATTAGTATAAATAGAAGAGACATGTGCTTCCCAAACCCATAGAAAGTGGAGTACTTTTTGAACCAAATTGCTGCCCTCCTTGTCAGTGAACTGAGAGTTAGCAACTTTCTTTTTCCAATCTTTGTTAACGGATAGTCAACGTAGTAAAGAAGTCATTCACGACTTGATCTTCATCTCTACAATCCCCAGATTCTTTTTTACTTATAATTCTCTGTGCTAGGATTCTTATTGTACTATTCTTTGTTAATTTGCAATAAATTTCAAATGTTTTTTTGTAATGCCTACAAAAATGGTGACACTACTGGGGATAATCTTCTCCACCGACGAGAAGGCCATGGAGAAATCTGACGTCACAAAGATTAGAACTGCTCAAAAGATGTTGGTCGTACGATTCGACCAACAAGCCTATGAAGAGATGCTCTCCGGTGATAGCTCACCTAACTCACCACGGACGATAAAACCAAAGAAGTCTCGCAAGACTTGGCTGCCAAAAGATTAGGCCACGTACCCTGCCAGTGTAGCAGAAGACATGTTTCGTGACCCAGTCCCAAAATGCCGAGGGACTAGCCACGTGGCAATGTCCAGCAACACAACTCTAATGGACAAACCCAATTTAATGGACCCGTTAGAGTGCACTTAAGCTGTAATACATATAAATGGTCTACGAATATCTGTCACAGTTTATATATATCTAATCTTATCCATAATCAGTAATGAAATCACAAAGAGACAAGTCCAGTCACAATAATATAAAATGATCTGTCCAGTCAAAGCAATATAAATATGTCACGAGTAACAATCCATCATCAAAATAGAAAGGAAAATAACTCAAGTACAATATCCAGAAGTCGCTACAAGATCAAATATCTAAGAACACTAAGCATAATAAATGAATGGTGAGAATATTGTGTGCTCAAGGGAAGTCCTCCGGAACAACCTCGTCCTCTGCAACCTATACGTCTCCAATAGTAGCACCTGTCCCGTAAACCTCGGGATAGCTCTCCTCGTCTACACCTGGGGTCATAATCCGGATCCAGGTACTCAGGGGACATAGCAAGGTACAATAAACACTCAAGCCAAATAAAAGCAGCAAGTAAATATAAACAGATCCTCAGGGCATGCTATATAACCAGCTAAGTGAAATACAAATGAGAACATCACTAGTACTCAGGCTGAGACCACTACGGGCTCTGTGTTGGGGAGCCCATAGCAGCAAGTAGTATCATGACTCCAGTATATGTTCCAAAGATCTAAGACATAGTCTAAGTCACCTCCAGTAGTATATATATAAATAATCAGCATGTAGCCTGTGTGTCTCTCTCCAGCCAATATAACCTCATATCTCATGTCTATGAAATATCATGTCCATAATATGCAAGATCATGACCTCTAGCTAGTACAATAATTCATAATGATATCTCATTAATATGCAAGTCTCATGTCACGAATTTTGTAAGACTATACAGAATCACCATGAATAACTCAGAATTTTTTTTGTCACATGAAATAGTTTCAAGTGTCCTACGGTATGGTGTACTTGGTAAAGCAAGCACATAAAAATAAGATCGTGGAATCAACTCTCTAAGTGATGTTGCACGACTCCGCGTACGGCGTCGACACCCAAATTTTGTTCGGACGCTAAGCAACGTCTCACGGTCCTAGGTTGAACAAGCACATCACAAGAATATATATATAGATATAAAAAGAAACATAAGCAGATAATATAACATGATCTACTATAAGTTTGGCAAGGTACACTTGTCTGGGTTCTGAACACCGTCAACTTCTCCTGGGAAAGTGAAATCTGCACGTAAACCTCCGGATGCTGAAACAAACATCACCAAGGTTCTCATAATACTTGATATAGCTAGGATTGACTACCTAAGTCCAATTTGGACACATGGGCAAAATTGACAGTTTTGGATCAAAGTGGGGTTTACATGTACATGTAGCCCACTTCGCACCAAAAAATGTGCCAAAGATAAAGTTCTCCAAATTCGTCAAACTTAGTGTCTACGAGCCCAGAACGAAGATACAAACCTAACAGAATATCCAGAATAGGATTTCGATAAGCCGATCATGAAATTGCCCGTCATGTAGAACCGTGGGGCCCACGAAACGATATTTCGTCAACATTCTCATAATTAAACCAAACTAGGGTCACAGGACCAGCGTAACACTGTAAATCCAATGGCATAAGTTTCATTATGAAAAGACAGGAACACACAAAATTAAGACAAGGTGTCAGAATATGCCGATATAGTACTTTTCGACGGATACACATTGATTCTGGTGTGCACGCACATCCAAATCAAGTTTCGTAAAAGTCCACACTTCTGAGTTTACGTTACGCGCCTTTCGGTGCAACTCGCACATGACAAAATTGCCTTGTTTGGCGGGACGCACCCTATATCGGAGATTTTTGGTATTTTAAAAACAAATTTTTGGTCATTTTCGGACCAGAATAATTTAACCATTAAAGCAAACTAATAAAAACTAAAAGAACAGTAAAAATCTTGGTTATATTGTGCAGAATTCCTGTCAATTATATTTTGAAAATAATTAACGGGATGGTAAAAAATTGGACGTGAACAGGGGTACTTGGACTGAATTTCTGAACTGTTTCTGAACAGTTTTTCGGCCAACTTTCGATCGATTTTTCGATCAAACCCGGGTGCCTAAATTTTTTACTTGAAGGGAATCCTAGAGGGTTAGTTTTTGAACATACCAGTGAAGACGGGGGCCGCAAGGTGTTCCTGCTACTGCCGGCCGCGCGGCTGCTGCGGTGTCGCTCCGGCGCTGCTATTGCGGTCGACGGTCGGTGGGGTGACGATGGAGGTGGTGTAGGTGTTGGTGATGGTGGAGGTGGTGTGGGATTAGGGTTAGGGTTTAGATATGTTCATATATATATAGGGAGAGAGGGCCTAGAAGTAGTTTTAGGTTTAATGGGTTTGGATTAGGGTTAATGAGTTTGGGATTGGGTTTAGAATTTTTGGTTTAATTTTATTTATTTTATTTTATTTACTCATAATTAAATACAAAAAATTCTCAAAAGTAGTTAGGCACTTGAAAAATTCTAGAAAATTTATATTTCCTTCAACAAATAATTTACAACCCAATTTAAATTAATTAAAAAGGTATTTACTAAATATTAATGAATATTAATTTAATTAAATAAATCCATAAATTATATTTTTACATAATATTAAATTGGGAGCATACAGGGGGTTCGAATAATGCAACTCGAGTATCATGTGCGTAATAGGACCAGTTAGGCTCATAACATGGATTTAGTGGGAAGCAATGGGTTGGGGTGGCGTGTTAAAATTGTACGCCACGATAAAATGGTTAATTAATCATCGTTTTCTTGTAATTGTGTCGTGAAAGTTATGCGCCCAAAATAAGGTATGGGATTACGAATTTGTGAGGGACAGTCATGGCAGGAGCCTAATTTGACTCATCTAAGTCGAGCATGCTAGGTTGGTTAGAAGGAAAAGGCTAGTGTTGCACTCAAGATCTTAAAACCATGGTGGTTGGTTTCCAAAGTTCAATTAAATTATCGAATAAATATTAAAATAAAAAAAAAATATTAATTACTGAACTAACACTATGTAAAAATTATGGTGCTCATTGTGTCAGCAGTGGGGGTTCTGTCAGCTGCATAGCCAAAGGACAAGGGGCTTCCTACACCAACCCCTTCGGCTGCGCATAGCCAAGGAAAGGCGCATGCGTCAAAGTGGCATACGCATACTTCAAAAGAAAATCTAGAGTTTATAATGCCCCGCTCCATACGGTGCATTATGCTAAGTCAGAATTGGGAAGAGGCATTGGTTTGGTTGTATTACGATGTCAAAAATATTGATTCAAGCTTGATTTCATGTGCAGGCTTTACGCATAACTTTATGATATTTATATCTTGCCCTGATGCGGGCAGAAGCACGGACTCATCATCGTGCAATGGAATCAGTTGGTTAGTCTAAAGCAATATAGAGATAGCAAGGTCAAGCGATAGTGAAGTCTTCCTTAATCCGCTCGGGTTGAATGATTGAGAAGCACGATATGCTCACATGGTTATACCAGTTAAGTGAATCGTGCTTTGCCTCAGACCACATAATTTGGAGACTGGCTATATGGACTCGACGAAGCGATAGACTGTGTCGACTAGGCAGACGATAGGCATATGAGTATAAGGTGTGCGGGCCCTGACCTTCTTCTATACTCCTTCATGCTTAATAATATGTCATTTGCATGCTAGCGATATTATAGATTCAATATGTGTGTCTTGGATAACAAAAGTCGGAACATATATTGAACACTAAAATGGAATATTGGAATAAGTATATCGAAGCGTGCATCAAGTGCACGAGTATCGAATAGGAACCCTTCATCATACGAGGTGAGAAGTTATGGCACAACACCACAAAATTGCTGATAGGTGAGATATGGAACGTGCATTCGTGCATAAAAATCATTTGAATGCTTCGTCAAAAGAAGCATGCAGTTGCGATTCAAAATCGTGCAACTGTATCAAAAAGAGGTATGGTGCCATGAAACTATCAAAAAGGGGCATGTTGCCACGAAACTATTGGAAAGGGGCATAGTGTCTTGGTTGTTGAGACATGCAGGTCGCCTAATTAAAACATCGATCGGAAGAGTAGATGGGCCACGAGTATGATAAAGTAGGGCGAGTAGACACGATCATCGTTGTACTTACATTTCGAAGATATGTTGGTGTTAAGTAGGGCGAGAAGACTCGTACATTGCCATACTTATATTTCAAAATATAAGTACGACGAGGATCGTGTCTATCTATATGTCATATAGATTATCACGACCTGCACCCGGAACAAGGGCACATGGTGGACAACGCCCAGCCTACGCCGCAGCATCGGAGGTAGAACGCTATCTAGGTCAACATAACTATTTACACATCTCATACAATATATATACATAAGGTACCTGTCATGCTATCTTAACTCTAAATGGAGGATAATATGATAATATGGTAAATAATACTAAATCACAAAAATAACTAGAGGAAGAATGGCACGATATGGAATAGAAGTAAAAAAGAAATACAAGAGTCTCAATACAAGTCCAATCGCAATATAAGTCTCAAATAATAATATATGCCCTGAAGTCTACTTGTCACGCCCCAGTCCCAAAATACGTAGGACTAGGACATGTAAGCATGCCAGCCATATGAATATGGCACTCCAATATATGGAAACCATAACACACGTATGCTGAAATATGAATAACAATTTACAAGTGGTAAACATATATGTCACAGAGCATAACTAAATCTCATCCACAAAAATCATATATAAATGAATGACCAGTATCTATAAACTAGATCTTAATATAAGGTATCTTAAGATGATAGTCGGATGGAAACAAATCCACTACCGAACTAGAATATAAAAGCAACACAACAATGTAAGTACAACGACTTACAACCACTGAGACTCGAAGAGAAATCCTGCATGGAATATAAGTAACCAGTCCGGATCTGCGCTCTTGCGAATACTCATGAACATCTATACCTGGAAAGGGACCAGGTCCTCAGAGGGACATAACAAGATACATAGAAGCATGCCATAAAGTAAATATTGAATAAATAAAAGGGGTGCGTTAACCATCTAAGTGAATGCAAATTTGAGGACAACTTTGAGTGTATGGGAAAGTATAGACTAGACATATGCTGACGTAATTCACCAATCGTCATGACTGGCTAGTATATGCCACATATGCCCCCTGTAACACGGGCGCATGAATATAATAACGTCCAACGTTCTCTAGAGTGTGGTGTCTATAACGTCCATCATTCCGAAGAATGTGGTATCTGTAAAATCACCAAGTAACGTCCAACACTCTAGGGAACGTGGTATCTGCATAAATAATAACATCCGTATCACTCCGTCGAGTGCGGTATCTGTATAAAGGAGGTGGGTGTCCCATACGCCTACTAGTCATCCTCCCCGCCCAATGTAGATATACAAGTCGTGAACACGACGTGGAAATCTCGAACTATAATGCAAGTCTCTATAGAAATAAACACTAAGCTAAATACCGTCACACGTGTTGCTCACCCCGATGGCCAGTCGAGCATGAGTAACGCGTCCCTATATAAACTCACTTTGTGACGTGTAATGATACGTGTCAAGGCCTGGAGAGTCATACCAATAACTCCATAACTTTAGGTCGGTCTACTAGACACTAGGTCAGACACAAGTCCTAACGTCAACGCCTTCGTTGACTGCACCCGAGTCTCTCTCGGACGTTCACAGTTATATAATCTAAAACAATAAACATGTAACTAACAATATAACTAAATTTAAACAGTACAACAAGGCAAGGTTTACTTGCCTGGTAAGAGAGCTACAAATGTAACGCCCAGATGTCAAACACCAAGAGTCAGAAACTACGGCCTCAGAATGAACGTCTCCGGATGCTAAAATTGCCACGCCCCAGTCCCAAAAATACGTAGGACTAGGACACGTAAGCATGCCAGCCGATATAGATATGGCAACTCCAATATATGAAAACCATAACCCATACGTATGCTGTAATATAAATATCAAACCCACAAGTGGTATAAATCTATCACAAGTCACAGGGTATAATCTAAATCTCATCCATAAAAAATCAAGTATAAATAATTAACCAGTATCTATGAAACTAGATCTCAATATAAGTATCTAAGGATGATAGTTGTATGGAAACAAATCCACTACCAACTCGAATATAAGAGCAAATACAATATAAGGACAACACAATAAACACCATATAAGATTACCAGCTAACAATCACCAGCTAACTATATATGTATATGTATATATATATATATATATATATATATATATATATATATATATATATATATATATATATATATATATATATATATATATATATATATATACATAAAAAATTCTAGAAATTATATTAGTGTATATCATTAAGCTGTTAACTGTCCACAGGGTCTCCTACATGGAATAAATTAGAAAAATTATAATTGCTCCACAAAATTCCCTAGATGCATAAACACCTAAAATAAAAAAATCTATTTCCTCTAATTAGCTACTAGTTACTATAATTTTAATTAATAATTAATTAAAATGATTAATACGATTTTTTAGAATTAGGGGTTTTATATTCTACCCAACTTACAAAAATTTTGTCCTCGAAATTAAAACTAAACCATAATAGAAAGTCAAGGATGGTATAAGATAGAGATTTGCAGCTTATTTTGTACCTTCCTCCATCATAACCTTCATGATTTTTTAATTGCCACGGGACGTTTGGAGGGCTATAATTTGCATTATAAAATACAAGGCTAGGTTTAAATGAGTGGGCGATGTTACGCGTCGCACATTTCAAAAATTCATGGGAAAAATCTTACATGAACAAAATATAGGTTTCTTTATGTATTGTCCAATGGTGTGGACACCTCAATGCACTTTTGCATAAAAACGCCCAACAATTAGAAAATCGTACAAAGATGGAAATTAGATTAATTCAATTAAAAATAATGCGCAGGGTGTCATTGAATTAATTAGAAGTACAGGGCTAAAATTAGGTGGGACACAACTGTCTTGGACATAGAGGGCTCAGGATAGAATATTATCAAATTTTGGGTTGCACAAAATGGGTCGTGATTGTGTCTCCAATTTTGATTGGAACGCACAAGGATACAAGTTAGAATTGATTTAGAATAAAGAAATAACGTTTGCGACGAATGTTGTGCGACTAAAATACAAGTGAGCTTAATTACAAGTTATACAAAGTTCAGAATAGAAGGCGGGCACGTCTAGGACAAGGGTGTAAAATTTGTAGGAAGGCAAAGGCTAGTGTAGTGCTCTAATTATTGAAGCAATGGTAAGGCACACTATGTGATATAAATAGTATAATTAAATAAAATACCGTGTTCTATTTTTAATTGGATTCAAACTAGTCCTAGTTTCTCTTTCTAAGCCAAGTAGGTCTAATTTTGGGTGGGGAAGGGTTTACAATCTACCCAACAAATTTTAATTTCCTCCTCGAACTTAAAATAAGGTATAATTTGTTAATTCCTTCACATTCGCATATAAGGCAAGTCAATCACAATCTCTTCCAAAATTTAAAATATATTCTAATCTATCGCAATCACTTTCAAAATTAAGGTAACCTCTGTTTAATCAAAATATTATAATCTTTTCTTGATTTTTTAAATAATCACATCTAAATTTAAGTTAATCCATACAATATCTTTGCATATCAATTTTTTTTATATCCCGATCTCCAACTATTATAATCTTCTTTTAGAAATAATTCTAATCAAATATTCCTTCTATTTTTTCAACTTGGAAATTCTATACTCTTCAAATTTTAAATTCAATTTACATCCTCAATATTTCAAATAGGTGATCCAACAATCAGAATTTAACTTTTAATTCAAATAATCAATTTTGGAATTCAATCCGTTAATGTTCATGTTTAGAGTTCCATTTATTTTCCTCAAGATTTAAATCGATGATTCAACCTTCAATATTTAAAATTTAAATCATATGTCAAAGTATAAAGGTTTGGTTTGCCATATCAAAGGTTTTTTTTAATTCCTTAAATCATCATCATCTTAATCCTTCTTTTAAAAAATTTCTCAAAATTAAAATGACTTGAATCTCCCAATCTAATCTTGCTTGATCACAATCTAAAAGAAATTCCTCTCAAGTTGACAATGTAACTTCTACCCCACTTATAATTTACCCATCTATCATATAAGGCTATACACTTAAGAAAAATATTCCTCAACTTATTTAATCATGCTATTCGATCCTCAAAAAGTTGAATACCAACATATTACCTATGATATGCCCTTAATTACTGAAATCATCATCAAGTAATACGGTTGGCCTATGGGGTATATCTAGTACACTATCTGTATATCAAAATTATACCCAGCACGAGGTTTCGTCTTTCCGAAATAAGGGAAGACGGAAAACAATAATAAAGTGTTCAAAGGGGGAGGTAATAGAATAGAAGTATGTGGATCAAGGCGTTTAAGGAATTCAAAAGGAATTGTCAAGGCAGTTGTGGATTGAAATCCTATTTGGTAATTTCTTATTCACATGCTCGTATCAGTATAGTTATGTAACTGATACGATATGCTCAGGCATGTCTAGAAGGCAAGTACATTCATCTACAAGACACTATATATCTCAATCCACGTAAAGTAGTTATGCGAAGGGCGAACCAAGCGCACCAAGGTTAGCTAGACCTTAATACACTGATTCTGAAATGTATTAATGTATGCATCCACTAATATATATATCGTAAACAAGCTCGATAAAAGAATAAGCTTGCAAAACTAGGCTATAAAATAGCAGCATAAGTCAAGGTATTATGTAAAATATAAATACGCTAGATCATGATGAAATAAGGTACAAATAATTCAAATTCACAAACAAAACAAAAATAAGACTCTACAGTCTCTACAGTTGTCATACTACTCATTGTCTAAGTCGCTAGTCGACCAAATAGGGGTATGTGCCACTAAGTTCTACAGTCTGAATAAACACTATCATCTTATGCTAGTATACAGTTAATGTCATTCAGTTACACTTCAATAATGAGTCAAGAGGACTATGTGTTACTAGGTTGTGAGGCATACTACCCAGATAATAAACTAATACTGTGACAGTCTTAAGGGAAATCTTCAAAATAACCTTGTTCTTATAAATAAAGTATGAACTCTTATTAGGGTATATGCGGAAAAGAGATTGGTACTTATTAGGGTATCCTATTGCATTATATAGGTAATGGCCACCTTAAGTCTTAATCATGGTGCTTATAGAACAAGGGTGTCAATAGTAAGTATGGGAAAGTTATTGGCCTCAAGTGAAAAGGGGATATAACTTGTATCGAGTTATGGATACAAATTACGTGATTTAAAACTAAGGGTAATCATCGAGTTATAATCTACAAGAACAACTTAAAACTATCAAATTCTAACTATCAAGCACAACTTTTCAAAGTTTAACATTGACAACTATAATCCTAGCAAACTACATATCCTTAACATAAGAGAATTTATTTGGCCTACAATCAGAAGTGTCAGGTGGCACGAGTTAAAAGGTGAAGAAGAAACAGCATAATTAGTCATCGCACAAATAGCGAGTGCTAAGGTTGCAGAGAACAAGATATAAAATTAAAAATAGGAAGACTCTAGATAAGATCATGGTTTTCCTAAGGGGAGGTGGTATGCTAATATATGTGTTCGACGTATGATCAAGGAAAATGTTAGATTCATTCCTCTAGGTTTTCTTAGGTGCTGTCTGCTAATACCAAGACAAGAATCTAAATTTATAGTTCTAATACTATCTTACTATGAAAGTTAGGTTTAGTCCTAATGTTAAATCTTGGATTTCTATTGGTTCCTTAATGCTAGGGTAAAATAGTGTGGTTAAATTTATAACTAACCCTAATAGTGTCTGTACTACTCTCAAGTCATTCATAATTATATCAAGGGATAATGGTAAACCAATCTATAGATGAGGGATGCTAGGGTTCACTAGATATTCTAAACTTAGTGAGGTGTCAATGTTCTAGTTGTATTCTTAGCAGGTGTGTTACCCTAATTATCATTCTAACAACAAGGATTCCTATATTCTAGCAGGGGCTATACTCAAGGAACTATTAGGGAAGCACATGAATCAAGCAGGATACAATTATGTAAATAGAACAGACTGGAAGAAAGATAAGTCATAGTCAATTGTGGATGAGATCCTATACTCTAATCCTATTTACAGGCTTGCTCGGTACAATAATGCAACCGAGACAATATGCTCTTGACCTGCATGGGCCACCACTAAAAATATGTCACACCCTAGTCCTAAAATACGTAAGACTAGGACACGTAAGCATGCCAACCGTATCAATATGGCACTCCAATATATGGAAACCATAACACACGTATGCTGTAATATGAATAACAATTCACAAGTGGTAAACATATATGTCACAGAGCATAACTAAATCTCATCTACAAAAATCATATATAAATGAATGACTAGTATCTATGAACTAGATCTCAATATAAGGTATCTTAAGATGATAGTCGGATGGAAATAAATCCACTACCGAACTAGAATATAAAAGCAACACAACAATGTAAGTACAACGACTCATAACCACTGAGACTCGAAGAGAAATCCTGTACGGAATATAAGTAACCAGTCCGAATCTGCGCTCCTGCGAATACTCATGAACATCTACACCTGAAAAGGGACCAGGTCCTCAGAGGGACATAACAAGATACATAGAAGCATGCCATAAAGTAAATACTGAATAAATAAAAGGGGTATGCTAACCATCTAAGTGAATGCAAAATTGAGGACAACTTTGAGTGTATGGGAAAGTGTAGGCTAGACATATGCTGACGTAATTCACCAATCATCATGACTGGCTAGTATATGCCATATATGTCCCCTATAACACGGGCACATGAATATAATAACGTCCAACGTTCTCTAGAGTGTGGTGTCTGTAACGCCCAACATTTCGAAGAATAAGATATCTGTAAAATCACCAAGTAACGTCCAACACTCTAGGGAACGTGGTATCTGCATAAATAATAACGTCCGTATCACTCCGTCGAGTGCGGTATCTGTATAAAGGAGGTGGGTATCCCATATGCCTACTAGTCATCCTCCCCGCCCAATGTATATGTAAACCCCCTGATTTTTTAGGAATTTTTAAAATAGATTTTTCACAATTTTATAGAATATTCTGGGATTTTTCTCTATTTAAAACCAAGGTATTTTGTAATTAAATGATTTTTAAATGATATTAAATAATATTAAAATATTATGAAAATAATATTTTCTGGTGTAAAATGAAAAATTAGACATAGGATAATTTTCCGGGAATTTATTGGACCCCGGAAGTATTTTTAAAGCCCTAAAAACCAAGTTTTAATTAAACCTAAATAAACCTAGAAATAAACCCAGTTTATTTAAAATAAACCAAACCGAACCAACCCAGATCGGCTTAGCTGAACCAAACCCTAGCGGGTCAGATCCGGGTCTAACCTGCGACCCGAAACCCGACCCGACCCGCATTCATTTCTTATTGGATCGGGCCGGATCCGCCTGACCCGACCCGACCCGTCACCGCCCGACCCGACCCGAAGCCCCTCTCTCTTCCCCAAACCCCTCAGCTTCCCTCCTCCGGCCGACCCGCCGCCGCTCGGTATCCCCGCTCCCGTAACCGTCGTCGGCTGCTCTGCTCCCCCAGCCGCTCCGCCTCCCGCAACGGCCACCGCTCCGCCTCCCTCTCCGCCTCTATATAACCCCGCTCCGCCTGGCCCTCTCCCCCGCTTCGTCGTCGTCCCCGACTCCCCGCCTGGAGCACCACCACCTCACCCCGCAGCACTCGGCCGACCTCACCGGCTCCTCCGCCTGAAGCCCGCCTCCGTTCTCTTCTCCGCCGACGCCCTAGCCACCCCACAGCTCCTCGTCAAATACCCTCCGTCGCCTGACCATCCCAGCGCCTCCGGCTGCCCGATTCCCGGCCACCCGACCTCGCCGTCCTCCGCAGCACCCTCAGCCCTCTCCTTCGCCCTCTCTTCCCGCTGTCCTCCTCTTCCTGCTCTCCTCCGCCGGAGACGACGCCTCCCGCAGCCAACTCGACGACCAGAAGCACCCAGCAGCAGCAGCCCCGGCCGTCGAGCGTCGCCCCGCCTCTGCCAGCGCAGCCCGGCCTTCCCCGAGCCCAGCCGCCTCCGTCAGCGCCTCCTTCCGGCGAAGCCCAGCCACCGAAACCCTAACCCTAGCCCCTTTGAACTGTGCAGTGGACATAGTATCACGCTGTGTCGAGTCGACACACGGACACGAAGAATTCTCGGTTCACGGAGCCCTGTTCAGGTAACCCGTTCTCTTTCCTCATTGCCCCATTTTCTGTTCTGTCAGTTGTGACGCGAACCCTGCGTGACCCTCTTGATGTTAGTGCAACCTGCTCGATGCGTCGCGTCCTGTGGTGATCGTAAACCGCGATCCAAAAACAGGAAAACCAACGCCCTATTTTACCCCGGAACTGAGTACGCCCCGCCAAATAGGACGACTTGGTCGCGTGCGGTCTTTACTGAAACGTGCGCGTCGTTGATATGGACGTGCAGGATTTTGCAAAAGTTGATTTGGATGTGCGTGCACACCGAAATCAACGCGTATCCGCCGACAACGTCCCGTATCTGCCTGTTCTGAATCTCGCTGTAACTTAGTGTACACACGTCGGATCGAAACAAAACTTATGCCATCGGACTCATAGCAATACGCTGGTCCTATGACCCATGTTTGGATCGATTCTGAGAACGTTGACAAAATCGCGTATCGTGGGCCCCACGGCTCCACTTGACGGGCGATTTTGTGATCGACTCATCGGAATCCAATTCTGGAAGTTCCGTTGGGTTCGTATCATCGTTTTGGACCTGTTGACACTAAGTTTGACAGATTTGGAGACCTTTGGTTCTGACATATTTTTCGGTGCGAAGCGGGCCATATGTGGACCCCGCTTTGACCAAAAACGGTCATTTTCGCCCCTGTGTCCAAATTAGACTAAAGGACAGGCATTTCTAGCTATTTGATATTTTCTGGATCTGATGGTGATATTTATTTCAGCAACCGAAGCAGTCCCTGCAGAACCCGCTGAAGTCAGAGCTACAGTTGGAGCCAGAACCCCAGGCAAGTGTACCTTGCCAAACTCTGCAGTTTTGCTACTTATTTTCTTGACTTATTTATACATTATTGTACATGCTTAACCTAGGACCGTGTGACTTACTTAGCGTCTGATTAATAGTCGGGTGCCAACACTGTACGCAGGGTTGTGTAATGTCACCTAGAGATGGATATCGTGACCCTTTATTTTCTCGTACTTGTATTATCAAGTACGTTATACCCAGGGCACCTGACACTATTCATGTGACAAAATCTTCCTGAAATATTCAAGGTGATTCTGTGTAGGTTACAGGATTTATGACATAGACATTATATGCTTAGATCTTATTATGACTTGCTGCATTAGTTTTGATCTTGCGTGTCATGTACATGAGACGTATGATTACATTGGGTGGGGAGAGACACACAGGCTATAAGCTGATTTATATATATATTTATTATGGTGAGGCCTTAGACTCTATATCAGAGCTAGGCACTCTACTAGTGAGATATTATTGCGAGGCCTTAGAATCTACATTAGAGCTAGGCACTCTACTAGTGATATCACTGCTACCGGCTCCCTAACACCGATCCTGTAGTAGTCTCAGCCCGAGTATGACTAAAACTCTCAACTTGCATATCACTTAGCTGGTTATATAGTTTACCCTATTGTTTCATTTATTTATGTACTGCATTTATTTTGGCTTGAGTTATATTGTACCTTGCTATGTCCCCTGAGGACCTGGACCCGGATTATGTCCCCAGGATTTGCAGACGAGATCTATCCCGAGGTATACGGGACATGAGCATTAGCAGGAGCAGAAGCAGGAGCAGGTGCATACAGTGGAGCAGAACCAGAAACCGAGGACTAGGTGATTGTCATAGATTTTCCTGAGTATATATTTCTTTCATACTCAGTCTGTGATGTTCTTTACATTCTTGTTTAAATGAACAATTGTATCAGACTTGATTATTGGGTTGTTCCCCGATTTAATTACTTGTGACTTGATGTTGATGTTTATATTCCTTTTGTTGATATTTAATATATTCATTTTGTGGATGAGATTAGTAGACCTTATTATTGTATTACAGCTTAAGTATGCCCCGATGGATCCATTAAATTGGGTTTGTCCATCTGTGTGTGCTGCTGGCCATTGCCACGTGTCCGGTCCCTTGGTATTTTGGGACTGGGGCGTGACAATATATATACAAGTCGTGAACACGACGTGGATATTTCGTACTATAATGCAAGTCTCTATAGAAATAAACACTAAGCTAAATACTGTCACACGTGTTGCTCACCCCGATGGCCAGTCGAGCATGAGGCACGCGTCCCTACATGAACTCACTCTGTGACGTGTAATGATACGTGTCAAGGCCTAGGGAGTTATATCAATAACTCCACAACTTTAGGTGGGTCTACTAGACACTAGGTCAGACACAAGTCCTAACGTCAACGCCTTCGTTGACTGCACCCGAGTCTCTCTCGGACGCGTATAGTTATATAATCTAAAACAATAAACATGCAACTAATAATTTAACTGAATTTAAACAGCACAACAAGGCAAGGTATACTTGCCTGGCAAGAGAGCTGCAAAATGTAACATCCAGATGTCAAACACCAAGAGTCAGGAACTACGGCCTCAGAATAAACGTCTCCGGATGCTGAAATAAACATCACCAACGTTCCCAAAATAAGCAAAATAGCTAAAAAATACTCCCCTTTCGTCCAATTTGGACACAGGGGCAAAACGATAATTTCGGGTCAAAGCAGGCTCCATATGTAAGCCACTTTGTACCGAAAAGCATGCCAGGGATAACGGTCTCTAAATGGAACTATCACGACCCGTACCCGGTGTAAGGATACTAGTCGGAAACAACGCCCAGCCTACGCCGCAGAATCGGCGGTAGAACGCTGTCTAGAAAGTCTATCTAAAGTAATAAACCACCAATAATGATAGAATACTCAATCACAGAACTAAGATAGAATGAGCACGAATCAGATAAGAATAGAATAGTCATCATACAACTCATGAGTTTAAAATAATACATCAATGAGTCTGAAGAGTAACAAAATAAGCTGGAGACAAATCCAGTACAAAAGAATACTATCATACTACAAAGCTACAACTCCAGGGTCAACTGTCTCAGTTGGGATAAGTCCCTCTTGAGCCAGGGTCTCAGAATCTAAACCCACAACATCCTGGGGTCCATAATAGGTAGGGTACTCCTCAGTGTCATCTGGAAAAATATATCCAGTCAGGAAAGGAGCAGAGTACATCTCTAACAGCAGTTCTAATCCATGATAAAAACTATGTAACAGTAAATAGCTGTGGATAAACAAGATGCACAAAATAGATACAAGAGATATATAGACAATAAGTAAATACTGAAAAGAAATACAATAATGAACAATATGCCAATGAAACAATAATACTAATGACTAAGTGTGTGAGTATTAGCTTAACATGTGATCGGCTTGGACAAGATACAATGCGGCCTGGCTAATCAAACGTGCGGTGCATGATCAACACTATTCGCTTACCAATACTTTATTCAATAGGGATTTGATCACATATCTATACTAATACTCCCCACCCCCAACTGGTATAATAGATCCAACCACGGTATGCTATGGCACTAGATTCCCCAAGAAGAGAGCGACTCCTCCCGAAAATTGGTGTCTGTACATGTACAAGATAACCAATAAAACAATACTTGCACCATATACACTATATACCAAGGAATAATATCTCATGACGAGATTCGGATATACCAATCCATGTAACCATAGTGTCAAGAGAAACATGTATATCTACACTAGATACAACGAACATAGATGATATCATAAATGAGAAACTATCAGAGAATGTACTCGCCTGAAGTCCAATGAAAAGTCTCACAGATGTCTGACTCGGTGCCTCGAAGACCTAGATATGGAATACCACATTAATACAAGGTCCCGGAAAGAGAACAAGTCAAACTAGTCAACTTCTAGGTCAATAAATCAATTCTAAGTCAAAAGTCAACTGCGGTCAACTCTAAAGTCAACTAAAGTCAAATATGGTCAAACCAAGGTCAACCTCACAAGACATCTATATAAATAATATAGAAATAAAAATACAATAATTTAGGAATCAAGGTCTTGATCCCAATTGGTACCCACACAAAGTATACTAATAATACAATATAATACACTCTAATATAATGTATATACAAACCAATATTTATACAAATAAAATAATATATCACTACTAGTATTATACTACACAAAAGCACATATATATACATATATATATATACAATTATAATATATAAAATATAATTTAAATCTGCCAATTTATCACTGAAACAGTGAACTGAAATACAAATATATAAAATAGACTTATAGTGACAGTCTGACTGTCACAGAAGAACTGTCACAGAAAAGCCGAATAATAAACCACTGCTGCCTCGGATTTGCTGACAGTTAAACTGTCGCAGAAAACTGTCACGAAAAATCGCTGTGTTTTCCCGCCGCTGCATTTAATGACAGAACTGTCATTAAATGCCCAAAAGCTACAACGGCTGCTGTATCCGACCGAATAATGACAGTTTTCAACTGTCATTAAACCCACTGTTACCAAAAGTAAACTATATTTATATATAAATATATATATAAAAACATAAATATATAAAACAATATCTATATATATAAAATAATTAATATAAATATATACAATTATATTTATATACACATAAACTTACACATTTAAATATTAATAATTACTAAACACAACGCACATATTAATGTACATATTTTACATGGCTAGAAGCACACATAAAAATACATTCATTAATATACAAATAATTATATAATACTTATAAATAATATAATTACACATAAATATATTTTACAAAACCTTTATGTATAATTTATTTTATTAACATAAGTACATATATAATTGCATGCAAGAAGCTACATATATATATATATACATCACATTAGAACACATAGAAATATATAGATCTATACTACAATAAATACCATAATAAATACACTAAAATAATATATAATATCTATATATATTTACTAATTATAAATGAAGAATTTAAAGCATAAATAATTAGATCTACACATAAATACACCAAATTGGAAAGTTTCACACCGTATCCCACTAGATCTAGGATACGCATGTGACACGAGTCCAACACACAACCAAATGTACCCTGAAGGACACAAACAAGTCACAAATAATATTTATGAATAAATCAAAGTGTCAAAAGTAGATCTATGCGTCCGTGTCAAAATACGACATGTACAAAGCCCCGTATCGGAGGGAAACCCCCAAAATGACACGTATCACCAAATAGTTGGGATACGAACCACAAGTTCCAAATATGGATACGACACAAGCCCCAAACACATAAGCACATGCGCAATTGATCTATAGGATCAATTGACACACACAACAAAATGTAAATTCGGAATTCCAACAAAATTGACACAAAAAGCACCATAACTTTCTCCATGGGTCTCCTATGAACATAAAACAAAGTCCTATGGGTAGTACATACATATGGGTTGATTTTACATGATTAAATCTCAGATTTAGAAGCTATTTTAATAGGAAAAACTAAATTATACCTATTGGGAGATGGATTCCCAATGAAACCTCCAATTGAGATAAACTTGCTTCCAAATTGTAGATCCTTGCTCCTCTTTGTAGATCCTTGCTTCCTCCTTCTAGATCCTTGCTTCTCAACTTTCTAATGGTGAATTGGGAAGAATTTGGAATGAATTTAGTGGGGAATTGGAATGGGAATGGAGGGAATTTGGGAGTGGGAAATTCTAGATCTAGATTTGGATTGAGAATGAGAGGAGAGAGAAATTCCCCCCCCTCTAATATAGGCCGGCCATGCCCCCTTCCCCAAGAAATTGTAAAATATCCAATGTACCCCTTGGGGCCTCTCATGAAGAAATAATTAAGGAAGGAAGCTTCTAGTCTAATCACTTAATTAATTTAATCCATCTCCTTAACTATGGGCTTTCTAAATGGGCCAAATCTAACTATTTAATTCATGTTGGTCCATGGGTCCAAACTACACTAGTTGGGTCTACTAAAATAAGTCCAAAATAATTAAATAACATCCAACAACAATTAAATAATACAACAAAAAATATTTACCATGCACAATATTTATTTAAATAGGAAATTACTAAAATACCCTTTTTCCTAAAATGTGGTAGTGACAAGTCTACCCTCCTTAAAATAATTTTGTCCTCGAAATTTAAAGATGAAAACTACCCCCAGAAAATCACAGAACAGAACTAAAGAATCACAATTAACTAATGAACATAACATAACTAGAAAATAACATACCTCAAGGTACAAACAAATATGGATAACGCTCTCGCATGTCATCCTCTCTCTCCCAGGTAGACTCCCCCGGAGAGTGATGCCTCCATGCGACGTGTACCAAATGAATTGTCTGGTTCCTCAGCACCTTCTCTCTCCGATCCAGAATCTCAACTGGCTGCTCTGGATATCTAAGAGTAGGGCCCACCTCTATCTCTGAGTGATCCAATACATGACTAGGATCTGTCACGTATCGTCTCAACTGCGACACATGAAACACGTTGTTCACTCCCTCCAATGCAGGTGGCAAGTCTAGTCTATAAGCAACTGCACCGACCCTCTCTAGAATAGTGAAAGGTCCGATGAATCGCGGACTAAGCTTTCCGCCTCCACCGAAACGAATCGTGCCTCGTGTCGGAGAAATCCTCAGAAACACCAAACCACCCACCTCAAACTCCAAAGGTCTCCGATGGCTATCGGCCCAATGCCGCTGTCTGTCCTGCGCCACTCAAAGTCTGTCTCTGATCAATTGAACCTTCTCCGCTGCATCCACAACCATCTCTGGCCCAAGCAAAACTCTCTCTCCAACATCGTCCCAAGACAAAGGAGTACGACACCTCCGACCATATAGAGCTTCAAAAGGTGACATCTCTATACTGGCCTGGTAACTGTTGTTGTAAGCAAACTCTACCAAATGGAGATGGTCCTCCCAAGAACCCTCGAAATCTAGTACACAAGTGCGCAACATATCCTCGAGAGTCTGGATAGTCCTCTCTGACTGCCCATCTGTCTGGGGATGATATGCAGTACTGAACTTGAGCTGAGTGCCCAAACTCTCCTGCAAACTCCTCCAGAAATGAGAAGTGAAACGACTATCCCGATCTGAGACTATGCTGACGGGAACTCCATGTATCCTAACGATCTGCCTCACATACATCTCTGCCAGCTTCTCCGTAGACAAACCCACCTTGAAAGGCAAAAAGTGGGCCGACTTGGTCAACCTATCAACAATGACCCAAATTGCGTCTTTCCCTCCTGGAGATCGTGAAAGTCCGGACACAAAATCCATAGTAATGTGTTCCTACTTCCACTCTGGAATGGGTAATGGCTGAAGTAACCCTCCTGGCCTCTGCCTCTCGGCTTTCACCTGCTGGCACACTAAGCATCTGGATACAAACTGTGCCACTTCCCTCTTCATGCCATACCATCACACACTCTCTCGCATATCCCGATACATCTTGTTAGCACCTGGATGTATAGAATACTGAGAGCGATGCGCTTCCTGCAATACCTCCTCACGCAACTCCCCACTGGGCACACACAATCTAACTCCATGCCTCAAAGATCCATCCTCTGAAATAGTAAAATCATCCTCCAATCCTGCTCTCACCTGAGCTCTGATACTCCTCAAAGATACATCATCATACTGTGCTGCCTTAATCCTGTCCATCAAATCTGAGTGTATCTGCAGTCCCCACATCTGCATAGCACCACCAGGAACAATTACCTCAATGCCCAAGCTCTCCAAGTCCTCCAACAAATATCGATCCTGCGTCAAGAACATAGCTACCGGATACCTGCTCAAAGCATCGGCAACTACATTGGCTTTTCCAGGATGATATTGCAAAGAGATATCAAAATCCTTCATCAGTTCCAACCACCGATGCTGCCTCATGTTCAACTCCTTCTGCGTGAAAATGTACTTCAAGCTTTTGTGGTCTGTGAAGATCTCCACACGCTCTCCGTACAAATAATGTTTCCACAACTTCAGGGCGAATATGACAGCTGCCAACTCCAAATCAAGGGTAGGATAGTTCTTTTCATGAGGACGCAATTGCCTGGATGCATAGGCAATCACTTTTCCATGCTGCTGAAGAACACAACCTAAACCCTTCCCCGATGCATTACTATAAATAGTGAAACCTCCGGATCCTGATGGCAACGTCAAAATAGGAGCAGACGTCAATCTCTTCTTCAACTCTTCAAAAGCAACCTGGCAATCCTCCGTCCAAACAAACTCCACATCCTTCCTTGTGAGTCTGGTCATCGGCTCGGCAATCCTCGAAAAATCTTGCACAAACTTCCTGTAGTAGTCTGCCAATCCCAAGAAACTCCTGATCTCTGCTACCGAACTCGGAGTCTTCCAAGATTACACTGCTAAAATCTTCTTCGAATCTACTGAAATACCATCACCAGTCACAACATGCCCCAAAAATTCCACCTTGTCCAGGAAAAACTCACACTTGGACAACTTCCCATACAACTTCTCCTTCCTCAGCACATCCAACACAATCCTCAAATGCTCCTCATGCTCCTCCGGTGTCCTCGAGTATATGAGTATGTCGTCGATGAACACCACCACGAACTTGTCAAGGTACTGATGGAATACCTTGTTCATCAAGTTCATAAATACCGCCGGTGCATTAGTCAAACCAAACGGCATCACCATAAACTCGTACTGACCATACCGAGTTCTAAAAGCAGTCTTCGGTATGTCCTCCGGCTTCACCTTCACCTGATGGTAGCCTGATCTCAAATCTATCTTAGAAAATACCTTCGCACCACTCAACTGATCAAACAGATCATCAATCCGTGGCAAAGGATACTTATTCTTGATAGTGAGATTATTCAAAGCCCTGTAATCAATGCACATACGCACCGATCCATTCTTCTTCGGTACAAATAATACCGGGGCTCCCCATGGTGAAGAACTCGATCTGATAAACCCCTTATCCTGCAATTCGTCCACCTGCTTCTTCAACTTGACCAGCTCGTTGTTATTTACTCTATAGACATGCTGTGAAATTGGTTTTGCACCTAGCACCAAGTCTATAGAAAATTTAATATCTCGATCTGGTGGCAATCCTGGCAATTTCTTAGGAAACACATCCAAGAATTCTGCTATCAACGGATGCGGTAACTCCTTATCTTCCACCATAGCTCCACAAATAATGCATTCCCCCTGCTCCGCAGCTCCTCTAGCAAACTCGAACTCTGGCTCTCCTGGCGGACCAAACAAAACTCTACCTCCTCTACAGTCTATGCTAGCACGGTGCCTACTTAACCAATCCATCCCAAGTACAATATCGTAGCTCGGAAGTGGCATTACAAGTAGACACACACTCAACTCCCGGCCTCCCAGAGTAACTCTCCGATTCTTGCAAATATCATTAACCAGGATAATGCCTTCCCCGGTCATGATCTTGCAAGTCCTAAGCAAAGACTCAGCTACCAAACCATACTTTAGAGCAAAAGAAACAGATACAAAACTATGGGAAGCACCACTATCAAACAAAGCTAAAGCTGGAATGGAATCAAGAAGAATAGAACATGCGATAACATCTCCGGTGGGTTCCTCCTCTTCGACGGTCATAACAAACGCTCGTCCCTGTCGAGCACCTTCCTGCTGTTGATGCTGGACAAAATACTGCTGCTGTGTCGGAAGCGGTCCCCTCGGTTGTGCTGCAGGTGGTCTCGTCTGTGTCCTCAGAGCTGGAGCTGCTCCCTGAACTGCACGACGAGGACACTCCCTTGATTGATGCCCTTCAGTACCATAATACAAACAAACTCCTAGCCTCCTCCTGTAAACTTCCCAGATGTGGACAGGCTTCTTGCAGAAGTTGCATGGAGCTTGCTGAAACTGTCTCTGCTGCTGAGGTGCCTGGTGAAAAGGCGCTCTAGCTGGAGTCTGGTTCTGCTGTGGCTGCTGGAAAGGTCTGGACTGGAAATGAGGACGTTTGGCAGATACTACACTGCCGTTGGCCCCCAGAAAAGAATCACGGTGTCTCTTGGTCTTCAAACCCAGATCCCGCTCAACCTTGCGTGCCTCCGCAAGTATCTCCGAGTATGTCTCATAAAAAGACGGAATGGGAATCTTCACTTCCCAGTTTAGACCCTCTTGGAAACGAATAGCTCGAACCTCCGGCTCCCTCACAAAGTACTCTGCAAATCGGCTCAACCTACCAAACTCTGCAGCGTATTCCTCCACAGACATGCTCCCCTGAATGAGACTCTCAAATTGTCTCCCCAAGTCAAGCCTGTCTATCCGGGCGAAAAACTTCTTCTTGAAAAGGTCCTTGAATACCTCCCAAGATTGTCCTACGTCAACCAGTACTGGCTCATTCCTGAACCAAGTGCGAGCGACGTCGAACAGTTAAAGTCCTACCGCCTCAACCTTCAGATCTTCAGAAAGACGGGACACCCTCATAAGACGCTCAATGTCCTCGAGCCAATCATCAGCATAGACGATGCCCTCCGTCCCTTTGAAAACCCTAGGCTCCAGTTTCTTGAAGTCCTGAATATTGCCTGGCCGAAGCTGAGCAACCTGAGGAACAACCTGCTGCTGGATCGGAACTCCTCTCCCAACTACAGCACGAGCAAGCTGATGAGCACTCTCGATGCCCTGCCGTAGAACGTCGGTCTGCCTCTGATGTGCCTCTGACTGAGCCCTTTTTGCCTCGAGCATCTCACGAAACAGTGTAAACATCTGTGACGCCTCTGCTGGCACAGGAGGTGGAGGTGGAAGCCCCTCAGATACAGCTGGCATAGTCCTCTGAGTAGGTGGTGGACCTCCGAAAGCAGCTGACACTCCAATCACCGGAGAAGTGACTGGTACAGGCCCTCGGGATGTCGCAGACCTCTCAGAAGCTGCTCTCCCCTGCTGTGATCTAGTCTTAGGCGGTATCCTGAGACAAAGCGAAAGAAAGAATCAATATGGCACAAGATGTAAGACATCAAGGAAAGGACAGTTTAAGGGTTCAAGTATCAATGTCAAAGGAGAATAGTTGAATCAAAAGAATTTTCCTAGATGTGATTGAGTATCTCAGCCTATATCCTATATCCTATCGCAGTCTCGCAGTAGTATAACTAAGTTGTCGCACTATCACGACATCACATACTTGTGAAGCTAGACCTGCATGGGCCACCACCAAAAACGTGTCACGACCCGTACCCGGTATAAGGATACTAGTCGGAAACAACGCCCAGCCAACGCCGCATAATCGGCGGTAGAACGCTGTCTAGAAAGTCTATCTAAAGTAATGAACCACCAATAATGATAGAATACTCAATCACAGAACTAAGATAGAATGAGCACGAATCAAATAAGAATAGAATAGTCATCATACAACTCATGAGTTTAAAATAATACATCAATGAGTCTGAAGAGTAACAAAATAAGCTGGAGACAAATCCAGTACAAAAGAATACTATCATACTACAAAGCTACAACTCCAGGGTCAACTATCTCAGTTGGGATAAGTCCCTCTTGAGCCAGGGTCTCAGAATCTAAACCCACAACATCGTGGGGTCCATAATAGGTAGGGTACTCCTCAGTGTCATCTAGAAAAATATATCCAGTCAGGAAATGAGCAGAGTATATCTCTAACAGCAGTTCTAATCCATGATAAAAACTATGTAACAGTAGATAGCTGTGGATAAATAAGATGCACAAAATAGATACAAGAGATATATAGACAATAAATAAATACTGGAAAAAATACAATAATGAACAATTTGCCAATGAAACAATAATACTAATGACTAAGTGTGTGAGTATTAGCTTAACATGTGATCGGCTTGGGCAAGATACAATGCGGCCTGGCTAATCATACGTGCGGTGCATGATCAACACTATTCACTTACCAATACTTTATTCAATAGGGATTTGATTACATATCTATACTAATACTCCCCACCCCCAACTGGTATAATAGATCCAACCACGGTATGCTATGGCACTAGATTCCCCAAGAAGAGAGCGACTCCTCCCGAAAATCGGTGTCTGTACATGTACAAGATTACCAATGAAACAATACTTGCACCATATACACCATATACCAAGGAATAATATCTCATGACGAGATCCGGATATACCAATCCGTGTAACCATAGTGTCAAGAGAAATATGTATATCTACACTAGATACAACGAACATAGAGGATATCATAAATGAGAAACTATCAGAGAATGTACTCGCCTGAAGTCCAATGAAAAGTCTCACAGATGTCTGACTCGGTGCCTCGAAGACCTAGATATGGAATACCACATTAATACAAGGTCCCGGAAAGAGAACAAGTCAAACTAGTCAACTTCTAGGTCAATAAATCAATTCTAAGTCAAAAGTCAACTGCAGTCAACTCTAAAGTCAACTAAAGTCAAACATGGTCAAACCAAGGTCAACCTCACAAGACATTTATATAAAAAATATAGAAATAAAAATACAACAATTTAGGAATTAAGGTCTTGATCCCAATTGGTACCCACACAAAGTATACTAATAATACAATATAATACACTCTAATATAATGTATATACAAACCAATATTTATAAAAATAAAATAATATATCACTACTAGTATTATACTACACAAAAGCACATATATATACATATATATATATATACAATTATAATATATAAAATATAATTTAAATCTGCCAATTTATCACTGAAACAGTGAACTGAAATACAAATATATAAAATAGACTTATAGTGACAGTCTGACTGTCACAGAAGAACTGTCACAGAAAAGCCGAATAATAAACCACTGCTGCCTCGGATTTGCTGACAGTTAAACTGTCGCAGAAAACTGTCACGAAAAATCGCTGCATTTTCCCGCCGCTGCATTTAATGACAGAACTGTCATTAAATGCCCAAAAGCTACAGCGGCTGCTGTATCCGACCGAATAATGACAGTTTTCGACTGTCATTAAATCCACTGTTACCAAAAGTAAACTATATTTATATATAAATATATATATATAAAAACATAAATATATAAAACAATATCTATATATATAAAACAATTAATATAAATTTATACACTTATATTTATATATACATAAACTTACACATTTAAATATTAGTAATTACTAAACACAATGCACATATTAATGTACATATTTTACATGGCTAGAAGCACACATAAAAATACATTCATTAATATACAAATAATTATATAATACTTATAAATAATATAATTACACATAAATATATTTTACAAAACCTTTATGTATAATTTTTTTATTAACATAAGTACATATATAATTGCATGCAAGAAGCTACATATATATATATACATCACATTAGAACACATAGAAATATATAGATCTATGCAACAATAAATACCATAATAAATACACTAAAATAATATATAATATCTATATATATTTACTAATTATAAATGAAGAATTTAAACCATAAATAATTAGATCTACACATAAACACACCAAATTGGAAAGTTTTACACCGTATCCCACTAGATCTAGGATACGCATGTGACACGAGTCCAACACACAACCAAATGTACCCCGAAGGACACAAACAAGTCACAAATAATATTTATGAATAAATCAAAGTGTCAAAAGTAGATCTATGTGTCCGTGTCAAAATACGACATATACAAAGCCCTGTGTCGGAGGAAAACCCCCAAAATAACACGTATCACCAAATAGTTGGGATACGAACCACAAGTACCAAATATGGACATGACACAAGCCCCAAACACATAAGCACATGCCCAATTGATCTATAGGATCAATTGACACACACAACAAAATATAAATTCGGAATTCCAACAAAATTGACACAAAAAGTACCATAACTTTCTCCATGGGTCTCCTATGAACATAAAACAAAGTCCTATGGGTAGTACATACATATGAGTTGATTTTACATGATTAAATCTCAGATTTAGAATCTATTTTAATGGGAAAAACTAAATTATACCTATTGGGAGATGGATTCCCAATGAAACCTCCAATTGAGATGAACTTGCTTCCAAATTGTAGATTCTTGCTCCTCTTTGTAGATCCTTGCTTCCTCCTTCTAGATCCTTGCTTCTCAAATTTCTAATGGTGATTTGGGAAGAATTTGGAATGAATTTGGTGGGGAATTGGAATAGGAATGGAGGAAATTTGGGAGTGAAAAATTCTAGATCTAGATTTGGAATGAGAATGAGAGGAGAGAGAAATTTTCCCCCCTCTAATATAGGCCGGCCATGCCCCCTTCCCCAAGAAATTGTAAAATTTCCAATATACCCCTTGGGGCCTCTCATGAAGAAATAATTAAGGAAGGAAGCTTCTAGTCTAATCACTTAATTAATTTAATCCATCTCCTTAACTATGGGCTTTCTAAATGGGCCAAATCTAACTATTTAATTCATGTTGGTCCATGGGTCCAAACTACACTAGTTAGGTCTACTAAAATAAGTCCAAAATAATTAAATAACATCCAACAACAATTAAATAATACAAAAAAAAATATTTACCATGCACAATATTTATTTAAATAGGAAATTACTAAAATACCCTTTTTCCTAAAATGTGGTAGTGACAGGAACAAATTATAGGTCAAACAAACTATAAAGGTCAGTACGAACTCAACGGTATGTCCAAATATGAATTCCGGTGAGTCGAGCACAATTTTGCCAAAAAAGTCAACCGTGGGGCTTTCTAATAGGCGACTTGGTCAACTATCTCAGAATTACGTAAAAATTGGGTCAAAGGACCAGCACGATACCACGAGTCCAGTGGCACAAGTTTTATCGTATTTTGACGAGCGTGCACTAAATGCGCAGGACTTTTGCAAAATTTGCGACTTGGGGGATTTTCTGCGGATACAGGCTGATTCCTACACGTACATGCGTCTGAATCAGTTTTCGTGAAATCTTACACATCCGGGTATACTGTGTGCACCTTTTGATACACGACGGGGTGGTCCCGTTTGACGGGGCGCCCTCCGTATCACAATTTCTAAAAATTTAGAAAAAGTAGGTTTTCGGGGTTTTCTAAATGGTTTAATTCTACATACAACAGTTAATAAATTAATATAAATAACAGAAATTAAACTAGGTTAGGTGGTCTTCACATACCAACAAGAAAAACTGAATTCGGATCTCTGTGATGGGAGATACGAATCCGTGAACATATG
This sequence comes from Iris macrosiphon, assembly GCA_036927795.1. NCBI lineage: Eukaryota > Viridiplantae > Streptophyta > Magnoliopsida > Asparagales > Iridaceae > Iris > Iris macrosiphon. The sequence goes on from JAYESA010000003.1 coordinate 82,428,895, forward strand.
TAGTTACCGTAATTTTCTCTGATACCCAAAAGTTATCGTTTTTGGCAACTTGGTCACTGTTTTCGCCTAGGTTTATGCGCTGTTCGAGATCAACTAACATACATATATTGAAGGGGGTTAAGTCGTGAACATACCGGTGAAGATGGGGTCGAGTTTGGTCCAGCAGGGGTACGGGAAACAGGGCTGGAACACAGGTACGTCGCTGTTTAATTTCTGCATTTGCGGGGTCGCGGTCGTCGGTGAGAAAACTCCGACGGATCTAGGCGGCTGGAGGCGGCGGTTCTGGTGTCGAGGCTGGGCGGCGCGGCTCAGGGTGGATGGGGGATAGATGATCTAGGGTTAGGGCTTAAGTTTCTCAACTATATGTATATATAGTTAGTGACAGGGGGGGCGACTGCACGCGAGGGTCGAGTTCTAAGTTTTTGCTGCTGCTACTTGATATTATCTAGCCGGTGCGGGTGTAAGCGGGTAGTGGGTTTAGGATTCATTAGGAAATTAATCCATTCTCTTTTATTTTCTTTTTCTTTCTTTCTTATTCTTTCTTTTATTATTTCTTTCTAATTAAACTATATATATATATATATATATATATATATATATATATATATATATATATATATATATATATATACATACTATATATATATATATATATATACATACATACATACATACATAAAAAATTCTAGAAATTATATTAGTGCATATCATTAAGCTGTCAACTGTCCACAGGGTCTCCTACATGGAATAAATTAAGAAAAATTATAATTGCTCCATAAAATTCCCTAGATGCACAAACACCTAAAATAAAATAAAAAATATATTTCCTCTAATTAGCTACTAATTACTATAATTTTAATTAACAATTAATTAAAATGATTTATACGGTTTTTAGAATTAGGGGTTTTACACTACTAAAAATCAAATACAACTCATAATGAATAGTCTAAGTCACTCCAACTGGTGGTACTATCTCAAGAGGCTCTATGGGTACTGGTTCAACTGCCTCGTCATCCTGTGAACCATAATATGTAGGACACCAGTCCTCTAATAAATTATCTGAAATATATATCCAGTCAGGATTAGAGCGAAGTATAACCCAATAGCAGTTCCAATAATTGACAAGAACTATAAAATAACAATAGAAATAAAAATACATGATGGAAGTAACTGAACTAACATATATCACGAGCAAGAGTATCATAGTAAATAATGGCAAGAAATTGAGAAAAATATGGTGATGAACAGTAAAGTAATGTACTAGAATAAAGGAAAGAATAATAATAAATGTGCCTTAAAACATTAGTAAGATAATATGATTGGCTTGGGCCTAACACTGGCTATATATAAAAGGTGAGCTAGCGTGATCACACATGAGTTGCATGATCTGCTAACTATCACGTGCTGCACTATATCACGGACTATAAGGTATGATCAGATATCCACTATTATCTCCCCATCCCTCGACTACTACACGGATCCGAATCACGACAGGTTATAATACGTATATCACTCTGCACGGTCTATAATATCATGCACTATGATCACGGTCTATATAATCATGAAGATATCACGGTAATCACTGAGTAATCATGAAGTACGACACTGTGATCATTGATTTATTATGATAATAACATCTCATGACAAGGATCCACGTATACCAATCCATGTGACCATTGTGTCAGGAATCAAATATCTCAATACTAAATACATGAAACATAAAGGCTATCAAATAAGAAAACTATCAGAGAATATACTCGTATCTGGTCTAGAGCAAATAATGTTACTCGGTGTCCGAGCTTGTATCACACACACCTAGATATGAATGGCATGTCAAATTGGGTGTAATAAAGAAAAAATGAGTTAAAATACACTAAAACATGCTATTCTGGGCCATTTCTAAGTCATTCTAGTTAAACTAGTTATTTCTAGGTCCAATACTAATTAGTTAGTCTGTAATAGTCACTAACTAGCTAGTAATAACTTATAACAACTATAATAGGTTATTACCTAGGTTTTTAAGTTAATACTAGACTTTACCTGATAGTGTTAGCTAAAATATCTAATACTTAGCTAATATTATCTACTAGCTACTTATTAATATATATAATCTATATACTAACTAATAACTAGTAACACTTACTTATTCTAACAGTCAACTAATACTAACTAACTGTTATACACTTAACTAATATCATACTTATCTTACAACACTATCCCTGATACTACAAATGACACTTACATAACCCGATCAACTAGTATTAGTATCAGCCACCCAGTTCACTTTCCTCATCCTTGATACCTCACTGATAATAAGATACACTCAACCAACAATTATGCACAACTTGTGCATAAGCTCGGGTACTACTATCTTTGTTAATCACTGAGTAATTACCTTTCCCCCTCCCAAAGACCATTGCTATTAACCCTTCCTCCCTACTGATCTGAACAGAGATCCAACCACACTGCCTACTGTAGCACAAGGCAGTAGAATGCATTGCAGTTCACTCAACAAGTGATGCTCGAGTTATCACAACTTCCCTTCTTGCCTGCAACTTAATCACAAGTTACTAATACCTCAAATCTAAATACCTGGCACTGCACACACCTATATATGAATAGGTGGACAGATAGATAGATAGATAGATATATAGATAGGTAGATAGATAGATAGATAGGTAAGCAGCTAAATACACTCACACACAACATAACTTACTGACACAGTTGCTTTACACACATATACAATATCACATTAGAACACAGTCACCCTGAGCTCAGTTACTGATGTTGTTGCCATATTAAACATTCGACACCAAGATAATTGAGTACTATATATATGTACACTGTTGTCAATCCAATTAACAGTGAACCTAATTTTAATTCTTATGTGATCTGAACACATCCCCTTAACTTCCTTCGATCCTCCCAACTGACTACTTAGTGTAACCTCCCACAGTTTGCACAAGCACTCACAGATGCAACTTACTGTAAATAACTGATGTAGCTGCTGCCAACTTCCCGAGCACCCTAATACCTTGCTTCACACCTCTGTACACAACTCTATCTCACACACTCGAGCACAACATATATATACTATTATCTATATCCATCTGTATATATATGATACACTATATGAACTCACCACAACCATCTAACACTAAGACATATCATAAGCAATTTCTCAATTACCTCAAGTGCATCTCTCCATGATACACTCTAGACTCATGATACATCCTAGTATCAAGTGATACACTATCAAACCAAATACCAAATTCTCCAATACTTAATTAGAATTAGATATCCATATCAAATATAATTATATATAGCTATTAGGACTTGCTAGAATGAAGGTTGAAGAGTAATTGTACAAAATACTCAAAATGAGCCCCGTATCACACCGTATCACAAGATACTATAATACGTCCTACTCGTGTCCAATTGTGGACATGATTCTAGTATCACAACCCTGATCTAAGTCTAATATAACTAAATTAGCGTCACGACACACACTTGATGTGTCAATGTCGTAATTCTCCCAAAATACATATAAAAACCTATGTAGAAGCCACCATTCTCAACCAAATAGCCTAGAACTTGTTCCTATAGGTAGTCCTATGCCTTTAGGTGTTCCTAGGAGTCAAATGCATGATTTAGGAGCTACAATAAAGTAAAATTCGGAAATTACCTATTGGAAGATTGATCTCCAATAAAAACTCAAGTGGACACGATCCGGACACGATCTATTCACCAATGCTCCTCCTCCTTGCTTCTCCAAGCTCCAAAACTTCTTTAGGAATGAAAATGAGAGGGAAGGTGAAGTAAATAAAAAAGAAATTGATGGAGAAAATATGGGAAATTGGAGATCTAGAATTTGAGATCTAAATGAATGCAAATAAAGGAGGAGAGAGAGAAGAAAGCCCCCTCTATTGTGGCCAGCCCTATTCCCCTTCTCCAAGTCATATAAAATTTTTCAAGTTGCCCCTCTCCATCCAATTATGATTAGGATTAAGGAAGGGATATTTTGGAAAGCTTCTAACTAATTCTAATTTGTCTAATTAGTCTAATTATCCCTACATAATTATTAGGAATGGGTTATTGTGCTTGGACTATGTTGGGCTCACTATTTGTCATGACAAGTCTAATTGGGTTCACAAGTGTCAAGTCTAACTAATAGGCTAGTCTACTAATATATAACTAAATAGCACAACCACCAATATTAATTATTAGCACTATATAAATAAATATTAATCTCTAAAAATAAATATATGCAAATTGACTAAAAAATACCCTCATATAAAAATGTGATAATGACAAGTTTACCCTCCTTAGAAAAATTTTGTCCTCAAAATTTAAGGAAGAACTAACTACAACATGCAATTACAGCATGCAAGAAAGAATCATACCTCGCGGCTCAAAAAGATGAGGGTATCACTCGCGCATCTCGGCTTTCCTCTCCCAGGTAGACTCCCCTGGAGAGTGATGCCTCCATACAATACGTACCAAGGGAATCGCCTGGTTCCACAATACCTTCTCCCTGCAATCCAGAATCTCCACTGGCTGCTCTAGATAACTAAAAGTTGGCCCCACCTGGATCTCCGAGTGATCCAATACATGGATAGGGTCTGCCACGTATCGTCTCAGCTGTGACACATGAAACATATTATGCACTCCCTCTAGTGCAGATGACAAGTCTAGTCTGTAGCCCACTGCACTGACCCTCTTAAGAACAGTGAAGGGTCCGATGTACCGTGGACTAAGCTTCTCGCCTCCACCAAAGCAAATCGTGCCCCATATCAGAGAAATCCTCAAGAACACTATATTGCCAACCTAACACAAAACACAGCTTTCGCACTCCATCCAGATAAAGCAATCACTATCAATACAACAAAACCTATACCTCAAACTCCATTGACCTCCGGTGTCTATCAGCTAAATACCGCTGTCTGTCCTGCGCCATCTGAAGTCTATCCCTGATAAGCATCACCTTCTCAGCTGCATCCATGACCATCTCTGGTCCCAATAAGGCTCTCTCACAAACATTATCCCAAGATAACGGAGTGCGGCATCTCCATCCATACAATACCTCAAAAGGTAAAATCTCGATACTGGCATGGTAGCTATTGTTATAAGCAAACTCTACCAGGTGAAGGTGATCCTCCTAAGAACCTTCAAAGTCCAATACATAAGTGCATAGCATATCCTCGAGAGTATGGACAGTCCTCTCCGACTTTCCGTCTGTCTGAGAGTGATATGCGGTACTGAACTTGAGCTGGGTGCCCATGCTAGCCTACAAACTCTACCAAAAGTGGACTATGAAGCGACTATCCCAATCCGAGATGATGCTCATAGGAAATCCATATAATCTGACTATCTGCCATACATACATCTTCACGAGCTTCTCAGTAGATGTACCCATTTTAAATGGCAAAAAGTGGGCTGATTTGGTCAACCTGTCTACGATGACCTAAATCGTGTCTTTACCTCCTGGAGAACGCGGAAGCCCTGATACAAAATCTATCATCACGTGCTCCCACTTCCACTCTAGAATGGGTAAAGGCTGAAGCAATCCACCTGGTCTTTGTCTCTCCGCCTTTAGCTGTTGGCATACCAGACATCTGGATACGAAGCTCGTCACCTCCCGTTTCATACCATACCACCAAACGTGCTCTCTCATGTCTCTATATATTTTGTTGGCACCTGGATGCATAGAGTACTGAGATCGATGCACCTCCTAAAGAACCTCCTTGCGTAATGCCCCACTCGATATACACAATCTGGTACCATGTCGCAATGATCAATCCTCTACAATAGTGAAGTCATCTGCCAATCCTATCCGGGCCTACGCTCTGATGCTTCTCAGAGACTCATCCTCGAATTGTGCAACTCTAATCCGGTCCATCAGCTTCGACTGTACCTGAAGTCCCCATATCTGTGTTGTTACTCCAGGAACTAGCACCTCGATACCCAAACTGACAATATCTGCTAATAAGTGTCTGACTCTCATCAAGTACATAGCTACTGGATACCTGCTCAAGGCATATACGACTACATTGGCCTTCCCTAGATGATACTGCAATGATATGTCAAAATCCTTCATCAACTCCAACCATCGCCTCTGCCTCACTACCAAAATATGATAAAATAGCGACATTTTCTAGCGACGTCATAATAAAATGTCGCTAATATTAAAGATTTTAGCGACTCCAAAAATAAACGTCGTTACACGTCGCTGTTGGCGACATATAGCGACGTTTAGCAATAGTAATTAAGTTTTTTAAAGAATAGTCGCTATAAGCTTCTTTAAGGTCGCTAAACGTCACTAAGTTTTTCAATTTAGCGACGTATTTAGCAACGTTTATTTTTTTTGATTTTTAGCGATATTTTTAGCAACGTTTATAACGTCGCAAGCTATTTTTATTAGCGACATCATAAGTTGACGTCGCTAAACGTTGCTAAAATTTTAATATAGGTTTCGATTTTCCCCTTCTGTCGAAGACTTCCCCCAATTTTTTAAAAACTCCCCCTCTTCTCCCTCTCTCCGGTGTAGTGCACCCTCCGGCGCCACCTACTCTGGCGTCCCCCTCCTCCTCCTTCTCCTTCTCCTCCTCCTTTAGGTAAATCCTAACTCTCTCTCTCTCTCTCTCTCTCTCTCTCTCTCTCTCTCTCTCTCTCACAGATGCATACGATATGACACAGACACAAACACAGACACGACACACACACACTGACCCAGACACGACACAGACTGTGAGAGAGGGTATAAACCCTAACCCTAACCCGAATCTCTCTCTCTCTCTCACAGATGCACACGACATGACACAGACACAGACACGACACACACACACACACTGACACAGATACGACACGGACTATTATAAAGGGTGTAAACCCTAACCCTAATCCTAAACCTAACCCTAACCCTAACCCAATCTCTCTCTCTCTCTCTCTCTCTCTCTCTCTCTTTCTCTCACAAATGTAGACACGACATGACACTGACACAGACATGACATACACAAACACCGACACATATACAACACAGATACTGTCACAGAGGGTGTAAACCCTAACTCTAACCCTCTCTCTCTCTCTCTCTCTCTGACATATGTTTAATACTATACAATTAGTACATAACTTATACTATCATGACTTACTAACTTACAATACCTGCTACTAACTTAATATAACTGATACCAACTTAATATCAATACTAATGCTAGATGACATTAGACTAACTAGAGAAACTTAGCTTACTCTAACTGATGTCTGATATTCTAACTTGATATCTAACTCAAATAACTAAAATCTAAACTTTACCCTAGCTGCTAATTACTAACTAGCATTCACTAACAATGCATCTAACTGATATATATATATATATATATATATATATATATATATATATATATATATATATATATATATATATATATATATATCAATTAGTGATACACACACACATAGTTGTACATAAACACAGTGGACTGAAAACTAATGCTGCCACTACTGATATTCCCTATAATATATACATCAATACCTTTCTACTGAAGGCACTAACCGAAGGCCCATCAGTGTACTACTGATACCTAACTAGACTGACATTAAGCCCTTAGTTATAGTATGATCAACTCAAATGAATCTTACTCACAACTTATACCTATATCATTCCTCACCTACACAACCACAGTTGATACACATAAGATACACAGAGATTCCCCCAATCTTCTAATGCCTATTGTGATACTCAAGTTTTAAATGCAACTTCAAATTGCTGCTGCCTAATGTCGCACCCTGCTTTGTACGATGGTGTGCACAGATCCTGTAAAGTCTGTCGCAACACTCATGTGTACATCAAATGTACACTGTCGGGTCTGTGCAACAACCTCTCCCCATTTCGCTGCTCACTGTGTTGCTCCCCAAATCTATTGTCAACATGACATATACTCCTATGGACATGTACTCCCCTATTACCAGATGACTAATACTTAAAGCAGTGCACAAACCCTAACCCTAACCCAAATTTGCTCAGTTGACACTATCTGATACACTGCAATATGAGTATCCAGGATACAGAGTTGAACGAAGAAGTATCAATCCTAGGACTAGGTGTATCAATGCATGTACTCTATTTCTGAGTATTCTTATGTGTGTGTAGACGAGTAGGTGTATAAAATAATTGGGTACTCCTGTGTATATATTCTAGGACGAGTGGATGTACTTTTACTGTGTAGTCTAAATCTACAAGTTTATCCCATGAAGTCAGTGAACATAGTTACTATTGTATGCAGTCAAATCTCAAACCACATCAAAGAAGTTACAAGTAGTGGTATAATTGTCATATAAAACCATATTTAAAGAACATTATTAAATTTTCTTAACCCGCTTAACCCCCTTTGACTAATTTACTAATCCTATTTTATACTGCATTGCTTAATTTAGTAATCTCCATTAATTTTTTTAATGCAATTGTCATGTAATTATGAAATTAATGTTGTAAAAGTTAGGAAAGATTTTGTGAAGTTGGTTATCCAGAGACAAAGCACTTGACGATGTCTTCTCCTTTATGTCATTAATTATTAATAAAAAAATATTTAGAAAAAAGAAAGAAATGGGAGAAGTAGTAAAAAAGAGTAAACTTATAAATACTTTTCCTTAAGAGAAGACTTTTCTACTTTATTATATTTTGTAAATATAGCCTTCTCACCTAGGAAAGATATTATCTTGTACCTCATGTCATATAGGAATAATAATGCATTGGAATCATAATACATTACAAGACTAGACTCTCACAATCCTCCATTCAAACTACAACACCATTATGATAAAAATAAATAAAAAATAAAAAATAAAACCCTAACCCTATATGTCCTCATTCCCAACTCTAAGCTATTCACCCTTCTTTCTTCCATGTTATGCCAACATTATCTCAATACCATTTCTATACTATAACAGAATCTTCTAATACGGGAAGAAACATATAACTGATTATCAGCTTAGAATCACCTTAAGTAGTGACAAAGATGGAGACGGATTGAGACAAATTTATGTATCATATACAAATTTATATGAGATATACAATATTTAAAATTGTGATATTTCTATTTAGGAAATAAATTCATTTCACAGTAATCACGATATCTAACAGTATAATGAAAGCATCTTATAAGATCAGCAGTATAAATTGAATATGTAAAAAATATTATATATCGCTTATTAGCGATTCTTACAAACAGTCCACTTGTCGTATCCCTGCAAAACAAGGATTAGCCTTGACATACGATATAAATAGTATCTGCTAATGATCAATCAAGCATACATAACTGGTTTAGTTAGCATGTAGCGTAACTATATTAGGATCATTGCAACAAGAAAACACTATCTATGAGTATAATAACATGAACATATAACAACTCAAAGGGCAACATAAAATTACACCTGTAGAATTCCTTAATTACATGGAAATTTTAAAAATATAATTTTTCACAAAAAGAAAGAAGTATATTATATAACTTATATATTATGTTCAGAAATATGAATTTTAGTATTACAAGAAAACTATGGAAGTGGAACGTAACATCTATTTTAACTATATGAGTACATATATTTATATCTATTATCAATTATATTCTTTGTTTCCATCTATATTACCATATGGCACCTATGACCTGAGCACGTGCACGTCACTTGAGAGAGGCACCTCCTACTGTTAAGGAGGAAGTGATACCTTCTACTGTTAAGAAGAAAGTGAATGTTAAGGAGGAAGGGGCACCTCCTACTGTTAAGGAGGAAGTGATACCTCCAACAATTAAGGAGGAAGTGAATGTTAAGGAGGAAGAGATATCTCCTACTGTTAAATTGGAAGCAGTTGTTAAGGAGAAAGTGGCAACTTCTACTGTTAAGGAGGAAGTGTTGCCTCCTAATGTTGAGCAGGCACCAGCTGAGAGGGGGAGTTCCAGTCACCCAACACATATAGCGGAGATTGATGGAGTAGACGCCGCTTATGCGAAGTATCTGAGGGACCGTATTGGATTTTCTTGAGAGATTAAAAAATTGGATAAGACTTTTGGTGTAACTGTGATACTTTTATTGTGGTTATTATGTGACTGTGATACTTTTATATTTTGCTTTTTTGTGATTGTGATACTTTTAGTTTGTGTTTATTGTGTGTGACTGTGATATTTCATATACTTTTGTGATATTTCGTACGCAAAAAATTTAACGGAGGGTTGCTCCGGGTTTGTCTATTTTTATGAACTATTATAAGTCTGTGTATTATTTTATTTATATTAAATATATGTTAATTTACCGAAGTTGAGTGTTCTATCGAAGGGGTCGGTGAACCCAGAGAATTCAATGGAGGGTTGCTCCGAGTCTATTTATATAAATTGGGAATTCATAAACTGCAGGACGATTGGTTTGGAAACAATTTTACATTTTTATTTTAATTTTTTACTGAAAATTTAGCGATGTTTAGCGACATTTATATACGTTGTTGAATATGTCGCTGAATACGTTGCTAAATACGTCATTAAATACGTCGCTGAATACGTTGTTGAATGTCACTAAATTGCTGACATGGCAGTATTGCCAGGTCAATAAAATATCGCTAAATGAGTTGCAAAACGTCGCTAAAAAGAAAATTTTTTGTGACGTTTAGTGACAAAAAATGTCGCTAAATTAGCGACGTTGAGTAGTTAAACGTCGCTAATAAGAAAAATATTAGCGACGCAAATACGTCGCTAGAAAATGTCACTATAGCGACATTTTGCGATATTTTTCCTGTCAGCGACTAGCTTAAATGCAACTTCATTAAAACGTCGCTAAGTACGTCACTAATTTTTTAGTGAAGTTTTTAGGCCATTTAGCGACGTTTTTATGTGTCGCTAATTTGAATTATTCTGGTAGTGCCTCATATTGAGCTTTTTATGTATAAACACATACTTCAAACTCTTTTAGTCTATAAAGATCTCCATATGCTCTTCGTTCAAGTAGTGTTTCCACAGCTTTAGAGCAAAAATGACTATTGTCAAATCCAATTCATGGGTAGGGTAATTCTTTTTTTGACGGCATAATTGCCTGAAAGCATAGGCAATCACATTCTCGTTCTGCTGCAACATACATCCTAAACACTTACCCGAAGCATTACTATATATGAAAAATCCTTCCGTCCCTGATGGCAATGTCAATACAGGAGCCGTAGTCAACCTCTTCTTCAGCTCTCAAAGATGGCCTGACACTCCTATATCCAAACGAACTACACGTCCTTCCTAGTTAGCCTAGTCATCGGCTCTGCAATCCTAGAAAAATCTTGAACAAATCTTCGATAATAGCCTGCCAATCCAAGAAAGCTCATGGACACTTCCACGGAACTCGGGGTAGACCACGACTCAACTGCTGATATCTTCTTCGGATCTACTGAGATTTTATCTCCTGTAATCACATGCCCGAGGAATTTAACCTTATCAAGGAAGAACTCAAACTTTAATAGCTTGCCATAAAGCTTCTCCTTCCTGAGGCTCTCCATAACTATCCTCAAGTATTCCTTGTGCTCCTCCGGGGTCTTCGAATAAATCAATATATCATCGATGAATACCACCACAAACTGATCCAGGTACTGATGAAACACCTTATTCAGCAGGTTCATGAATACCACCGGGGCATTGGTCAACCCAAACGGCATCACCAAGAACTCAAACTATCCATACCGAGTCCTGAAAGCTATTTTCGGAATATCTTCCTTCTTTACTTTTACTTGATGGTACCCCGACCTCAAGTGTATCTTCGAGAATACCTTCGCTCTGCTCAACTGATCAAACAAATCATCAATTCGCTGCAATAAATTTATTCTTGATAGTGAGATTGTTGGGAGCCCTATAGTCGATACACATACGTACCAACCCATCCTTCTTCGGTACAAACAATACCGAGTACCCTACGGTGATGAACTGGAGCGGGTGAAGCCTTTGTTCTATAACTCATCCACCTGCTTCTTTAACTCTGCCAGTTGGCTATTGTTAACCCTATAGATGTGCTATGATATCGGCTCTGTGCCTGGCACCAAATCTATAGAGAACTCAATATCTCGGTCTGGCTGCAAACCCAATAATTCCTCCAGAAAGACATCCATAAATTCTGCAATCAAAGGATGTGGCAGCTCTTTCTCTTCCACCAAAGCTCCACAGAAGACTCCCTCGCTCTGCCCCGCTGCTCCTCTAGCGAACTCAAACTCTGGCTCTCCTGGCATCTGAAATAAAACTCTGCCTCTACGATAATTGATACTAGCATGGTGCATACTCAACCAATCCATCCCGATTACTATATCGTAGCTCGGAAGTGGCATCACGAGTTGACGCACGCTCAACTCTCGGACTCTAAGAGAAACTCTCAGATCCTTGCAAACATTACTGACCAGGATAATGCCACCCCCAGTCGTGATCTTGCAAGTCCTCGCCAATGGTTCAGCCTCAAAATGATACTTTAAAGCAAAAGACACAGATACGAAACTATTTGAAGCACCAAAATCAAATAAAGCATAAGATGGAAAAAAAGCAAGTAAGACTGAACCTGAGATAACATCTTCGACTGGCTCCTCCTCCTTGACCGTCATGGCGAAAGCTCGCCCCTGATGCTGAGCACCTCTCTGTTGCTGTTGGTGCTGAGCGAACCGCTGCTACTGTGGTGGTAACAGAGGTCCCCTCTGCTGTCCTGCTGGTGGTCTCGCGGGTGCTTTCTGTGCTTGGCCTCCACCCTGACCTTCTCGAACGAGAGCTAGAACACAATATCTTAACTGGTGGCATGCCTTCCCACAATAGAGGCACACCCCAAGCCTCTTTTTGCAGACCTCCTGTGTATGTCCCATCTTTCCACAGTGAGTGTACTGCGGGCCATGTTGTGCTAGTCTCGGGGCCTGATGTGCCTGCTGCACCGGTACCCAAAATGGTGCCTGAAACTGCTGTCTCGGCTGCTATTGAAAGTGCCTCTGCTGCTGCTGGTAAAAGTTGTGCCGCTTTGCTGGGCCCGCACTACTACTAGCCCCTGAATGATCTTTTATCCTCTTGGAGCTGAGCTCTAAATCATTCTCTACTTGCTGTGCCTACGGTAGAATCTCCTCAAAATAGCGGTACGTTGTCCACTAGTATGAGATTTAATCTCCCTGTTCAGGCCTTTTCTGAATTTCTAGGCCTTCCTCCGGGGTTTATGGCCCTCCACGAAGTAATCCAATCTGTAGTACTCCGCTATATACTCATCCACCATCATACCTCCCTAGACAAGGTACTGAAACTGGCTCTCTAAAGATAACAGAGCCACATCTGGGAAGAACTTTTCCTTGAAGAGGTCCTTAAATGCTTTTCAAGTAAGTCCCGATTCTGAGATCCTGGGGTCCATCCTGAACCAAGTCAATGCGATGTCAAATATCATGCTTTCTGCACGCTCTACCTGCAACCTCTATAGAATCTATGCCAGCCGTAGGTTCCTCTCAATGTATTCTATCCAATCATTGCCATAAATAATCCCCTCAGTTCCTTTAAAGTCCTTCGACCCCATCCTTTTGAAGTCTATGATAGCCCCCGTCCTCGGCTGTTGTAGTGTGAAATAAGGTGGAGCTACCTGTGGCTGGACCAAGAAAACTCTCTCGACTATGGCGAGTGTAAGCTGGTAGGTATTCTCAATAGCCTGCCACATAACCTCTGCCTGGTGCTGCTGGGACTCTATTATCTGCTGAAAAAGCGCAAATACCTGCCTGATCAACTGCGGGTGGTGGAGGTGGAAGCTCCACTGAGACTGTCGGCACTGTCCTCTGTACCGGTGGTGGAACACCCCCAAAAGCTGTTGACGAAACGCCCACCTGGACCGGTGAAGCGGACCTCTGAATTAAAGCTGCTAGAACAGTGTCTGCTGGTGCTGCCCTCAGAGGTGACAAAGTGACCGACCTCGCTGACACTGCGCCCGAGCGCTGGGAATACGTCTTCGGTGGCATCCTGAAGATATATTGCAATAAAGGAATCAATATTGAGTAAGATATGGTATCATCAAGAAAGGACAGAATTATTCGAAGTAAAGCAAGCATTCAGATTAATAAAGATAGCAAAGCAATAATTGGAAGTGTTTCCTAGTTGTGATTGAGTATACTCTAAGCCTATATCATATATCCTAAAACAGGCTCGTAGTAGTACCACTAAGTTGTTGCTCTACCACGACATTACTCTAATTGTGACTCAAAATCTGTATAGGCCACCAATAAAAATGTATTACAATCCGCACCCGGAATAAGGGCACATGGTGGACAACGCCCAGCCTATGACGTAGCATCGGTGGTAGAACACTGTCTAGGTCAACATAACTATCTATATATCTCGCATAATATATATACATAAGGTACCTATCATGCTATCTCAACTCCAAATAGAGGACAATATGATAATATGGTATACAATACTCAATCATAAAAACAACTAGAGGAAGAATGACACAATATGGAATAGAAGTAAAAAGAAATACAAGAGTCTCAATACAAGTCCAATCTCAACATATGTCTCAAATAATAATACATGCCCTGAAGTCTACTAAAAATTAAATACAACTCATAATAAAAATTCTAAGTCTCTCCAGCTGGTGGAACTATCTCAAGAGGCTCTACAGGTACTAGTTCAACTGTGTAAACTCCCTCACCCAAAAATAGGTCTACTTGGCATAGATAGAGAAACTAGGGCTAGTTTGTATCCAATTGGAAATAGGACAGGGCATTTTAATTAATTATACAATATTTATATCACTTAGTGCACCTTATCGTTGCTTCGATAATTAGAGCACTACTCTAGCTGTTGCCTTTCAACATATTTCACAACCTTGTCCTAGACGTGCCCGTCTACCATTTCGACCTTTGTATAACTTATAATTATGCTCTCTTGTGCTACATTTTAGCCGCACAATATTTATCGCGGACGTTTATATTTAATTCTATAATAATTCCAACTTTGTATCCTTGTGCATTCCAATCAAAATTGGAGACACAATCTTGACCCATTTCGTGCAACCTAATTTATGATAAAATTCTAATCTGAGCCCTCTATGTCCATGACACTTGCGTCCCACCTAATTTTATTCCCATGTACTTCTAATTAATTCCAGAACATCTTGTGCACTAATTTTAATTAATTTAAATCCGAATTCGATCTTTGTGCAATTTTCTAATTATTGGGCACTTTTATGCAAAAACGCATTTAGGTGTCCACACCATTGGACAATACATGAAGAAAACTCATTTTTCCTTCACATAAATTTTTTCCATAATTTTTAGAATTTGCAAACGCGCAACATCGTCCATTTTATTTTAAACCTATTCTTGCATTTAAACAATGCAATTATGGCCCTCCAAACATCCTCATGTGAGACCAAGGCCCAACCCAAGAGGATGTTGACCAAAGTCAAATAGCTCTAGGTCAACCCAACCCCACCTATATAAATATTCCTTTTCTTCTTTTTCCTTTTTTTTCCTAATACCTAACCCAATGCTCAGCCGACCCCCAACCCCTATTCATCTCCTTCTTCCTCCTGCCCGCACTACGAGCCTCCGACCTCGCCGGAGCTCCGCTTGGCCTGGCCGACCACCAAGCCACCGCCTCCGTGCAACACAGCCACCACCCGCACGAGCTTCTCCTCCGGTCCTCGACTGCACTCAACTCCTTTCTCCCCCGTCGGACTCTTCGACGAGCAGCAGTCGACTCCCCCCAGCCCGGCCACGACCCCCGTCGTCGTCCTCCACCCTCGATACGACTCGCCGGACCTCCCCCGCTTCCTGCCATCCACCAACACCGCAGCAGCCTTCCCTCGCTGTCACGACCCCCCCTCGACTCACCATTAATACCACCACCACTGCCACGTCCAAACATCCCCGAGCTGACCTCCACCTCCGGTCAGCCTCCACCACTGCCCACCGTTCACCTCCCCGCCTGAATGCAATCGACCACCCCCTCTTTCCATCATCATCTACACTACGACACCCCTCGCAGACCTGAACCCGACCAACACCTCCGCCATCTCGACTTCCCTTCATCCCCACCGGCCTTCCTCCTTCCCAGTCCACCGAGCACGACCACCTCTCCCCTGAACACCACCGTTCACCACCCAGAACCACCACCAGCATCTTCTTCTCCACCTTGCACCATCTCCTTCTCCGGTACATCACCACAAACAGCCAGCCGAGCCTCCTCTTTTCCCTGTCCTTCTTCCTCCCTGCTTCCCCTCGGTCGCCTGAGCATGGCTGGACTCCGACAAACTTCCGGCCATCATCAACCCATCACCATCGTCATCATCATTATCCCCATCGGCATCATCCCAATCATCGTCATCGTCCTCACCTTCACCATCATCATCGCCATCGTCGTTTACATCGTCATCACCCTCGTCGTCCTCGTCATTATCGTAGTCAACCACATCGTCGTCATCAGCATCTCCGTGCACGTACCCCGAGGTACGAAGGTGTTTCCCCCTTTCATATTTGTACTTGTGTGTATATGTATTACATATGTATCCCTAGTATATATTAATATATATATAGCATAAATCCAATTAGTATATATATATATATATATATATGGTATATGTAGTTACTTGGTGTATATATGTATTATAAGTATTAATGATATATGCTAGATAATAATAATATAAATTTATATATATACTAGGTGACCCGAGTGTAACTACGGATATCCTGTAGTTACGTTGACCTGTAACCATGTAATATTAGCAGACTGCCATTGTGTACACTGACGTACAGGCGAGCCGTATTATTTGGACTGTCTGTCTTGCACAATGACATACCTAGCTATGACCTGAGTTCAAGGTATTTATGATGGTGCACGTGCTAGTGTAATGACTGATGTTGTGTTGTATTATATTATATGTATATAGGACATATCGGATTGTTCTGCGCGACTTCAGGAGCAGGTTATTGGTACTTCGTAGCTTTCTGGCCAGACAAGTATACATTGCCTTGTTGTACTGTTTAAATTCATTTATATATTTAGTTGCATGTTTATTATTTTAGATTACATAACTGTGCGCATTTGAGAGAGACTCGGGTGCAGTCAACGAATGCATTGACGTTAGGACTTGTGTCTAACCTAGTGTCTAGTGGACCCCCCTAAAGTTGTGGAGTTATTGGTATGACTCTCCAGGCCTTGACATATATTATTGCACATCACAGAGTGAGTTTATGTAGGGACGCGTGCCTTATACTCGACTGGCCATCGGTGTGAGCAACACGTGTAACGATATTTAGCTTAGTTGTTTATTTCTATAGAGACTTGCATTATAGTACGGGATGTCCACGTCGTGTTCATGACTTGTATATCTACATTGGGCGGGGAGGACGACTAGTAGGCATATGGGACACCACTTCCTTTATTCAGATGCCACACTCGACGAAGTGATATGGACGTTATATGCTATGCATATGCCACACTCTTCGGGGTGATATGGATATTATATTATTTAGATGCCACACTCTTCGGGGTGATATGGACATTATATTATACAGATGCCATACTCTTCGGAGATGGACGTTATACAGTGCCCTTGTATGGGGGCATATGTGGCATATATTAGCCAGTCATGACGATTGGTGAATTACGTCAACATATGTCTAGCCTACACTTCCCATACGTACCAATGTTTTCCTCAAAATTGCATTCACTTAGATGGTTAGCACACCCCTTTTATTTATTCAGTATTTACTTTATGGCATGCTTCTATGTATCTTGTTATGTCCCTCTGAGGACCTGGTCCCTTTCCAGGTGTAGATGTTCATGAGTATTCACAGGAGCGTAGATCCGGACTGGCTACTTATATTTTGATGAGGTCTCCCCTTCGTGCCTCGTGATTATTAGAGGTTGTACTTGTATTGTATTTATCTTGTTTATTCTATATTCTAGTCAGTGGATTTGTTTCCATCCGACTGTTATCTGGAGATGCTTTATATTGAGATCTAGGTTCATATATATTGGTTCTTTATTTATATATGATTTCCGTGGATGAGATTTAGATGATACCCTGTGACTTGTGATAGTTTTACCACTTGTGAATTATTATTCATTACACAGCGTACGCATGAGTTATGGTTTCCATATATTGGAGTTACCATATACATGCGGCTGGCATACTTACGTGTCCTAGTCCTACGTATTTTTGGGAATGGGGCGTTACAAACTGTCTCGCCATCATATGGCCCGTAATATATCGGACACAAGTCCTCTAATGAATCATCTAAAAAATATATCCAGTCAGGATTGGAGCGAAGTACAACCCAATAGCAGTTCCAATAATTGACAAAAACTATGAAACAACAATAGTAATAAAAATACATGATGGAAGTAACTGAATTAACATATATCACGAGCAAGAGTATCATAGTAAATAATGGCAAGAACTGAGAAAAATATGGTGATGAACAGTAAAGTAATGTACTAGAATAATAGAAACGATAATAATGAATGTGCCTTAAAATATTAGTAAGATAATATGATCTGCTTGGGCCTAACATGTGCTATATATAAAAGGTGAGCAAGCGTGATCACACGTGAGTTGCATGATATGCTAACTATCACGTGCTGTACTATATCATGGACTATAATATATGATCACATATCCACTAATATCTTCCCATTCCCCGACTAGTATACGGATCTGTATCACGACGCGTTATAACACGTATATCACACTGTACGGTCTATAAAATCATGCACTATGATCATGGTCTATATAATCACAAAGATATCACGGTAATCACTGAGTAATCATGAAGTACGATACGGTGATCTCTGAGTTATCACGACAATAATATCTTATGACAAGAATCCACGTATACCAATCCGTGTGACCATCGGGTCAGGAATCAAATATCTCAATACTAAATACATGAAACATAAAGGCTGTCAAATAAGAAAACTATCAGAGAATGTACTCGTCTCTAGTCCGGAGCAAATAAT
Organism: Iris macrosiphon; assembly: GCA_036927795.1. Lineage (NCBI taxonomy): Eukaryota > Viridiplantae > Streptophyta > Magnoliopsida > Asparagales > Iridaceae > Iris > Iris macrosiphon. Next base: position 82,447,878 of record JAYESA010000003.1, read on the forward strand.
GTCACTCGGTGTCTGAGATGGTGTCACACACACCTAGATATGAATGGCATGTCAAATTGGGTATAATAAAGAGAAATGAGTTAAAATACACTAAAATATGCTCTTCTTGACCATTTCTAAGTTATTCTAGTTATTTCTAGGTCCAATAGTAATTAGTTAGTCTGTAATGGTCACTAACTAGCTAGTACTAACTTATAACAACTATACTAGGTTATTACCTAGGTTTTTAAGTTAATACTAGACTATACATGATAGTCTTAGCTAAAATATCTAATACTTAGCTAATATTATCTAATAGCTACTCACTAATATATAATCTATAAACTAACTAATAACTAGTAACACTTACTTATTCTAACAGTCAACTAATACTAACTAACTGTTATACACTTAACTAATATCATACTTATCTTATAACATTATCCCTTATACTACCACTGACACTTACTTAACCCGATCAACTGGTATTAATATCAGTCACCCAGTTCACTCTCATCACCCTTAATACCTCACTGAAAATGAGATACACTCCACCAACAATTGTGCACAAGCCCAGGTATTACTATCTTTCTCAATCATTGAGTAATTACCTCCCCCCTCCCAAAGACCATTGCTATTAACCCTTTCTCCCTACTGATCTGAATAGGGATCCAACCACACAACCTACTGTAGCACAAGGCAGTAGACTATATTGCAGTTCAGTCAACAAGTGTTGCTCGAGTTATCACAACTTCCCTTATTGCCTGTACCTTAATCACAAGTTACTAATACCTCAGATCTAAATACCTGGCACTGCACACACCTACATATGAATAGGCGGACAGATAGATAGATAGATAGGTAAGAAGCTAAATACACTCACACACAGCATAACTTACTTACACAGTTGCTTCACACATACATACAATATCACATTTGCACACAGTCACCCTGAGCTCAGTTACTGATGCTGCTGCCTTCTTAAACATCCGACACCAAAATAATTGAGTACTATATATATGTACACTACTATCAATCCAATTAACAGTGCACCTGATTTTAATTCTTAGGTGATCTAAGCACATCCCCTTAACTTCCTTCGAGCCTCCCAACTGACTGCTCAGTGTAACCTCCCATAATGTGCACACGCACTCACAGATGTAACTTACTGCACATAACTGATGCAACTGCTGCCAACTTCCCGAGCACCCCAATACCTTGCTTCATACCTCTACACACAACTCTATCTCACACACTCGAGCACAACATATATACTATTATCTATATCCATCTGTATATATATGATACAGTATATGAACACACCCCAACCATCTAACACTAAGACATATCATAAGCAATTTCTCAAATACCTCAAGTACATCTCTCCATGATACACTATAGACCAATGATACACCCTATTATAAAGTGATACACTATCAAACCACACACCAAAATCCCCAATACTCAATTAGAATTAGATATCAATATCAAATATAATTATATATAGCTATTAAGACTTGCTACAATGAAGGTTGAGGAGTAATTGTAGAAAACACTCAAAATAAGTCCCGTATCATACCGTATCACAAGATACTATGATACACCCTACTCGTGTCAAATTGTGGACACGTGTCTAGTATCACAACCCCGATATAAGTCTAATATAACTAAATTAGCGTCATGACACACATTTTATGTGTTAATCTCGTAATTCTCCCAAAATACATACAAAAACCTATGTAGAAGCCATAATTCTCAATAAAATAACCTAGGACTTGTTCCTATAGGTAGTCTTATGCCATTGGGGTGTTCCTAGGAGTCAAATACATGATTTAGGAGCTACAATGGAGAGGGATTCAGAAATTATCAATTGGAAGATAGATTCCTAATGAAAACTCCAGTGGACAAGATCCAGACACGATCTTTTCACCAATGCTCCTCCTCCTTGTGCTCCTTGCTTCTCCAAGCTCCAAAAATTCTTTAAGAATAAAAATGAGAGGGAATATGAAGGAAAAGAGAAACAAATTGATGGAGAAGATGTGGGAAATTGGGGATCTAGAATTTGAGATATAAATGAATACAAATGAAGGAGGAGAGAGAGAAGAGAGCCCCCTCTATAGTTGCCGGCCTTATTCCCCTTCTCCAAGTCACATAAAATTGTCAAAGTTGCCCCTCTCCATCCAATTATGATTAGGATTAAGGAAGGGCTATTTTGAAAAGCTTCTAACTAATTCTAAATTAGTCTAATTCTCCCTAATTAATTATTAGGAATGGGTTATTGGGCTTGGACCATGTTGGGCTTACTATTTGTCATGACAAGTCTAATTGGGTTCACAAGTGTCAAGTCTAACTAATAGGCTAGCCACTAATATATAACTAAATAGCACAACCACCAATATTAATTATTAGCACTATATAAATAAATATTAATCTCTAAAAATAAATATATGCAAATTGACTAAAAAATACCCTCATCTAGAAATATGGTAGTGACATAGATTGACTTAAATAATGAAATAATCTAAATCTAAATTTATTTCAATCTATATGGCATCTTCAAGATTTAAATAATCCACATCAATATTTAAAATCTCCTCTAAATTTTAAATAATAAACCAGTCATAGAAATTTTTGTACTCATCAAATTTGAAAATTAATTTCCATCCTCAATATTTTAAATAGGTGATCCAACAATCGAAATTTAACTTTTAATTCAAATCATAATATTTTAAATTCCATCCATCAATGCTCACGTTTAGAATTCTATAATTATCCTCAAAATTTAAATTGATGACTCAATCTCCAATATTTAAAATTTAAATCATCTGCTCAAATTATAAATCTTTGGTGCAATATATCCAAATTTTAAATTTATTCTCTAAGGCATTCTTATCTTTAAAGTTAAATCCCCATCATCATAATTATCCTTAAAAAAATTATCAAAATTAAATGACTTAAATCTCTCAATCTTATCTTACCTGATCAAGATCTAAGATTTTCACCTTCATATAACCTTTATCTTAAGTTGACAAAGCAACTTCTACCAAATTTAGAATTTATCAATCAACAAGACTATACTTTTAAGAAAACTTTCTCAAATTATTTAATTGTGTGATCCAATTCCTCAAAAAATTTAACACAAAATATCACATATTTTACACCCTTAATTACAAAGATAGTCTCAAAGTAATGCGATTGGGCTATGGGGTATATCTAGTACTATATGGGTATCAAACTTATATCAAGTACGAGCGTTCGTATTTTCGAAATAGGGAAAGACAAAAAACAACAACAATAAAGAGTTCAAAGAAGAGGTGATATAATACAAGTACCGGGTTCAAGGGCGATTGAAGAATTCAAAAGTGAGTTGTCAAGGCAGTTTTGTATTAAAATCGTATTTTTGATAAATTTCTATTCGTAGGCTCATATCATTAAAGTTATGTATCCGACACGATATGGTCGGACTTGTCTAGAGGGCAAGTATATTCATCTAACAAACTAAGTCAACTATATCTCAATCCACGTAAAGTAGTCTAGCGAAGAGCGAACCAAATGCACTAAGGTTGTCCAGACCATAATACACCGATTCTGATTTAGACAATGTATTAGTGGGTATTAGTGTGGGCCTCCAATAATACATATGTCATGAACAAGCTCGATAAGGAATAAGCTTGCAAAACTAGGCTGTAATAGCAGCATGAGTCAAGATAGTCTAAAATATAAGTATGTGAGATTATGATGAATGAAAGTACAATAGTTTAAGTTCATCAAGAATCTAAGACTCATCCGGTGTTTGTGCTCTACAGTTGCCATACTAACTTCTTGTCTAAGTCTCTGGTCGGCCAAATGGGGGTATGGGCCTCTAAAGTTCTACAGTCTGGATAAACACTATCTTCTTGTGCTAATATATATTTAGGTGTCATTCTATTACACTTCATTAATGGGTCAAAAGGACTATGGGATACTAGGTTGTGAGACATGCTATCCAACTTACAACAATCAACTAATACTGTAACTTAAGAATGGAGAAGTTACTAGCTCTCAAGCGAGAGAGGATATAACATGTTTTAAGATATATGGAACAAATTACTTGAACTAAAGGATAGTCATAAAATCATAATCTAAATAAACAACTCAAACTATCAAGTTCTAACTACTAAGCACAAAAATTTAAAATTCAAGATTAACAAACTATAATCCTAGTAAACTATATATCCTAACATAAAAGGAATCACTTGGCCTACAATTAGAAGGGTAAGGTGGAACGATCTGATTTCCATCATCGTTTAAAGTTAACGGTTATGGAACGAGATTGCGATAGTTACGTAGGAGAATAATAAGTATGCTTCAAGGAGCAAAATGATTGGAAAAAGAAAATACTAAATAATATTAGATTCAGCGAGCATGGCACGATTTGAAAGATGAAGAAAATTTTTATTTATCGCACAAATAGCGAGCGTTAAGGTTTCAGAGAAATAAGATATGAAAGTAAATAGAGAGACTCATGATAATATCATGGAATCCTAAGGGAAGGTGGTATACTAGTCTCTGCGTTTGAGGTATGATCAAGGGAAAGGTTCTGATCATTCAACAGGTTTTAATTGGGTAAAGAGCTATGATAATTGATCTATGATGGAGGGAGGGATTAACTTAAGATTGGAAAGTATATAGATAGTTGGATGAGATGGCACGGTCGGTGACTCATGGAGACTCAAGTATGATTAAACGATGATCATAGATTCTAGGGGATCTACTAAGTTGAAGGCATGATGTCCTTGCTCTTACTAAGGTATTGGTTCATTCCTCTTATTTTCCTAAGGTATTGCTCTGCTAATATCAAGACATTAATCTAAATTTATAGTCCTCTTATATTATCTCACTATGAAAGTTAGGTTTAGTCCTAATATTTAATCTTAGATTTCTATTAGTTTTTTAATACTAGGGTCAAACAATATGGTCAAATTTCTAACTAACCATAGTAGTGTCTATACTAATCTCAAGTCATTCCTAAATATATTAAGGGATAATGGTTAATCAATTTACAGGTGTTGGATACTAGGTTCATTAGGTATGCTAAACTTTTGGAAGCTTCCAATATTCTAATTTATTTTTCTTAGTAGATATGCTATCATAACTATATTCTTACAACAAGGATTCCTATATTCAAGCAGAAGGCTATAATCAAGGAACTATTAAGGAAGTACATTAAATAGGAATAGGTGAAAAAACAAGGATACCGATGTCAAGAGAATTAAGATAGTACAATTTTGAAGGTCAAGGAAGGTAGGTGAGTTCAAGAATTCGGAACAAAAATAAAGAGGAAAGTCAAATATGTGGATGAGATTCTATACTCTAATCCTATTTGCAGGCTTGCTCGGTACAGTAACGTAACCGAGACAATATACTCTCGACCTGCATGGGCCACCACTAAAAATATGTCACACCCCAGTCTCAAAATATATAGGACTAGAAATACGTAAGCATACCAGTCATATGTATATAGCAACTCCAATATATGGAAACGATAACACATATGTACGCTATTTTATGAATAATAATTCACAAGTGGTATATAATTTCATAAGTCACAGACAATACTAGTCTCATCCACAAAACCAAATAGTAATAAATAACCAAATATGATAATTAACCAAGTATGAAATAGTCAAGAAGAACTAATAGTTGGGTGGAGACAAATCCACTTCCATAATAGGATATGAAAGACAACAACATAAGTACATCATCTAGTGATTAAGAAGCTCGAAGGGAAAACCTCCTCAAAATTAAAAGAAGTAGCAAGTCCTAATCCGTGCTCCTACAAATAGTCGTGATCTTCTATTCTAGAAAGGGTGACAGGTCCTCAGAGGGACATAATAAGTACACAAAAAATTGACATGCATGAAAGTAAAGCAGTAAACAATAAATAGGGTAACTAAACCATCTATGTGAAATAAACTCAAGACATCTCTAGGGGTGCATGAGGGAGAGAAATAGAAGAACTAGTCATCCCACCAGGCATTCGAAAGAACTCGGGGGTACACCAATTATACCATTTACACAGTAAAAAACAAAAATTCCATACGCTCACTAGTAGATTCTTCCCTCCCAATGTACTTTTCGAACCGTATCCACGGTGCAGACATAATACAACAACGTCAATAAAAATCTAGGAACTAAACCAACACTAACTACTAACCAAGACGTAAACTCACGTATTGATGTACGATCGACACGCTAGTCCATGCACTCACTCACTCAGACAGTGAACGTGTTGAAACATGTATCAGGTTAGAAGATACCACGTACCTTCAAAATATACTGGTAAGTCTGTTACTCTAAGACGTATGCACATAACTAACAAATAAGAAAACTAGGCATATGTAAACTGAACAATACAATCAAGCAAGATATACTTGCCTTCCAAGACAAGCTGCGAGCATAACAAATCTGGTCCGGAGCTCTCCATAGAAATATCTCGAACACCTACCAATTAATTATTATACTAATTAGACTATACTTTCTAGTTAAATTAAATTATTATCTAGTTATTAAGTGATTTAAAATCGATCCCGCAACTCCCCACTAGGCACATATTTGCCATTAAATCAAAAGGAGAACTAAAAGAACTTGAATTTATTAACAAACTAAAGAAAGTACAGAGAAGTCATAGAAGACAATCTAAGTACAAATTTATTTTCTACGGGGGTGATGATGGAGGGTTAGGAGTGTAGCAACTCTCTTTACTCTTTGGATAATCCGATAAAGAATCTTTTCTCTCTTACTTAAGTGTTGATTCGCAGATAGCCAGCCATCCCTTTGTATGGGTGTGGTACCTTGCTACTTATAGCTTTGTCACTACCATATTTTCTAGGAAACGGTATTTTAGTCATTTTATAATTAATTAAATATTATGGGTGATGAATAATTATTTATTGTATTATTTAATTATTGTTATATGTTAGTTTATTATTTTGGACTTGTGTTAGTGGACCTAACTAGTTTAGATTAGATCCATGGACCAACATTTATGATTAGTTAGAATTGAGCCCAACTAGAAGCCCATTCATTAGGAGGATGATTAGTTTAATTAAAACTATTAGACCAAAACCTTTCCTCCTTAATTATTTTTTCATGAGAGGCCCCAAGAGGTATAATAGACATTACATAGTATCTTGAGGAAGGGGAAAGAGGGGACGACCTATTAAAAGAGGGAGGAAAAGTTTCTCTCTCCTTTTTTTATTTTAAATCTAGATCTAGAATTTCCCTCAACCAAATTCCTTCATTCCCACATCAATTCCCTACCAAATTTCATCCCAATTCTTTCCCAAATCACTATTGAAGGCTAGTAGAGCAAGGATCTAGAAGGAGAAAGAAAGGATCTACAAAGAGGAGCAAGGATCTACAAGTTGGAGGCCAATTTTATTAAATTTGGAGGTTGCATTAGAAATCCATCTCCTAATAGGTAAAATTTAGTTTTTATCCTTTGATTAGGTTCTAAATCTGAGATTTAACCATGAGAAATCAACCCTTATACATAGGCTACCCAGAGGATTTGGAATTGAGTTCATAGGAGGCCTATTGAGAAAGTTATATTACTTTTTGTGTCAATTTTGGAAGAATTCCGAGATTGACATTTGTTGTGTTTGTCAATTGATCCTATAGAACAAATTGGTATGTGTTTATGTGTTTATAGATATTGTCGTATCCACAATTGGGTACGTATAGGTCGTATCCCAACAAATTGGTGATACGTATTGATTTGGGGGTTTTCCTCCGACGCGGGGCTTTGTGCATGTCACTTTTTGACACAGACACGTAGATATGTGTTTGAATCTTTATATTGTTCATAAATAGTATATTAGACTTGCTCATGCCCTTCGGGGTACATTTGGTTGTGTGGTGGACTCGTGTCGCAATCGTATCATAGATCTAGTATGATACGGGTGCGATACGCTCCAAGTGTTTATTGTATTTCAATTCTAGATCCAATTTCCAATGTTCTTAGCTATTGGTAATACATATGTATATAGACATAGTATATTGTATATGTATAAGTATAAGTATATGTAATTATGTGATACCATATAGTTATGTATGTATATTACTATATATATATATATATATATATATATATATATATATATATATATATATATATATATATATATATATATATATATATATATATATACATGTATGATGTATATATATATTATGTGTATGATGCTACTATATCTATAAGTATAGATGAGAGGATGTGATGTATCTATCTATATGTCTATATGTAAGTTGAAACATATATATGTATATGTGCATAATTATATATATAATGTTTATGATGTGGGAAGTTCACTTGAATATATATATATATATATAGGCATTTGTATGTATATATATATATATGTATAAGGTTGTATGTGCAAAAGGGGGGAGAGACTCGACAAGAAGCAGCAGCAGTAGCAACAGCTTAAAGAAGCAGCAGCAGCATCAACTTAGAGGGAAGCAGCAGCCATCAACAGCTTAGAGAAGCCAGCAGCAGCATCTTAGAGAAGCAGCAGCAGCCGCAACTTAGAGCAGCAGCAATAGCAACTTAGAGAAGCACGGGCAGCAGCAAGTTACAGAGTTAGGTAGTGGTTAGTTAGTTAAGTGATAACTACTTCAAGTAATTAGTTATCCACTTAGTTATCTAGTTAGTATTGGTTAACATTGGTTATTAGCTAGTTGATAGATTAAGTTACCTAGTTTAGTTAATAGCTATATGTATATACTTATGATTGATTAGTGATATATATATATATATATATATATATATATATATATATATATATATATATATATATATATATATATATATATATATATATATATATATATATATATATATCTTAATGTATCTCTAAGTTATCTATATAGTATAGATATGTGTACATGTGTATACGTATTAGTAGTGAGTGATTAGTTTGGTAGTTGGTGTTCAATATTCATGTTAGTATATATGAGTAGTTTTTATTAGATTAATATATATATACTTATTAGTATATAGTTGATGTTTTGTAGTGAGCTATGAGTGAGGTTGCATTACCTTGAGATACCAAGGTAAGTGTCAAGGTATTGAGGATACTCAAGGTATTGGGTTTGGGTACCAAGATGGGGGTTTAATAGTGTGATATCGAATTGGTTCAAAACCAAGGTATCCTTAGTAATTGTAATTATGATTAGTATATTTAATATTATTTGGATATGTATATATGCTATTTCATATTTTTGTTTACGTATCCTGAGATACAGTATCTTAGTATCCTAGATTTAGCTTGTATGACTTAGTTCATAAGTGTATGAACCCAGTATCATAGAGATAGACTCATACAACCTAGAAATAGGTAGTTTGACCAAGTTTGACTGGTTTAACTTATAGTTGACCTAGTTTGGCTATTTTGACTTAGAAATGGCTTTTTGACCTAGATGTTGACTAGTTTAACTTATTTTTATTCCGAAACCTTATATTGATGTTATATATTCCCTATCTAGGTCTTTGAGGCACCGTACCAGATATTTGTGATACTATTCATCGAACTTCAGGCAAGTACATTCTCTGATAGTTTCTTATTTATGATATCCTCTATGTTCATTGTATCTAGTGTAGATATCCAAGATTTCTTGACATGATAGTTACACAGATTGGTATATCTGAATCTCGTCATGAGATGTTATTCCTTGGTATATATGGTGTATCTTGTGTAAGCCTTGTTTCATTATTCTTCTTGTACATATACAGACACTGATTCTCGGGAAGAGTCGCTATCTTCTTAGAGAATCCCGTGCTATAACATACCATAGTTGGATCCACTATACCAGTCGGGGTTGGGGAGTATGTAGTGTAGATATGTGATCATACCCTCCTTGTATCAAGTCTTGTTCAATGAATAGTTTTAATCATATACCGCACGTATGATTAGCTAGGCCATATATCTTGTATCAAGTTCCCAAGCCGATTAAATGTTAAACTGGTACTCACTCACTTAGTCGTTAGTATTCTTGTTCACTGCCATATTATTTATTCTTGTATTTATTTTTGGTATTTTCTTTATTTTATCTCTTATTTCTATTATTGCATCTTGTATTCATATATATTTACTGTTACATAGTTTATATCATTGATTAGAACTGCTGTTAGAGATGTACTCTGCTCCTTTCCTGACTGGGTAGATTTTTCCCAGATGACACTGAGGAGTGATACCCTACACATTACGGGCCTCAGGATATTGTGGGCTTAGAGTCAGAGACCCTGGCTCAGGAGGGACTCATCCCGACTGAGACAGATGACCCGGGACTTATAGCTTCTTAGTATTCTCTTGTACTGGATTTGTCTCCAGCTTATTATTTAGTATTTCTTCAGACTCATTAATGTTATTATTTAGATTGATGAGTGTATTATGACTATTCTATTCTTTATCATATTCATGCTATTCTCCATCTTAGATCTGTGATTGAGTATATTGATATTATTGGTAGCTCATTATATTACTAGATAGATTATCCAACCAACGTTCTACCGCTGATTCTGCAACATAGGCTGGGCGTTGTTCCCGACTTACATTCCTACACTGGGTGCGGGTCGTGACACGATTTTAGTGGTGGCCCATGCAGGTCTTTGAGGTCGCAATTAGTACGATTCGTAGTGGTGCTCTGAATTGAGTACTATTACGAGCTTGTTTCAGGATATAAGTAATAGGCTATAGGCAGAGAATACTCAATCACATCTAGGAAAAACTCTTTTGATTCATTCAACTATTCTTTCTTGATATTGATACTTGATCTTTTAACTGTCCTTCCTTGAGTGTCTTACATCATGTGCCATATTGATTCTTTCTTTCGCTTTGTCTCAGGATGTCGCATAAGACTAGATCGCAGCAGGGAAGAGCAGCTTGTGAGAGGTCCGCGACGTCCCGAGAGCATGCACCAGTCACTTCTCGAATGATTAGAGTGTCAGCTGCTTTCGGAGGTCCATCTCCTACTTAGAGGACTATGCCGGCTGTATCTGAGGGACTTCCACCTCCACCTTCCGTGCCAGCAGATGCGATGCAGATATTCATACTATTTTGTGAGATATTGGAGGCACATAGGGCTCAGTCCGAGGCATACCAGATACAGACCGACCTCTTGAAGTATCGAGAGTGCTCATCATCTTGCTCATGCCGTAGTAGAGAGAGAAGTTCCGGTCCAGCAGCAGGTTGCTCCTCAGGTTGCTCAGCTTCGGCCAGGCAATGTTTAGGACTTCAAGAAGCTGGAGCCTAGGGTTCAAGGGGACGGAGACATCGTCTATGCTGATGATTAGCTCGAGGATATTGAGCGTATTATGAGGGTATCCCATCTTTCTGAGGATCTAAAGGTTGAGATGGTAGGACTTCAATTGTTCGACGTCGCCCACACTTGGTTCAGGAATAAGCCAATTCTTGTTGATGCGGGACAGTCTTGGGAGGTATTCAAGGACCTCTTCAAGAAGAAGTTCTTCGTTCGGGCAGATAGGTTGGACTTGGGGAGGTAGTTTGAGAGCCTCATTCAGGGGAGCATGTCTGTAAAGGAATACGCTGTAGAGTTCGGCAGGCTGAGCTGATATGCAGAATATTTAGTGAAAGAGCCGGAGGTTCAAGCTATTTGTTTTTGTGAGGATCTAAACTGAGAAGTAAAGATCTTCATTCCGTCTTTTTATGTGACCTACTTAGAAATACTTGCAGAGGCACACAAGGTTGAGCGGGAGTTGGGTTTGAAGCCCAAGGGAGATCGCAATTCTTTTCTGGGGGCCAATAGTAGTATATTATCTGGCAAACATCCTCATTTTTAGTCCTGGCCTTTTCAGCAGCCACAACAGCACCAGACTCCAGCTAGAGCATCATTTCACCAGGCACCACAGCAGCAGAGACAGTTGCAGCAAGATTTCTGCCACTACTGCAAGAAGCCCGACCACATCTGGGAAGTTTGCAATAGGAGGCTGGGAGTTTGTTTGTATTATGGTACCGAAGGGCATCAGCTGAGAGAGTGTCCTTCCAATCCTCGTCGTGCAGTTCAGGGAGCATCTCCATCTCCAAGGACACAGACGAGACCATATACAGTACAGCCGAGGGGACCGCCGCTTCCGACCCAGTAGCAGCGTTATGTCCAACATCAGCAACAGGGAGGTGCTCGACAGGGACGAGCGTTTGTTATGACTATCGAGGAGGACGAGCCCACCAGAAATGTCATCGTAGGTTCTGTTCTTCTTGATTCCATTCCAGCTTTAGCTTTATTTGATAGTGGTGCTTACCAAAGTTTTGTATCTATTTCTTTTGCTCTGAAACATGGTTTGGTAGCTGAGTCTTTGCTTAGGACTTGCAAGATCATGACCGGGGGAGGCATTATCTTGGTTAATGATATTTGCAAGGATCAGAGAGTTACTCTGGGAGGCCGGGAGCTGAGTGCGTGTCTACTTATAATGCCACTTTCGAGCTACGATATTGTACTCGGGATGGATTCGTTAAGTAGGCACCGTGCTAGTATAGATTGTAGAGGAGGTAGAGTTTTGTTTGGTCTTCCAGGAGATCCAGAGTTCAAGTTTGCTAGAGGAGCTACAAAGCAGGAAGAAGGCATTATTTATGGAGCTATGGTGGAAGACAAGGAGTTACCGCATCCGTTACTAGCAGAGTTCTTGGATGTATTTTCTGAGGAATTACCAGGATTGCCGCCAGATCGAGATATTGAATTCTCTATAGACTTGGTGCTAGGTGTAGAACTAATTTCATAGCATGTCTATAGAGTAAATAAAAGTGAGCTGGTCGAACTGAGGAAGCAGGTGAACGAATTACAGGATAAGGGGTTTATCAGATCGAGTTCTTCACCATGGGGAGCCCTGGTATTATTTGTATCGAAGAAGGATGGATCAATATGCATGTACATTGATTACCTGGCATTGAATAATCTCACTATAAAAAATAAGTACCTTTTGCCACGGATTGATGACTTGTTCGCTCAGTTGAGTGGTGCCAAGGTATTTTCTAAGATAGACTTGAGATCAGGCTACCACTAGGTGAAAGTGAAGTAGGAGGACATACCGAAGACTGCTTTTATAACTCGGTATGGTCAGTATGAGTTTATGGTGATGCCGTTTGGGTTGACTAATGTTTCGACGGTATTTATGAATTTGATAAACAAGGTATTCCATCAGTACCTTGACAAGTTCGTGGTGGTATTCATCGACAACATACTCATTTACTCGAAGACATCGGAGGAGCACAAGGAGCATTTGCGGATTGTGTTGGATGTGCTAAGGAAGGAGAAGCTGTATGGGAAGCTATCCAAGTGTGAGTTCTTTCTGGACAAGGTGGAGTTCCTGGGACATGTTGTGACTGGTGATGGTATTTCAGTGGATTCGAAGAAGATCACAGCAGTGGAGTCTTGGAAGACCCCGAGTTCAGTAGCAGAGATCAGGAGTTTCTTGGGATTGGAAGGCTGCTACAGGAAGTTTGTGCAAGATTTTTCGAGGATTGTCGAGCCGATGACCAGACTCACTAGGAAGGATGTAGAGTTTGTTTGGACATAGGATTGCCAGATTGCTTTTGAGGAATTGAAGAAGAGGTTGACGTCTGCTCCTATTTTGACATTGCCATCAGGGTCAGGAGGTTTCACTATTTATAGTGATGCATCGGAGAAAGGTTTGGGTTGTGTTCTTTAGCAAAATGGAAAAGTGATTGCCTATGCATCCAGGCAATTGCGTTCTCATAAGAAGAACTATCCTACCCATAATTTAGAGTTGGAAGCAGTCATCTTTGCCCTGAAGTTGTGGAAAGACTATTTGTACGGAGAGCGTGTGGAGATCTTCACAGACCACAAGAGCTTGAAGTACGTTTTCACACAGAAGGAGTTGAACATAAGGAAGAGTCGGTGGCTGGAACTGATAAAGAATTTTGACATATCTTTGCAGTATCAAAGCCAATATAGTTGCCGATGCCTTGAGCAGGTATCCGGTAGCTATGTTCTTGACGCAGGATCGATATTTGTTGGAGGACTTGGAGATCTTGGACATTGAGGTGATAGTTCCTAGTTTTGCTATACAGATGTGAGGATTACAGATACATTCAGAGTTGATAGATAGGATCAAAGCAGCCCAGTATGAGGATGTATCTTTGAGGAGCATCAGAGCTCAGGTGAGAGTAGGATTGGAGGATAATTTCACCATTGTCGAGGATGGTTCTTTGCGGCATGGTATTAGTTTGTGTTTGCCTAGTGGAGACCTGCATGAGGAGGTGTTGTAGGAAGTGCATCGCTCTCAGTATTCCATACATCTAGTTGCCAACAAGATATATTGGGATATACGAGAGAGTGTGTGGTGGTATGGCATGAAGAGAAAAGTGGCATAGTTTGTATCCAAATACTTAGTGTGCCAGCAAGTGAGAGCCGAGAGGTAGAGGCCAGGAGGTTTACTTCAGCCATTACCCATTCCAGAGTGGAAGTGGGAGCATACTACTATGGATTTTGTGTTCGGACTTCCACGATCTCCAGGAGGGAAAGATGCGATTTGGGTAATCGTTGACAGGTTAACCAAGTCGGCCCACTTTTTGCCTTTCGAGGTGAGTTTGTCTACGAAGAAGCTGGCAGAGATGTATGTGAGGTAGATCGTTAGGATATATGGAGTTTCCATCAGCATAGTCTCAAATCGGGATAGTCATTTCACTTCTCATTTCTATAGGAGTTTGCAGGCGAGTTTGGACACCCAACTCAAGTTCAGTGCTGCATATCATCCCCATATAGATGGGCAGTCAGAGAGGACTATTCAGACTCTCAAGGATATACTGTATACTTGTGTACTAGATTTTGGGGGATCTTGGGAGGACCATCTCCATTTGGTAGAGTTTGCTTACAACAACAACTACCAGGCTAGTATCGAGATGTCACCATTTGAGGTTCTGTACAGTCGGAGATGGCGTACTCCCTTGTCATGGGACAATATTGGAGAGAGAGCTTTGCTTGGGACATAGATGGTTGTGGATACAGCGGAGATGGTTAAGCTGATCAGAGACAGACTTCGAGTGGCGTAGGACAGACAGCAGTATTGAGCCGATAGCCACCGGAGACCTTTGGAGTTTGAGGTATAGTTTAGATTTTTTTTGTGCTTGTTATTAGTTGTTTGTTATAGATTAAGTTCTTAAGGTGGAGTTTTGTTCTAAGTGGGTGGTTTGGTATTTCTGAGGATTTTTCTGACACGAGGCACGATTCGCTTCGGTGAAGGCGGAAAGCTTAGTCCGCGATTCATCAGACCTTTCACTATTCTAGAAAGTGTCGGTGCAGTTGCCTATAGACTAGACTTGCCACCTACATTAGAGGGAGTGCACGACGTATTTTAGGTATCGCAGTTGAGACGGTACGTGGCGGATCCTAGTCATGTGTTGGATCACTAGGAGATAGAGGTGGACCCTACTCTTAGCTATCCAGAGCAGCCAGTTGAGATTCTGGATCAGAAAGAGAAGGTGCTGAGGAACCAGACTATTCCTTTGGTATGCGTCGCATGGAGGCATCACTCTCCGGGGGAGTCTACCTGGGAGAGAGAGGATGAAATACGAGAGCATTATCCATATTTGTTTGTGCCTCGAGGTATGTTCTTTCCTAGTTCTGTTATGTTCTTTTGTTCTGTTCTGTTATTTTCTGGGGTAGTTTTCGTCTTTGAATTTTGAGAACAAAATTATTTTAAGGAGGGTAGACTTGTTACTACCATATTTTCTAGGAAAGGGTATTTTTGTCATTTCATAATTAATCAAATATTGTGCATAATGAATAATTATTTATTGTATTATTTAATTATTATTAGATGTTAGTTTATTATTTTGAACTTGTGTTAGTGGACCTAATTAGTTTAGATTAGATCCATGGACCAACATTTATGATTAGTTAGAATTGAGCCCAACTAGAAGCCGATTCATAAGGAGGATGATTAGTTTAATTAAAACCATTAGACTAGAACCTTTCCTCCCTAATTATTTCTTTATGAGAGGGCCCAAGGGGTATAATGAAGATTACATAGTAGATTAAGGAAGGGGCAAGAGGGGTCGGCCTATTAAAAGAGGGAGAAAAAGTTTCTCTCTCCTCTTTTTATTTCAAATCTAGATCTATAATTTCCCTCAACCAAATTCTTTCATTCTCACATCAATTCCCTACCAAATTTTATCCCAATTCCTTCCCAAATCACCATTGGAGGCTAGTAGAGCAAGGATCTAGAAGGAGAAAGCAAGGATCTATAAAAATGAGCAATGATCTACAAGTTGGAGGCTAATTTTATCAAATTTGGAGGTTGCATTGGGAATCCATCTCCCAATAGGTACAATTCAGTTTTTTCCCCTTTAATTAGGTTCTAAATCTGAGATTTAACCATAAGAAATCAACTCATATGCATATGCTACCCATAGGATTTGGAATTGAGTTCATAGGAGGCCTACTAAGAAAGTTATGGTATTTTTTGTGTCAATTTTGGGAGAATTTCGAGATTGACACTTGTTGTGTTTCTCAATTGATCCTATAGATCAAATTGGCATGTGTTTATGTGTTTGTGGCTAGTGTCATTTCCACAATTGGGTTCGTGTAGGTTGTATCCTAATAAATTGGTGATACGTATTGATTTGGGGTTTTTCTCCGACACAGGGCTTTGTGCATATTATTTTTTGATACGGTCACGTATATATGTGTTTGACTCTTCATATTGTTCAGAAATAGTGTATTAGACTTGCTCGTTTCCTTCGGAGTACGTTTGGTTGTGTGGTGGACTCGTGTCGCAAGCGTATCATAGATCTAGTGTGATATGGGTGTGATACACTCCACGTGTTTGTTGTATTTCAATTCTAGATCCAATTTCAAATATTCTTAGTTATTGGTAATATATGTATACATATGTATATAGACATATTGTATTGTATATGTATAAGTATATGTAATTATATGATACCATATAGTTATGTATGTATATAACTATGTGATTGTGTATGTATATATATAAATATATATATATATAAATATATATATATATATAAATATATATAAATATATATATATATATATATATATATATATATATATATATATATATATATATATATATATATATAGTTATGGGTATATAGATATACATGTTTGATGTATATATATATTATGTGTATAATGCTACTATATCTATAAGTATGTATGAGAGAATGTGATGTATCTACCTATATGTATATATGTAAGTTGAAACATATATATGTATGTGTGCATGATTATATATATATTGTATATGATGTGGGAAGTTCACTTGAATATATATATATATATATATATATATATATATATATATATATATATATATATATATATATATATATATATATATATATATGCATGTGTATGTATATATATATGTATAAGGTTGCATGTGCAAGAGGGGGGAGAGATTCGACAAGAAGTAGCAGCAGCTTATAACAGCAGCAACAACAGCTTAGAGAGAAGCAGCAGCAGCAGCAGCTTAGAGAAGCCAACAGTAGCAACTTAGAGAAGCAGCAGCAGCCACATCCGCAGCTTAGAGCAGCAGCATCAATTTAGAGAATCAGTGGCAGCAGCAAGTTACAGAGTTAGGTAGTGGTTAGTTAGTTAAGTGATAGCTAGTTCTAGTAATTAGTTATCCACTTAGTTATCTAGTTAGTATTGGTTAACATTGGTTATTAGCTAGTTGATAGATTAAGTTACCTAGTTAGTTAATAGCTATATGTATATACTTATGATTGAATAGTGATATATATATATATATATATATATATATATATATATATATATATATATATATATATATGTATGTATGTATGTATCTCTAAGTTATCTATATAGTGTAGATATGTGTACATGTGTATACGTATTAGTAATGAGTGATTAGTTTGGTAGTTGGTGTTCAATATTCATGTTAGTATATATTAGTAGTTTTTATTAGATTAATATATATATATATACCTATTAGTATATAGTTAATGTTGGGTAGTGAGCTATGAGTGAGGTTGCATTACCTTGAGATACCAAGGTAAGTGTCAAGGTATTTAGGATACTTAAGGTATTGGGTTTGGGTACTAAGATGGGGGTTTAATAGTGCGATATCGAGTTGGTTCAAAACCAAGGTATCCATTTAGTAATTGTAATTAGGATTAGTATATTTAATATTGTTCGGATATGTATATATGCTATTTTATATTTTTTGTTTGCGTATCCTGAGATACGGTATCTTAGTATCCTAGATTTAGCTTGTATGGCCTACTTCATAAGTGTATGAATCCAATATCATAGAGATAGACTCATGCAACCTAGAAATATATAGTTTGACCAAGTTTGACCGGTTTGACTTAGAGTTGACCTAGTTTGACTATTTTGACTTAAAAATGGCTCTTTGACCTAGATATTGACAAGTTTAACTTATTTTTATTCCAAAACCTTGTATTGATGTTATCTATTCCCTATCAAGGTCTTTGAAGCACCGTACCAGACATCTGTGATACTATTCACCAGACTACAGGCGGGTACATTCTCTGATAGTTTCTCATTTATGATATCCTCTATGTTCATTGTATCTAGTGTAGATATCCATAATTTTTTGACACGATGGTTACACGGATTGGTATATCCGGATCTCGTCATGAGATATTATTCCTTGGTATATATGGTGTATCTTGTGCAAGCCTTGTTTCATTGTTCTTCTTGTACATACACAAACACTGATTCTTGGGAAGAGTCGCTATCTTCTTAGAGAATCCCATGCCATAGCGTACCATGGTTGGATCTACTATACCAGTCGGGGTTGGGAAGTATATAGTGTAGATATGTGATTATACCCTCCTTGTATCAAGTATTTTTCATTGAATAGTGTTAATCATACCCTGCACATATGATTAGACAGGCCATATATCTTGTATCAAGTTCCCAAGCCAATCACATGTTAAAGCTGGTATTCACTCACTTAGTCATTAGTATTCTTGTTTATTGCCATATTATTTATTCTTGTATTTATTTTTGATTTTTTCTTTATTTTATATCTCTTGTATCTATTGTTGCATCTAGTATATTCATATATATTTATTGTTACATAGTTTATATCATTGATTAGAACTGTTGTTAGAGATGTACTTTGCTCCTTTCCTGACTGGATATATTTTTTCCAGATGACACTGAGGAGTGGTACCCTTCACATTACGGGCCTCAGGATGCTGTGGGCTTAGAGTCAGAGACCCTGGCTCAGGAGGGACTCATCCCGACTGAGACAGATGAGCCGGGACTTGTAGCTTCTTAGTATTCTCTTGTACTGGATTTATCTCCATCTTATTGTTTAGTATTTCTTCAGACTCATTGATGTTATTATTTAGATTCATGAGTGTATTGTGACTATTCTATTCTTTATCATATTTATGTTATTCTCCATCTTAGATCTGTGATTGAGTATATTGATATTATTGGTGGCTCATTATATTGCTAGATAGATTACCCAAACAACGTTCTACCGTCGATTCTGCGGCGTAGGCTGGGCGTTGTTCCCGACTTGCATCCCTACACCGGGTGCGGGTCGTGACAAGCTTCCCTGTGGATGTGTCATAGATGTCGCATATGTTCCTGCTTGGTGACCGCATAGGGCTACTTCAACAACATAGAGTTTTAACTGTGCCCACAATGTCACAGGAAAGTTGCCATATGAGTTCGGTTTAGATATGTTGTTAAGGATATCTCGAGGTTGTTATCAACCCGTTGTGGGCATGACTTGGTCAGTAGGACACATAGTCAGCTCCAACTGTGTGAGAATCTCTGTAGTTGTAACGGGAAGATCATGTGAGATAGAGCCCGCATAACAACTTGGCCGCATAATGGTGAGGCCACATGGGTCTTGTAGCCGCATACGTACTCTCGTTTGGGCCTTGGTAGAATGGACACTCTGGCCGCATATGTCCTCTAGTCCGCCTTTGGTCTGATGGTCCCTTTGGCTTCTTGAGGACGAGGACGCATAGATTCGAGGCCGCATGTCTGCTCTGGCCGCATATTTGTCCTGGCCGTATATGAGTTTTTATCTAACTGAGGTCGCATATCATCAAGGCCGAATAATGTTGAAGCTGCATAGGCGGGACATGTGGCACGGCTTATCTGACGAGGTCATCAATTATTGGATGTGACTCTGTCTTTTTATATGCCGCCTTCTTGCGAGTCTCGAGGTTGTCAGGCCTTTTTGTCAAGCATTGGAGAGTGTGTCAAGGATCCTTTATGCGGCCTCTTGCTACTTGGTTGGTCTGGCTGTATTTATTAGGTTTTATGCGGCATGAGCTCTATGCGGCCTGTAGTATTTTTATGCTTCTACAAGACCCCCTTCAAAAATTTTAAAATGACGAGTTTGGAATACTTTGAATGAGAAGCATGATCGAGCACTTTTGGCCGCATAGTAAAGATATGCCGCATAACTTTGTGTTGTCGCATACCATGTTCTGCCATACTGTCAAGTCCTTAAATGAGTGGATTTGGTTCAATCTCTGAGGATATCTCATGGGATTCTGTGCTTTAAGTTGACATGGATTCTGAGGCGACGATTTAGAGAAGATAAAGCGGCTCAACCAATTAGAAGTCACCGTCATCTTTCTAACACTTTGTGGATCTAGGCATTAGGATTCGAACCGTCACCCCATTTATCCCCAACCGTATATCCCCACCTATATGGGGGTCCTGAGGAGAGAGAAAGAAACTCTTTACTTTCTTATCTTCTTTTCTTCCCTTTTTGCTGATACCCACTATCATGACCCCCAAAGTCACTTCCTCCGTTGCTGCCGTGGCAGCTAAGAGTAAGAAAAAGGCCAAGAACAAGGGGAAGGCCCGCTCCCCTATGGCGGACCCTCCACTGTTCCCCATCGACGTTCAGTCGGAGATCAAGGGTAGGTTTCGAACGAGAAAGATGAAAGGGTTTATTTGAACACAGAGACACATATGCACGGTTGACGCATGGATCCGTCTATGCGCCAACTTAATTACTGCAGCATGGGTGGCTTACCCGTATAAGCCACTCGGCTGCATGACCAACTTTGTCTTATGCCTGGCTGGAATCAGCAGCATGACTGGCTCTGCCGTATGGGTGACCATACCGTATAGTTGACCTTGGCCGCATGGTTGTCTCTGCCGCATGGGTGCCCTAGCCGTATAAGCTCCCCTGTTGCATAGATAAACTTTGGCAGAATAGGGGCATTCCCCTTGGCTAAATTCTTTTAATTAATTCTGACCATGTTCCCTTGTTTGATTTGCAGTGGTATTGCCCGCCACACCCTCCAGCGAACTGGTACCCAGGAAGAACCTAATACTCCTCAATATAAATCTTGGGGACTTGGCGGTGGCTATGAGGAACCAAGTTAACAAGGTCCTCCCAGAGGAGCGTCAATAGAAGGTCGTCGAACAGGCACCTTTCTTCCTTCTGAGTTAGATCAACACGGGGAAGATCCCTGCTAAAGAAGGAAAGTATTTCATTCAGAAGCCGTACTTCCTATTCGGGGATATACTAGAGTCTCCTCAGATGGGGTCCATCAGAGAAGACTGGTCTTTTACTTTTAATGGTTCAGAGATGCATTTCCTTTCTACAATCGTCACTTGGTTGTATCGGACCTGAAGGTGTTGATGGGTCCGCGATGGATGGTTTAGGACCTGACCCCTGAGTCGAGGGGGGCCTCTCTGGGAAACATCCATCCTGGGACCGGATAAAGCAAGGGAATATTTCATAGCACCAAGGAGTCGACATCTTATTCCCTAGTCGGACTGAGGCTTGGTCTCGTCAGTAGTGAACTGAGACCAAACATAAGTATATATGCGGCGGGCACTTTTCTTTATCAGTTTTCCAAGAAAGGATCTTATCCTATGGGCCAGTTGCGGGCTCTCAGCTGGGCACACTACAGAGAATCCTGGTATCGCATGACTCTGTGGGTCCTGAGGAAGTATGAGTAGGAGCTTAGGACAGCCAATCTATTATTTGTCATGTGGGGCACATGCTACGTCTAGAGGTTAACCGGCCCCTATTCGTTACTTTGATAGAGTTGTACAATTGTCGCACTAGGACCTTCATACCTGGTGGCAAAATAGGGCTGGCTTTGTACGAAATGTTTGCCATCTCAAAACTTTCTTGGGGCGACGAGCCCTATGAGGAGTATACCCCGAGCAATAAGAAACTCGGGGAGTTAGAGGCAGAAAACCTGGAAATCCTAGCGGTGTACCAGGAACTATTCTGCCACCACTGCATCTATCAGCGAATGTCAAAGAAGATGTCGTCCGAGGGGTCTTCCCCCTATATCATAACCTAGAATCGCTACCTCTTTCCTGACCTGAAGGAGTCAAAGAAATTTCATATCTGGATGCCTCAGACTAAACAAGGAGTTGCCGACCAGATTCGGGCGCAACGAGAACCGGCCGCGGACGAGGAAGAAGAAGTTGAGGGTTCCACTGGCGAGGAGGAAGAGGAACCCATCGATGAGCTCACTACTCCCGAAGATAAGCTTAGTTACTTCTATATGGACGTGCACAAGTTGTCCGCCAAAGCCGTGCAGGCGGGATACTTGATGCTCTGGTTGTAAAATTACGTTATCCCAGGCGGGTCCGGAACCATAGACAGGATCAGTCGTCCCCTCATTCTCCCGGCCATGAAGCTAGCTTTCGGCCACAAGGTAGCTCTTCTACTGGCGATGGTATGCTGCATCCATCGAGGGCTTCGCAACTTCGCCCAGAAGTTCGAGGATCATCCGAGTAAAGGACATTTGAACTGGATTAAGCTTCCCTATCATTATTTGATGGGTTGGCTTCTCTTAGATCATGGTTCCCTGATGGGCCCTGGAAGCGATGATGATATATTGGCGGCCGATGCCACGATCCTCAAATATCAGGGGATGAAGTGGAGGCTCGACACATTCCCTGCTTGTAGGAGAAAGCAATACTTTATAACTGACTTGAGTTTGTTTACTTCCAAGCCAGATTTCACACCCGAGGAACGGGATACCGTCCATTAAGATGTCGGGGAGCGTCTCAAAATCTGTTTGAGAGACTTTTCCGTTGGCTTCAAGCTATTCGTCTCTCCCATTTGGTTATACACAGCTCCTGTTGGGTCACCCGAGTGCTTCCCTCGGATATGTCGAGAACTTTGTTGATCTAGCCTGGGCCTGGACTTACTACAATTCCACTAGAAATTAGGTCCAGTTTCGCTTGCCATCGGCTGGGGTAGCACCGCGGATGCTACACACGGTGGTGACGTATTATTGCACAGCCAATGCTCTGCCAGCTGGCTTTAACCCGAAGATGAGTTATATTGAAGGCACTAAGCTGATACCTCTGGACACAAAGGTGCGACGAAGCCAAAGAAAGGAAAGGGCATCGCCGAGCCTTTGCTTGTGGATCTTGATCCCTCGACGGAAGAAGAGGAGACGACTTTTCCGTCCGACGCTCCTTCACCTGCCAAGCGAAGGGCGAAGGCGGAGACCCCCCATGCTCGGTACTCGAAGAAGGCAAGGATCGAGGTGGCACCAGGGAAGGGGTCTTCAGCAGAAGCGAAACCTCTCACGAAGGAGGCTGCAATGGAAGAGGAAGGACCCTTCACGGTGTAGGTTCCTAAAATAGACCCTACTTTGGACGCTGAGGGGGTACCTGTAGAACCCCTTAGTTTGATTCTTCCTGGTCCTTTATATAAATATCTTGGTTCTAATATTTTTGATAATTCACATACGCAAGGAAGAAGGGACCGTCCCCGACGAGCGGCTTCCTCGGTTGTATCTTATAAGGAGACGGAGAAGGAGACTTCCCAGAGTCTGACATGGGCGCCTCGGGGCCTGTACCCGAGTTTTTGGGATTTCAAGTGGCGATGCAGGCATGTCAGAGCATGCTTTTGAAACTTTGGGGGCCGAGGAGACGGGAATGGCGGTGGCGGATCCCTTCACATCGTTTGAGCACCTCCGTGGATGATGTAGAAGCCATGGGGAAGGCTATGACTATGCTAGGTGAGCCACAATCCCTGTCGCCTTCTTCTAGTATGTTATCTCATAATTTTCTCATGAAGGAATATCTGGCTTTAGTTTTACATTCTTTGGGCAAAGCTGATCACAGGTTGTTCTAAACCTACAGGGTCGGCTCCCCCTTTAAGAACGGTGAACGTAGCCGCTGAAGAGGGCATCGAGGAAGAGACTAATGGGCTTGTCCCAAGAAAGTCTGGACCTCTTCCTAATACTTATGGGGGTGAGGAACACCCTGCAGGGTCTGCAGCAAATTATTCTAGTACAGTGATTGCTTCCACTATGATCACTCCTGATGGTGGAGCGACTCGCTCCGAGGCAGCTTCCCCGAAAGTTATCACTCTTCGTTCATGATTTACGTATTTGGAATATATTTTATTTGGTTTATCATGGTTGTATGTGCATGGAGACTAGACCCATTCTTTGGTTTAACCTGGTTCATGATTTATTTTTTGGGTTGGTTCAACTCATGAGAACCTTTGGTTCAACCCTCAAACCCTATCATTTATAATCCAATATTTTCTCTCTCTCTCTTTACTTCTTCATTACTTCCCCTCTCTTTAGTTTTCTCTCCCCATTTCCATAGGCAAGTACACCTTGCATGAAAAATAGAAAAACCCTCCATATTATTATTCTATTATGTTTATTATGTGTTTCTAAGCACTTTTAGTTCTTGAATTTTTCTGTTTTGATGGATGGATTATTGTAGATATACTTTTTAACTTAGGGTTTTTATGGGTTCCATGAGTTTTTTTGGTTTTGATCTCTTAAAATTGAGTTTTTGCTACATGATAGAGCTTTCAATTTAGAGCATTTTGGCTTTTGGTTCACCCGATTTGGACTTAAAATGAGATTGTTATGAAGAAAATAATATTTCAGTTTTTTATTCTTTTTTGCCATGGCCGAACCTGCAATTGGAGAAGACGGAGTTCACATGCAGCCATTAATCATATGTGGATGAGAATGTCATGCGGCCCGAGAGGGTTATGCGGCCTAAACTCTTGCCGTATACTGATAGCAAGCATCCATCTTGTTGGACGCATGACTGCTGATTTACAAAATTGTCCTTGAACACCTTGTACTTTTACTCGCTGAACGAATGAGAATTTTCCTAAGTCTGAGGAAACTTCATGCGGCATCGAACTCCATGAGGCAATGAACTCCATGCAGTACCGACACCCATACGACATGGATAGCATATGGGCCCTATTTTTTTGGACGCATGGCTCTGCACCGTTGGCACTTATTTCTATGATTTTGTCTTTTTTTTACACACTTTATGGTTTGTCACATTAGTCACTTTATGTCACATCACTGACACTTTATTTATTTGACTGTCACTTCAACACTTATCCCAAGGAGTAGACCTTAACCCTGAGCATGCGGCCAAGTGGTTCATGCGACAAGGATTCATACGGCCCTAACTTCATATATGGCCAGGACTTGTCATGCGGCCAAGGATTCATGTGGCCCTTACTTTATATGGGCCAGGACTTATAATACGTCCAGGATTCATACATCCCTGACTTTATATGTGGCCAGGACTTGTCATACGACCAATTGGTTCATGCGGCCAAGAGACCCATGCGGCCTTGCCTGTTTTGATTGAATATTTTCTTGATTCATGTGACCCAATGTATAATTGGTAATTAGACTCAAATATTGTATCTGTGCTGATACCACCATTGCCTGATTATTGTTCATATTTTAATGTGTGCCGAGGTGCGACACATCCTATCACGTATTAAGTGATTATATTTGGGTTGTGCATCGAGAATGCCTCCAAATTCCTGAATGCATAATATTATAAATATACATTGTTTCCCCAACACGAGCATAATAAGTGAGTCAACTACCAAATCGTGGCTAGAATATTGATTGTCTAAATATTAGATACACGCTCGGATGAATCCATATTTGACTTCCATGGATTCTGTCACGCCCCAGTCCCAAAATACGTAGGACTAGGAATACGTAAGCATGTCAGTCATATATTTATGGAGACTCCAATATATGAAAACCATATCACATATGTGCGCTGTATTATGAACAATAATTCACAAGTGGTATATATTTGTCACAAGTCACAGGGTATAACTAAATCTCATCCACAGAGTCAAATAGAAATGTATAGCCAATCAACTATATAACTGAATCAAGTATAAAATGATTGATAAGAATAAGTAGTTGGGTGGAGACAAATCCACTACCAAACTAGAATATAAAAGAAATAAAATAAGTAAATCAACTAATGATCAGAGAGGCTCGAAGAGAAGACCTCCTCAAAAGAGAATGGAGTAGCAAGTCATGATCCGTGATCCTGCGAATAGTCATGATCGTCTACACCTGGAATGGGACCAGGTCCTCAGAGGGACGTAACAAGATACATAGAAGCATGCCAATAAAGTACTGAAAATAAACATTCAAAGGGTCGTCTAACCACCTATGTGAATGCACTTTGAGAACAACTTTCCAACACGTGGGCTATCTGGCTAAAATAGGATTGTCATGATTCTCTAGGAGAATCAGGGGCCAAAAAAGCATGACATCTTTTGAATGTCAAAGGCCACCTGTAGATAATATATAGGGGTCATCTGACCGCGCATCTCCGGCGGAGCGTACGGGTTACACAAGGAAAGTGCAAAGGAGCCCAAATGTCTTACTTGTTTTACTCCCCACCCCATGCTCTATACATGCCATATCCATGACACGATGAGACCTCTAATAACTGCCAAGTCTTCTAACATATCTCTATTAGCAGTTATTTTCTATCGCACGTCCCATACATACTGATGATCAGTCAATACGTTAGTTCGTGATCTATATGAGACTCACAACTCGTGTAAGAAATGTGTCACGGCGAAATAAAATATAATGATGCCTCTAAATCATGTGGTGGTCTCGTAAAATTAGGTCGACATGCATAATATATAATAAAGACAAAATATGACGCCACCGTCGTTGCACACAAGTTATTGTTGGACGCGCAGTTTATATAGCATTTAAAATATATGAACTAAATAAAAGAAATAAAATATATGCATCATATGGAATGTAAATCACAGTACAATGGTAAGGTATACTTGCCTGGCAAGAAAGCTGCGTAGTGTAAGCGTCCAGGTGTCAAGTACAGAGGATCAGAAACTATGGCCTCCGAATGAACATCTCCGGATGCTGAAATAAACATCACCAACATTCCCGGAATAAGCGAGATAGCTAGAAAATACTACCCTTTCGTCCAATTTGGATACAGGGGCAAAACGGTAATTTTGGGTCAAAACGGGATACACATGTGGGCCACTTTGCACGAAAAAGTGTGCCAAAGGTAAAGATCTCTAAATAAGACAAATTATAGGTCAAACAAATTCTAAACGATGATACAAACTCAACGGTATGTCCAATTTTGGATTCCGGTGAGCCGATCACAAATTTGCCCCTAAAGTCAAACCATGGGGCCCGCCAATAGGCGGCTTGGTCAGCTATCTCAGAATCGCGTGAAACTTGGGTCACAGGACCAGCGTGATACCACGAATCCAATGGCACATGTTTTATCGTATTTCGACGAGCGTACACAAATTGGGGTGATGTTTTGCAAAAGTCACGATATAGAGACTTTTTACGCATACGGGTTGATTCTGACGCGCACACACGTCCGAATCAACTTTTGCGAAAGCCCACACGTCAAGATATACCATATTAGCCTTTCGGTGCAATTGGTACGCGACGAGGTGGTCCCGTTTGGCGGAGCGCACTCCGTATCACAAAATTGTAGTTTTAAAATATCAAGTTTTTTGTCGTTTTGGAGGCCGAATAATTTAACACATAGAACGAATTAATAAAAACTAAAAGAACAAAAAATTCTCGGTTATATTGAAAAGAAAACCCTTTTAATTAGATTTTAAAATATTAAATAGGTTGGTGGCGAATTGGGTGTGAACATTGGGGTTTGGGTTGAAATTCAGGACTATTTTTGGTCAGTTTTTCGTCCATTTTTCTGTCAATTTTTTGACCAATCCGGGAC
The DNA here is from genome assembly GCA_036927795.1 of Iris macrosiphon. Classification (NCBI taxonomy): domain Eukaryota; kingdom Viridiplantae; phylum Streptophyta; class Magnoliopsida; order Asparagales; family Iridaceae; genus Iris; species Iris macrosiphon. Next base: position 82,475,910 of record JAYESA010000003.1, read on the forward strand.
ACGTAAACTCGTCCCGCTTGAATAAAAATCCTAAAGGGTTAGGTTGTGAATGTATACGGACAAACCGCTCGGAAAAAGAATCACAGATGAAGAAGATACGTCACCTTGAAAATGGGGTCGGAGTGGTGCTGCTGCACACGTGCGATGAGCACACGCGGACGGCGCGGTCGGCGGCTGCGGCACGGGGCAGCGTCGAGGTCGTCAGGGGGGGGGGGGGGAGGGGGTCGGCTGCGATCAAGGTCTAGGGTTTAGTTGTTGGTATATATATATATATATATATATATATATATATATATATATATATATATATATATATGGAGAGAGGGAGAGAGAGTCGGGATGGGGCAGTTACTGGCCGCGCGGGTTTGCTTGGGGGGTTCTGTGGGTAGAGTTTAGTAGAGAATAGGTTTTAGGTTGTTAGGATTTCTAGTTATTAGGTTTTTGTTTTCTTTTTAGTATTCGGGTTAATTAGTTAGGGTTTTAGTTATATTATTATTTCTTTTTCTTTTCTTTTCTTTTCTTCTCTAATAATAATAATAATAATAATAATAATAATAATAATAGTAATAGTAATACTACTACTAATAATAATAATATTATTATTATTATTATTATTATTATTATAACTATATATATTTATTTATATATATTCACATATATAAATGAGGTTATAAAAAAAACCTAAAAAGAATATTTGCACACAAAATAAATTCTAAAAAATTACTTTGTAAAATTTTAATAAAATACTATACCCAAAATATTTTATGAAATATTTTTGTAATTAATAATTAGATATTTATCTAATTATAATAAATCAAATAATTGTATTATGTAATTAACTAAGTAAATAACTAAATGGTTATCCACAAAATAGGATAATAGTAAATAATATGAACATCATACGAAAAAAAATTGCCTAATTCAGCATGGAGAATTATGGGATGCTAATTGTAGGAAGTTGGGATAGAAAAATAACCACAAATAAATTATATATATAAAATAACTAATTATTTAACACAGAATCTATGGTCGTTACACTAATGTCATACTAATGTCAAAGGATCGAATTCTTGTGCCAAAAAAAATCCTACATGTAGTGTCTCTTGTGTATGCTACTTTCTATGAAGGGAGATACATATTTTAGGGCTATCCTATATCATTAATGTCCAAACCACGGTAAAGTATCCTAATAAAATTATTGGGTTTTATAATAATAAAAAAAATCTAAAACAAATACAAGAAATACAAAATACATACAAGATACCTATTTTTGGGTCAGGAGATTTACAATCTACCTAACTTAAAAGAATTTTGTCCTCGAAATTAAAAATAAGGCATAATTTGCTAATTCTTTCACAGTCGTATATAAGGCAAGTCAATCACAATCTCTTCCAAAATTTAAATAACAAAATCTATTCAATACATCGCAATTACTTCAAATTTAAATTAACTATTGTTTAAATCAAAATTCAGCATATCATAATATCTTCTTGATTTTTAAATAATCAACATCCAATTTTTTAGTCAAATCTATATGACATCTCACATCAAAATTTATATCACAATTTTCAACTATCATAATCTCCTCTAGACTTTGAATAATAAACAATTATAATCAAATAATATTCCTATTCTCAACTTAAGAATTTTGTACTCTTCAAATTTTAAACTCAATTTCCATCCTCAACATTTCAAATAGATAATCCAACAATCAACATTCAACTTTTAATTCAAATCATCAAATTATAAAATTTTGAACTCAATCCACCAATGTTCATGTTTAGAGTTCTATTTATTTTCCTCAAGATATAAATCGTTGGTTCAATCTTCAATATTCAAAATTTAAATCTTGTGCTCAAAGTATAAATATTTGGTCCGCAATATCAAGATTTCAAAATTCATTAATTCTTCATCGTTTTAATCATTCTTCTAAAAATTCTCCAAATTAAAATGACTTAAATCTCTCAATCTAATCTTACTTGATCACAATCTAAAAAAATTTACCTCAAGTTGACAATGCAACTTCTACCCAACTTAAAATTTATCCATCTATCACATAAGGCTATACATTTAAGAAAAACTTCCTCAAATTATTTAATCGTGTTATTCAATCCTCAAAAGTTTTAACACACAAAATATCTCACATATGGTGTGCCCTTAATTACGAAAGATAGTCACAAGGTAATATGATTGGCCTATGGGGTATATCTAGTACTCTTCGTGTATCAAACTTATACCAAGCACGAGATTTTTTCTTTCCGAAATAGGGGAAGATGAAAAACAATAATAAGAATTCAAGGAGGAGGTGATAGAATAAAAGTACGGGGTTCAAAGCGATTAAAGAATTCAAAAGGGAGTTGTCAAGGCAGTTGTGAATTGAAATTCTATTTTGGTAAATTCTTATTCACATGCTTATATCAGAACTGTTATGTACCTGATATGATATGCTCTGACTTGTATAGAGGGCAAGTATATTCGTCTAACAAGCTGTGTCAACTATATCTCAATCCACGTAAAGTAGTCATACGAAGAGTGAACCAAGCGCACTAAGGTCGATCAGACCATAATACACTGATTCTAAATAAACAATTATATTAGTGTGTGCACCCAATAATACATATGTTATGAACAAGCTCGATAAAAGAATAAGCTTGCAAAACTAGGCTATAATAGCAGCATAAGTCGAGGTAGTCCAAAAAATATAAGTACGCTGGATTATGATGAAGAAAAGTACAAAATAATTCAAGTTCAACAAGAAGATAAGACTCGTCCAATGTTGTGCCTCTACAGTTACCATACTAACTCCCTGTCTAAGTCTTTAGTCGACCAAATGGGGGTATGGGCCTCTAAGTTCTACAGTCTGGATGAGCACTATCTTCTTATGCAAGTCTATAGTTGGTGTCATTCAATTACACTTTATTAATGGGTCAAAAGGACTATGTGATACTAGGTTGGGAGGCATACTACCCAACTTATAAGAATTAACTAATACTGTAACTGCCTTAAGGGTATTCTACAAATTAACCTTGTCCTTGTAAATAAAGTAGAAACTCTTGTTGGGGTATACGAGGAAAAGATCTTTGTACTTATTAGGGTATCCTATTGTATTATAAAACTCCATAGGTAATGGTCATCTTAAGTCTTAATCATAGTACTTATAGAACAAAAGCATTAATATTAAGAATGAAAAAGTTACTGGCCCTCAAGTGAAAGAGGATATAACTTGTATGGAGATATGTAGAACATATTACTTAATTTAAAACTAAAGGATAATCATAAAATCATAATCTAAATGAACAACTCAAACTATCAAGTTCTAACTACTAAGCACATAATTTTAAAATTTAAGATTAACAACTATAATCATAGCAAACTATATATCCTAACATAAAAAAATTACTTGGCCTACAATCAGAAGGGTTAGGTGGCACAAATTGAAAGATGAAGGAAAATTTTAGTCGTCGAACAAATAACGAGCATTAAGGTTTTGGAAGAACAAGATATGAAATTAAATAGAGAGACTCTTGATAATATCATGGTTTCCTAAGGAAAGGTGGGATGCTAATCTCTGTGTTCGAGTTATGATCAAGGGAAATGTTCTATTCATTCCGCTTGGCTTCCTAAGGTACTGTTATGCTAATATCAAGACAAAAATCTAATTTATAGTTCTTTAATACTATATCACTATGAAAGTTAGGTTTAGTCCTAATATTTAACCTTGGATTTCTATTGGTTCCTCATTAATAGGGTCAAACAATATGGTTAAATTTCTAACAACCCTAGTAGTGTCTATACTACTCTCAAGTCTTTCATAAATATATCAAGGGATAATGGTCAATTAATCTACAGGTATGGGATGCTAGGGTTCATTAGGTATTCTAAACATAGTGATGTGTTAATATTCTAATTATATTCTTAGTAGGAATGTTACCCTAATTATCATCCTAACAGTAAGGATTCCTATATTCTAGCAGAAGGCTATACTCAAGGAACTATTAGGAAAGTACATGAATCAAGCAGGATACAATTATTTAGATAGAACAGATTGGAAGGAAGGTGAGTCATAGTCAAATATGGATAAGACCTAAAACTCTAATCCCAGGTGCAGACTTGCTCGGTACAGTAATGTAACCAAGACAATATGCTTCCGACCTGCATGGGCCACCACTAAAAATATGTTACGCTCCAGTCCCAAAATACATAGAACTAGAAATTCATAAGTATGCCAGCCGTATATTTATGGAGACTCCAATATATGGAAACCATAACACATACGTGCACTGTATTATGAACAATAATTCACAAGTGGTATATATTTGTCACAAGTCACAGGGCATAACTAAATCTCATCCACATAATCAAATAGACATATATAGCCAATCAACTATATAACTGAATCAAGTATAAAATGCTTGATAAGAACAAGTAGTTGGATGGAGACAAATCCACTACCAAACTAGAATATAAGAGAAACAAAATAAGTACATCAACTAATGATCAGAGAGGCTCAAAGAGAAGACCTCCTCAAAATATAATGGAGTAGCAAGTCCTGATCCATGCTTCTACGAATATTCATGATCGTCTACACCTGGAAAGGGACCAGGTCCTCAGAGGGACGTAACAAGATACATAGAAGCATGCCAATAAAGTACTGAAAATAAACATCCAAAGGGTCGTCTAACCACCTATGTGAATGCACTTTGAGAATAACTTTCCAACACGTGGGCTATCTGGTTAAAATGGGATTGGCATAATTCTCTCGGAGAATCAGGGGCCTAAAAAGCATGACGTCTTTTGAACGTCAGAGGCCGCCTGTAGATAATATATAGGGGTCATCTGACCGCGCATCTCCGGCGGAGCGTACATGTTATACAAGAAAAGTTAAAAGGAGCCCAAACACCTTACTTGCTGTCCTTCCCACCCCATGCTCTATACATGCCATATCCATGACACGATGAGACCTCTAATAACTGCCAAGTCTTCTAACATATCTCTATTAGCAGTTATTTCCTATCGCACGTCTCATACATACTGATGATCAGTCAATACGTAAGTCCGTGATCTATATGAGACTCACAACTCGTGTAAGAAATGTGTCACGGCCAAATAAAATATAACAATGCCTCTAAATGATGTGGTGGTCTCGTAAAACTAGGTCAACATGCATAATATATAATAAAGACAAAATACGACGCCACCGTCGTTGCACCTAAGTTATTCTTGGACGCGCAGTTTATATACCAGTTAAAATATATGAACTAAATAAAAGAAATAAAATACATGCATCATATGGAATATAAATCACAGTACAATGGCAAGGTATACTTGCCTGGCAAGAAAGCTGCGTAGTGTAAGCGTTCAGGTGTCAAGTACAGAGGATTATAAACTATGTCTCCGAATGAACATCTCCGGATGCTGAAATAAATATTACCAACATTTCCAAAATAAGCGAGATAGCTAAAAAATACTACCCTTTCGTCCAATTTGGACACAGGGGCAAAACAGTAATTTTGGGTCAAAGCAGGGTCCACATGTGGGCCACTTTGCACCGAAAAGCGTGCCAGAGGTAAAGGTCTCTAATTCTAAATAATGATATGAACTCAACGGTATGTCCAATTTTGGATTCCGGTGAGCCGATCACAAATTCGTCCTTAAAGTCAAACCGTGGGGCCTGCGAATAGGCGGCTTGGTCAACTGTCTCAGAATCGCGTGAAACTTGGGTCACAGGACCAACGTGATACCACGAATCCAATGGTGCAAGTTTTGTCGCATTCCGACGAGCGTACAAAAAATGGGGTGGTGTTTTGCAAAAGTCACGATACAGAGACTTTTTACGGATACATGTTGATTCCGACGCGCACACACGTCCGAATCAACTTACGCAAAAGCTCACACGTCAGGATATATCATACATGCCTTTCGGTGCATTTGGTACGCGACGAGGTGGTCCCGTTTGGCGGGGCACACTCCGTATCACAAAATTATAGTTTTGAAATATCAAGTTTTTGGTCGTTTTGGAGGCCGAATAATTTAACACATAGAACGAATTAATAAAAATTAAAGATCAAAAAAATTCTCGATTATATTGAGAAGAAATCTGTTTTAAATATATTTTAAAAATATTAAACAGGTTGGTGGCGAATTGGGTGTGAACATGGGGGTTTGGGTTAAAATTCTGGACTATTTTTTGTAAGTTTTTCGTCCATTTTTTGATCGATTTTTTGACCAATCCGGGACACGAAAACTTGTCCCACTTGAATCAAAATCCTAGAGGGTTAGGTTGTGAACGTATACAAACAAATCACTCACAAAAAGAATCACAAATGAAGAAGATACGTCACCTTGAAGATGGGGTCGGAGTGGTGCTGCTGCACGCGTGCGGTGCGCACATGCGGAAGGCGGACGGCGCGGTCGGCGGCTGCGGCGTGGGGGGCGTCGAGGTCCTCGGGGGAGGGGGGTCGGCTGCGGTCGAGGTCTAGGGTTTAGTTGTTGGTATGTATATATATATATATATATATATATATATATATATATATATATATATATATAGAGAGAGAGAGAGAGAGAGAGAGAGAGAGGGAGAGAGAGTCGGGATGGGGCATTTACTGGCCACGCGGGTTTGCTTGAGGGGTTCTGTGGGTTGAGTTTAGTAGGGAATAGGTTTTAGGTTGTTAGGATTTATAGTTATTAGGTTTTTTTTTTCTTTTTAATATTAGGGTTAATTAGTTAGGTTTTTAGTTATATGATTATTTCTTTTTCTTTTTCTTTTCTATTAATAATAATAATAATAATAATAATAATAATAATAATAATAATAATAATAATATTATTATTATAACTATATATATTTACATATATAAATGAGGTTATAAAAAAAACCCAAAAAGAATATTTGCACACAAAATAAATTCTATAAAATTACTTTGTAAAGTTTTAACAAAATACTATACCCAAAATATTTTATGAAATATTTTTGTAATTAATAAATAGATATTTATCTATTTATAATAAATCAAATAATTGTATTATCTAATTAACTAAGTAAATAACTAAATGGTTATCCACAAAATAGGATAATAGTAAATAATATGCACATCTCACAAAAAATAAAAAATTGCCTAATTCGGCATGGAAAATTATGGGATGCTAATTGTAGGAAGTTGGGATAGAAAAATAACACAAATAAATTATATATATAAAATATCTAATTATTTAACACATAATCTATGGTCGTTACACTAATGTCATACTAATGCCAAGGGATCGAATTCTTGTACCACGAAAAGATCCTACAAGTAGTGTCTCTTGTGTAGGCTACTTTCTATGAAGGGAGATACAAATTTTGGGACAATCCTATATCATTAATGTCCAAACCAGGGTGAAGTATCCTAGTAAAATTATTGGGTTTTATTTAATAAAAAATAATCTAAAATAAATACAAGAAATACAAAATACACACAAGATACCTATTTTTGGGTCAGGGTATTTACAGATTCGTATCTAGCATGCCCGTACCTTGTACGACATCTTAAGAAAAATTCTCATGTGACCATGCCTTGAGATTTTAAATACAACATAGGGCTACTTAAGTAACTAAAAGTGGTAGTAATATTTGGAGGGAACGGTATCCCGAGATTATGCTAATGAACCTTCCCACAGAGATTCATTCTAAGTGCGCTGTGGGCTGGTCACCATAGATACTGTATATCATATGCCTTAGTTGAGTATACTATTTGACTATTATTATGCTGAGCCACTGTTTCACTATAGGAACATTAGAACCGCTAATACCGTATTTTTAGCGCAGTAGCCCTACTGAGGACTGGTGCATCCTACAAGTTCCTATTTTATTTATTTGGTTCGATTAGCTCATGTTCAGAACTGGGGTGATCTGAGGATACTTATTATGCATTATTTCTGAGATAACCTCAAACTCTACATGAATAGCAAGCCGTACAAATGATTGGTTAATTTAGGGAGAAATGAATTTGGTTGTGATTGTATTATTCAGCTAGTAGCCTAGGAAAGTGGACTATCATAGTGTGATGGTTCAACCCTTGTCCTTGTTTGGTTATAGGATTGAGCATTCGCGCTAGGATATGCCATGGACCTAAGTTACAACACTGAACCTATATATTATTATATGTTTTAATTTGGTTTTTGTTTCTCTATTTCGTACTTCCTTTGTGGTACTTTCTATTTGGGGTCTAACCCCTCTAGTTTTGCATGGCCAGGTTTTGAGCCAGCACCCGAGGATCCAGCATACCTTCCCCCAACTCATGGCGCGTACCAGGAACATGGTCGCAGGGGATAGCGAGTGGATTTTTTTCTTCCTTGCTCATCTATGAACATTTACTTCTTTGGATTTTAGTGACTGGCAAATGTTAGCCAGCTCGTCTGGACATTAGTTTTTCTTACATGATTGCATTAAATCTGACTATAGTTGATCACTATCATGTACTCCTGTTACTCTTCCAGCTTCTTATTTTGCACAGTTGAACTCCAGAATATTTTGAGAAAGTGTTTGGAACGCCTTATTGCTTTATTGTCACTACCACATTTTAGGAAAAAGGGTATTTTAGTAATTTCCTAAATAAATAAATATTGTGCATGGTAAATAATTTTTGTTGTATTATTTAATTGTTGTTGGATGTTATTTAATTATTTTGGACTTATTTTAGTAGACCCAACTATTTTAGTTTGGACCCATGGACCAACATGAATTAAATAGTTAGACTTGGCCCATTTAGAAAGCCCATGGTTAAGGAGATGGATTAAATTAATTAAGTGATTAGACTAGAAGCTTCCTTCCTTAATTATTTCTTCATGAGAGGCCCCAAGGGGTACATTGGACATTTTACAATTGCTTGGGGAGGGGGGCATGGCCGGCCTATATTAGGAGGGGGGAATTTCTCTCTTCTCTCATTCTCATTTCCAATCTAGATCTAGAATTTCCCACTCCCAAATTCCCTCCATTCCCATTCCAATTTCCCACCAAATTCATTCCAAATTCTTCCAAATTCACCATTAGAAAGTTGAGAAGCAAGGATCTAGAAGAAGGAAGCAAAGATCTACAAAGAGGAGCAAGGATCTACAATTTGGAAGCAAGTTCATCTCAATTGGAGATTTCAGTGGGAATCCATCTCCCAATAGGTATAATTCAGTTTTTTCCATTAAAATAGCTTCTAAATCTAAGATTTAATCATGTAAAATCAACCCATATGTATGTACTACCCATAGGACTTTGTTTTATGTTCATAGGAGACCCATGGAGAAAGTTATGGTACTTTTTGTGTCAATTTTGTTGGAATTCCGAATTTACATTTTGTTGTGTGTGTCAATTGATCCTATAGATCAATTGGGCATGTGTTTATGTGTTTGGGGCTAGTTTCGTGTCCATAATTTGGTACATGTGGTTCGTATCCCAACCATTTGGTGATACGTGTCATTTTGGGGATTTTTCCTCCGACACGGGACTTTGAACATGTCGCATTTTGACACGGACACATAGATATACTTTTTACACTTTAATTTATTCATAAATATTATTTGTGACTTGTTTGTGTCCTTCGGGGTACAATTGGTTGTGTGTTGGACTCGTGTCGCATGCGTATCCTAGATCTAGTGGAATACGGTGTGATACTCTCCAATTTGGTGTGTTTATGTGTAGATCTAACTATTTATGCTTTAATTTCTTCATTTATAACTAGTAAATATATTTAGATATTATATATTTATTTTAGTGTATTTATTATGGTATTTATTGTAGCATAGATCTATATATTTCTATGTGTTCTAATGTGGTGTATAAATATATGTATGTAGCTTTCTTGCATGCAAATATATATGTACTTATGTTAATAACATAAATTATACATAAATGTTTTATAAAATATATTTATGTGTTTAAATGTGTAATTATATTATTTATAATTATTATATATTTAATTGTTAATTTAATGAATGTATTTTTATGTGTGCTTCTAGCCATGTTAAAATATGTACATTAATATGTGCAATGTGTTTTGTAACTATTAGTATTTGATTGTGTAAGTTTATATGTATATATATATATAAGTATATAGTTATTAAATTGTTTTATATATATATATGTATTTTGATTTATATATCTTATATATATATATGTGCTTTTGTGAGGTATAATACTAGTAGTAATATATTATATTATTTGTATAAATATTGGTTTGTATATACTTTATATTAGAGTGTATATTATTTATACTTTGTGTGGGTACCAATTGGGATCAAGACCTTGATTCCTAATTGTGTATTTTTATTCTATATTATTTATATAGATGTCTTGAGAGGTTGACCTTGGTTTGACCATGTTTGACTTTAGTTGACTTTAGAGTTGACCATAGTTGACTTTTGACTTAGAATTTATTTATTGACCTAGAAGTTGACTAGTTTGACTTGTTCTCTTTTCGGGACCTTGTATTAATATGGTATTCCATATCTAGGTCTTCGAGGCACCGAGTCAGACATCTGTGAGACTTTTTCATTGGACTTCAGGCGAGTACATTCTCTGATAGTTTCTCATTTATGATATCCTCTATGTTCGTTGTATCTAGTGTAGATATATATGTTTCTCTTGACACTATGGTTACACGGATTGGTATATCCGGATCTCGTCATGAGATGTTATTCCTTGGTATATGGTGTATATGGTGCAAGTATTGTTTCATTGGTTATCTTGTACATGTACAGACACCGATTTTCGGGAGGAGTCGCTCTCTTCTTGGGGAATCTAGTGCCATAGCATACCGTGGTTGGATCTATTATACCAGTTGGGGGTGGGGAGTATTAGTATAGATATGTGATCAAATCCCTATTGAATAAAGTATTGGTAAGTGAATAGTGTTGATCATGCACCGCACGTATGATTAGCCAGGCCGCATTGTATCTTGCCCAAGCCGATCACATGTTAAGCTAGTACTCACACACTTAGTCATTAGTATTATTATTTTATTGGCATATTGTTCATTATTGTATTTCTTTCCAGTATTTCCTTATTGTCTATATATCTCTTGTATCTATTTTGTGCATCTTGTTTATCCACAGCTATTTACTGTTACATAGTTTTTATCATGGATTAGAACTGCTGTTAGAGATGTACTCTGCTCCTTTCCTGACTGGATATATTTTTCCAGATGACACTGAGAAGTACCCTACCTATTATGGACCCCAGGATGTTGTGGGTTTAGATTCGGAGACCCTGGCTCAAGAGGGACTTATCCCAACTGAGACAGTTGACCCTGGAGTGTAGCTTTGTAGTATGATAGTATTCTTTTGTACTGGATTTGTCTCCAGCTTATTTTGTTACTCTTCAGACTCATTGATGTATTATTTTAAACTCATGAGTTGTATGATGACTATTCTATTCTTATCTGATTCGTGCTCATTCTATCTTAGTTCTGTGATTGAGTATTCTATCATTATTGGTGGTTCATTACTTTAGATAGACTATCTAGACAGCGTTCTACCGCCGATTCTGCGGCGTAGGCTGGGCGTTGTTTCCGACTAGTATCCTTACAGCGGGTACGGGTCGTGACACATTTTTTATGGTGGCCCATGCAGGTCTAGCTTCACAAGTATGTGATGTCGTGGTAGTGCGACAACTTAGTTGTACTACTACGAGCCTGCGATAGGATATAGGTTATAGGCTGAGATACTCAATCACATCTAGGAAAGTTCTTTTGATTCAACTATTCTCCTTTGACATTGATACTTGATCCCTTAAACTGTCCTTTCCTTGATGTCTTACATCTTGTGCCATATTGATTCTTTCTTTCGCTTTGTCTCAGGATGCCGCCTAAGACTAGATCACAGCAGGGGAGAGCAGCTTCTGAGAGGTCTGCGACATCCCGAGGGCCTGTACCAGTCACTTCTCCGGTGATTGGAGTGTCAGCTGCTTTCGGAGGTCCACCACCTACTCAGAGGACTATGCCAGCTGTATCTGAGGGGCTTTCACCTCCACCTCCTGTGCCAGCAGAGGCGTCAAAGATGTTTACACTATTTCGTGAGATGCTCGAGGCACAGAGGGCTCAGTCAGAGGCACATCAGAGGCAAACCGACGTTCTACGGCAGGGCATCGAGAGTGCTCATCAGCTTGCTCGTGCTGTAGTTGAGAGAGGAGTTCCGGTCCAGCAGCAGGTTGTTCCTCAAGTTGCTCAGCTTCGGCCAGGCAACATTCAGGACTTCAAGAAACTGCAGCCTAGGATTTTTATAGGGACGGAGGGCATCGTCTATGCTGATGATTGGCTCGAGGACATTGAGCGTCTTATGAGGGTGTCCCGTCTTTCTGAAGATCTGAAGGTTGAGGCGGTAGGACTTCAACTGTTCGACGTCGCTCGCACTTGGTTTAGGAATGACCCAGTTCTGGTTGACGTAGGACAATCTTGGAAGGTATTCAAGGACCTTTTCAAGAAGAAGTTTTTCGCTCGGATAGACAGGCTTGACTTGGGGAGACAATTTGAGAGTCTCATTCAGGGGAGCATGTCTGTGGAGGAATATGCTGCGGAGTTCGGTAGGTTGAGCCGATTTGCAGAGTATTTGGTGAGAGAGCCGGAGGTTCGAGCTATTCGTTTCCGAGAGGGTCTAAACTGGGAAGTAAAGATTCTCATTCCGTCTTTTTATGAGACATACTCGGAGATACTTGCGGAGGCACGCAAGGTTGAGCAGGATCTTGGTTTGAAGACCAAGAGAGACCGTGATTCTTTTCTGGGGGCCAACGGCAGTGCAGTATCTGCCAAACGTCCTTATTTCCAGTCCAGACCTTTCCAGCAGCCACAGCAGAACCAAACTCCAGCTAGAGCGCCTTTTCACCAGGCACCTCAGTAGCAGAGACAGTTACAGCAAGCTCCATGCAACTTCTGCAAGAAGCCCAGCCACATCTGGAAAGTTTGCAGGAGGAGGTTAGGAGTTTGTTTGTATTATGGTACTGAAGGGCATCAATCAAGGGAGTGTCCTCGTCGTGCAGTTCAGGGAGCAGCTCCAGCTCCGAGGACACAGACGAGACCACCTGCAGCACAGCCGAGGGGACCGCTTCCGACACAGCAGCAGCATTTTGTCCAGCATCAACAGCAGGGAGGTGCTCGGCAGGGACGAGCGTTTGTTATGACCGTCGAAGAGGAGGAACCCACCGGAGATGTTATCGCAAGTTCTATTCTTCTTGATTCCATTCCAGCTTTAGCTTTGTTTGATAGTGGTGCTTCCCATAGTTTTGTATCTGTTTCTTTTGCTCTGAAGTATGGTTTGGTAGCTGAGTCTTTGCTTAGGACTTGCAAGATCATGACCGGGGGAGGCATTATCCTGGTTAATGATATTTGCAAGGATCGGAGAGTTACTCTGGGAGGCCGGGAGTTGAGTGCATGTCTACTTGTAATGCCACTTCCGAGCTATGACATTGTACTTGGGATGGATTGGTTGAGTAGGCACCGTGCTAGCATAGACTGTAGAGGAGGTAGAGTTTTGTTTGGTTCGCCAGGAGAGCCAGAGTTCGAGTTTGCTAGAGGAGCTGCGGAGCAGGGGGAAGGCATTATTTGAGGAGCTATGGTGGAAGACAAGGAGTTGCCGCATCCGTTGATAGCAGAATTTTTGGATGTGTTTCCTGAGGAATTGCCAGGATTGCCACTAGATCGAGATGTTGAATTTTCTATAGACTTGGTGCCAGGTGCAGAACCAATTTTGCAGCATGTCTATAGAGTAAACAACAGCGAGCTGGTCGAGTTGAAGAAGCAGGTGGACGAATTGCAGGATAAGGGGTTTATCAGATCGAGTTCTTCACCATGGGGAGCCCCGGTATTGTTTGTACCGAAGAAGGATGGATCGGTGCGCATGTGCATTGATTACAGGGCTTTGAATAATCTCACTATCAAGAATAAGTATCCTTTGCCACAGATTGATGATCTGTTTGATCAGTTGAGTGGTGCGAAGGTATTTTCTAAGATAGATTTGAGATCAGGCTACCATCAGGTGAAGGTGAAGCCGGAGGACATACCGAAGACTGCTTTTAGAACTCGGTATGGTCAGTTCGAGTTTATGATGATGCCATTTGGTTTGACTAATGCACCGGCGGTATTTATGAACTTGATGAACAAGGTGTTCCACCAGTACCTTGACAAGTTCGTGGTGGTGTTCATCGACGACATACTCATATACTCGAGGACACTGGAGGAGCATGAGGAGAATTTAAGGATTGTGTTGGATGTGCTGAGGAAGGAGAAGCTTTATGGGAAGTTGTCCAAATGTGAGTTTTTTATGGACAAGGTAGAATTCTTGGGGCATGTTGTGACTGGTGATGGTATTTCAGTAGATCCGAAGAAGATTTCAGCAGTGGAATCTTGGAAGACTCCGAGTTCGGTAGCAGAGATCAGGAGTTTCTTGGGATTGGCAGGCTACTACAGGAAATTTGTGCAAGATTTTTCGAGGATTGCCGAGCCGATGACCAGACTCACAAGGAAGGATGTGGAGTTTGTTTGGACGGAGGATTGCCAGGTTGCTTTTGAAGAGTTGAAGAAGAGGTTGACGTCTGCTTCTATTTTGACGTTGCCATCAGGGTCCGGAGGTTTTACTATTTATAGTGATGCATCGGAAAAGGGTTTGGGTTGTGTTCTTCAGCAGCATGGGAAAGTGATTGCCTATGCATCCAGGCAATTGCGTCCTCATGAAAAGAATTATCCTACCCATGATTTGGAGTTGGCAGCTGTCATATTCGCCCTGAAGTTGTGGAAACATTATTTGTACGGAGAGCGTGTGGAGATCTTCACAGACCACAAAAGCTTGAAGTACGTTTTCACGTAGAAGGAGTTGAACATGAGGCAGCGTCGGTGGTTGGAACTGATGAAGGATTTTGATATCTCTTTACAATATCATCCTGGGAAAGCCAATGTAGTTGCCGATGCTTTGAGCAGGTATCCGGTAGCTATGTTCTTGACGCAGGATCGATATTTGTTGGAGGACTTGGAGAGCTTGGACATTGAGGTGATTGTTCCTGGTGGTACTATATAGATGTGGGGATTGCAGATACACTCAGATTTGATGGACAGGATCAAGGCAGCACAGTATGATGATGTATCTTTGAGGAATATCAGAGCTCAGGTGAGAGCAGGATTGGAGGATGATTTCATTATTTTAGAGGATGGATCTTTGAGGCATGGAGTTAGATTATGTGTGCCTAGTGGGGAGTTGCGTGAGAATGTATTGCAGGAAGCGCATCGCTCTCAGTATTCCATACATCCAGGTGCTAACAAGATGTATCGGGATATGCGAGAGAGTGTGTGGTGGTATGGCATGAAGAGGAAAGTAGCACAGTTTGTATCCAGATGCTTAGTGTGCCAGTAGGTGAAAGCCGAGAGGCAGAGGCCAGGAGGGTTACTTCAGCCATTACCCATTCCATAGTGGAAGTGGGAACACATTACTATGGATTTTGTGTTCGGACTTCCACGATCTCCAGGAGGAAAAGACGCGATTTGGGTCATTGTTGATAGGTTGACCAAGTCGGCCCACTTTTTGCCTTTCAAGGTGGGTTTGTCTACGGAGAAGCTGGCAGAGATGTATGTGAGGCAGATCGTTAGGATACATGGAGTTCCCGTCAGCATAGTCTCAGATCGGGATAGTCGTTTCACTTCTCATTTCTGGAGGAGCTTGCAGGAGAGTTTGGGCACTCAGCTCAAGTTCAGTACTGCATATCATCCCCAGACAGATGGGCAGTCAGAGAGGACTATCCAGACTCTCGAGGATATGTTGCGCACTTGTGTACTAGATTTCGGAGGTTCTTGGGAGGACCATCTCCATTTGGTAGAGTTTGCTTACAACAACATTTACCAGGCCAGTATAGAGATGTCACCTTTTGAAGCTCTATATGGTCGGAGGTGTCGTACTCCTTTGTCTTAGGACGATGTTGGAGAGAGAGTTTTGCTTGGGCCAGAGATGGTTGTGGATGCAGCGGAGAAGGTTCAGTTGATCAGAGACAGACTTCGAGTGGCGCAGGACAGACAGCGGCATTGGGCGATAGCCATCGGAGACCTTTGGAATTCGAGGTATAGTTTAGATTTTATTTGTGCTTGTTCTTGTTTGTTATAGATTAAGTTCTTAAGATGGTGTTTTGTTCTAGGTGGGTGGTTTGGTGTTTCTGAGGATTTCTCCGACACGAGGCACGAGGCACGATTCGCTTCGGTGGAGACGGAAAGCTTAGTCCGCGATACATCGGACCTTTCACTATTCTAGAGAGGGTCGGTGCAGTTGCTTATAGACTAGACTTGCCACCTGCATTGGAGGGAGTGCATAACGTGTTTCATGTGTCACAGTTGAGACGATACGTGGCAGATCCTAGTCATGTATTGGATCACTCAGAAATAGAGGTGGGCCCTACTCTTAGCTATCCAGAGCAGCCAGTTGAGATTCTGGATCGGAGAGAGAAGGTGCTGAGGAACCAGACTATTCCTTTGGTACGCGTCGCATGGAGGCATCACTCTCCGGGGGAGTCTACCTGGGAGAGAGAGGATGACATGCGAGAGCGTTATCCATATTTGTTTGTACCTTGAGGTATGTTAATTCTCTAGCTATGTTCTATTCATTGTTATGTTTTGTTCATTAGTTAGTTGTGATTCTTTAGTTCTGTTCTGTAATTTTCTGGGGGTAGTTTTCATCTTTAAATTTCGAGGACGAAATTATTTTAAGGAGGGTAGACTTGTCACTACCATATTTTAGGAAAAAGGGTATTTTAGTAATTTCCTATATAAATAAATATTGTGCATGGTAAATAATTTTTGTTGTATTATTTAATTATTGTTGGATGTTATTTAATTATTTTGGACTTATATTAGTAGACCCAACTAGTTTAGTTTGGACCCATGGACCAACATGAATTAAATAGTTAGACTTGGCCCATTTAGAAAGCCCATGGTTAAGGAGATGGATTAAATTAATTAAGTGATTAGACTAGAAGCTTCCTTCCTTAATTATTTCTTCATGAGAGGCCCCAAGGGGTACATTGGACATTTTACAATTGCTTGGGGAGGGGGGCATGGCCGGCCTATATTAGGAGGGGGGAATTTCTCTCTCCTCTCATTCTCATTTCCAATCTAGATCTAGAATTTCCCACTCCCAAATTTCCTCCATTCCTATTCCAATTCCCCACCAAATTCATTCCAAATTCTTCCAAATTCACCATTAGAAAGTTGAGAAGCAAGGATCTAGAAGAAGGAAGCAAAGATCTACAAAGAGGAGCAAGGATCTACAATTTGGAAGCAAGTTCATCTCAATTGGAGATTTCATTGGGAATCCATCTCCCAATAGGTATAATTCAGTTTTTTCCATTAAAATAGCTTCTAAATCTAAGATTTAATCATGTAAAATCAACCCATATGTATGTACTACCCATAGGACTTTGTTTTATGTTCATAGGAGACCCATGGAGAAAGTTATAGTGCTTTTTGTGTCAATTTTGTTGGAATTCTGAATTTACATTTTGTTGTGTGTGTCAATTGATCCTATTGATCAATTGGGCATGTGTTTATGTGTTTGGGGCTAGTGTCGTGTCCATAATTTGGTACATGTGGTTCGTATCCCTACTATTTGGTGATACGTATCATTTTGGGGGTTTTCCCTCCGACACGGGGCTTTGAACATGTCGTATTTTGACACGGACACATAGATATACTTTTTACACTTTGATTTATTCATAAATATTATTTGTGACTTGTTTGTGTCCTTCGGGGTGCAATTGGTTGTGTGTTGGACTCGTGTCGCATGCGTATCCTAGATCTAGTGGGATACGGTGTGATACTCTCCAATTTGGTGTGTTTATGTGTAGATCTAACTATTTATGCTTTAATTTCTTCATTTATAACTAGTAAATATATATAGATATTATATATTTATTTTAGTGTATTTATTATGGTATTTATTGTAGCATAGATCTATATATTTCTATGTGTTCTAATGTGGTGTATAAATATATGTATGTAGCTTTCTTGCATGCAAATATATATGTACTTATGTTAATAACATAAATTATACATAAATGTTTTATAAAATATATTTATGTGTTTAAATGTGTAATTATATTATTTATAATTATTATATATTTAATTGTTAATTTAATGAATGTATTTTTATGTGTGCTTCTAGCCATGTTAAAATATGTACATTAATATGTGCAATGTGTTTTGTAACTATTAGTATTTGATTGTGTAAGTTTATATGTATATATTTATATAAGTATATAGTTATTAAATTGTTTTATATATATATATATGTATTTTGATTTATATATCTTATATATATATATGTGCTTTTGTGAGGTATAATACTAGTAGTAATATATTATATTATTTGTATAAATATTGGTTTGTATATACTTTATATTAGAGTGTATATTATTTATACTTTGTGTGGGTACCAATTGGGATCAAGACATTGATTCCTAATTGTGTATTTTTATTCTATATTATTTATATATATGTCTTGAGAGGTTGACCTTGGTTTGACTTTAGTTGACTTTAGAGTTGACCATAGTTGACTTTTGACTTAGAATTTATTTATTGACCTAGAAGTTGACTAGTTTGACTTGTTCTCTTTCCGGGACCTTGTATTAATGTGGTATTCTATATCTAGGTCTTCGAGGCACCGAGTCAGACATCTGTGAGACTTTTTCATTGGACTTCAGGCGAGTACATTCTCTGATAGTTTCTCATTTATGATATCCTCTATGTTTGTTGTATCTAGTGTAGATATACATGTTTCTCTTGACACTATGGTTACACGGATTGGTATATCCGGATCTCATCATGAGATGTTATTCCTTGGTATATGGTGTATATGGTGCAAGTATTGTTTCATTGGTTATCTTGTACATGTACAGACACCGATTTTCGGGAGGAGTCGCTCTCTTCTTGGGGAATCTAGTGCCATAGCATACCGTGGTTGGATCTATTATACCAGTTGGGGGTGGGGAGTATTAGTATAGATATATGATCAAATCCCTATTGAATAAAGTATTGGTAAGCGAATAGTGTTGATCATGCACCGCACGTATGATTAGCCAGGCCGCATTGTATCTTGCCCAAGCCGATCACATGTTAAGCTAGTACTCACACACTTAGTCATTAGTAATATTATTTCATTGGCATATTGTTCATTATTGTGTTTCTTTCCAGTATTTCCTTATTGTCTATATATCTCTTGTATCTATTTTGTGCATCTTGTTTATCCACAGCTATTTACTGTTACATAGTTTTTATCATGGATTAGAACTGCTGTTAGAGATGTACTCTGCTCCTTTCCTGACTGGATATATTTTTCCAGATGACACTGAGGAGTACCCTACCTATTATGGACCCCAGGATGTTGTGGGTTTAGATTCGGAGACCCTGGCTCAAGAGGGACTTATCCCAACTGAGACAGTTGACCCTGGAGTGTAGCTTTGTAGTATGATAGTATTCTTTTGTACTGGATTTGTCTCCAGCTTATTTTGTTACTCTTCAGACTCATTGATGTATTATTTTAAACTTATGAGTTGTATGATGACTATTCTATTCTTATCTGATTCGTGCTCATTCTATCTTAGTTCTGTGATTGAGTATTCTATCATTATTGGTGGTTCATTACTTTAGATAGACTATCTAGACAGCGTTCTACCGCCGATTCTGCGGCGTAGGCTGGGCGTTGTTTCCAACTAGTATCCTTACAGCGGGTACGGGTCGTGACATTATCATATATGCTCTGTGCTAACTATTTCTTATTTGAATGATTGATACATAGAAGTTCTTGACCCTAGGAGACTTGATTGTAGCATGTACCCCCTTATCTTATACAACTGTAATTGTCATACGATGTATAGCACCTTGTACGGGGTAGCTGACCATGTTCGTCTCCATATTCCAGTACTGGGACGTGACAGAAGTTGTTGGCCCGGTAGTTGTTGGGTCATCCTCTGATGTTATCATGATACCAACTGATGCGGATACCCAAGGGGGGTAAAGGGAGCCTCGATTGTTGGGGCCGAGGTGACTGTCTCCTCATCTGATGTTGTAGGACTGACTGATGTTGGCACATCCTCAGATGTCAATCTTATGGCAGTCGATATTTCTCGATTGCCTAGTGCCCAGACGCTTCTTTCAACTAGGAGGCAGTTTCTAGAAGCCAGAGCATCTCAACGTTTTGTGGCTGTTGTAATGTTACCTGGGTTATCTAATTTTGCTATGCCTCTTCTGCGGCCGACTGTAGTCCCCACATTTATGACTCCTTTGACTCCTTCTACTTTTGCTGACGTGGAAGAAGCCTCAAAGGATACTATTCAGAGCTTCTACATGCATCTGAAGCGGGCGGTGCAAACCATCCTTGGACGAGGCAAGACTTCCTGGTCATGAGCAGATGCCTGACCTTTTAAGCCAAATTTTGGTAGAGTGGAGGAACGCCTAAATAAATTACAGCAGGCATAGGAGGTTGACCCGGTCACTGCAGTGGAAGAGGAACGTGAGTTCCTTCTGAAGTCCGTAGAGCTGGTGAAGACCACATATGTTCAGAAAAAGCAAGCCCTGGAACGTAACCTCCAGAAGTTGGCCCTCAAGCATGACAAGTTGAACGATCGAGGAAAGGTTTGTCTTGCTCGGAAGGACTCCACAACCCATGCCATATCTGAGATCATTGAGAAAATTGAGCAACTTCAAGCACAGCTCGTTGTCATGGAGGGCGACCTTCAAGAGGATTGTTGAGAGAGGGAGGCTATCTGTGAGGAAACTAACTAGGTGGCCCATTCTTCCGCTTCCCTGAAGAATACGTTGAAGAGGCTGGAGGACAAGCGCCAGGCCTATACCCATTTGAAGCCGGGCATAGAGTCAAAGCGAAAATTGATGCTTCCATTGTTCGGCTCCAAGGGCGAATAAAGGAGTTGTGCACCAATGAGGAGCAACAGTAGTTTGCGCTTCATTTTCTAAAACTTTCTTTTGTTCTTGTTTTGAAGTTTATTTTACAGTTAGGACTTGGATAGTCCCCTAAGTGTAGTTTGCTATTTTTATTTTAGTAGAATAAAGTAAAAGATTTTTCTTTTTTTGTTGTGATTGTTTGTTTGAACTTCGGATATCGTACCAGAGGTAATATGGACTTGGTATAATACCGTATTTGTTGAGGATATCCCACCGGGGGACCCTTGGTGGACCTATTATTTGTTGTGCACGTTGAGTGCAAATAATAAGTCCGAAACAAGCCCTATCAGAGATAATATGGACGTGATAGGTTTTGTGGACTTAGCACCACTAGCGTACCCCGAATTGAGTATAGGTGATAAGTTTAGACGAAGACCGATATCAGAGGCAATATGGACGTTATGATCGATAGTTGAGACCCGGAGGGTTTGCTCAGAGGTAATATGGACGTGGCAAACTTAGCCGGGGAGAAATATGAGAAAAGTGGATCAGAGGTAATATGGACATGAAATAATTTTTTGAGGACTCCCTGGAGAGTAGTTTAATGAGGGTGGTCCACCTGAGAGTGTAGATAGACATGAGGGTTGCTCCGATGGGGAGACTGTAGGGATGATATCTCAGAGGTACTCGTGAGCTAACGAATACTTATTTTTTGGGTGGTCCAAGCAGGAGTGCTCCTGTGGACCTGAGGAATGCTCCACTGGGGAGACTTTGGGGATCTATCATCCGTTGCATATCCAGACTCCTGGATACAGATGATGGCTTTTATAGGATTTTGCAAAGACGGAGAAAAATTTGCACATAGGCACTTGCTGGGAGTAAATAACCAAGAGTGTAAAGATGTACATTAGGGTTGTCCCGCTAGTGATAAGGGGAGTACAAGTCAAGTTTAGACGTAGTACTTTTTCAGGAACTTGCAGTTGATAGGCATCATGAGCAAGTTGTCGTTGGGTTTTGTGAGCCGGTAGGCGCCATTGGAGAATACAGACTCCACGATGAACGGGCCTTCCCATTTGGGCTAGAATTTGTCGACCGTTTTGTGAGTCATAACCATCAATCTTCTTACTGTCAAGACAAGATCGCCCACTTGGAACGTTCTCTCTTTGACCCGCTTATTAAAGGCTCCAGAGAGACGCGCCTGGTATAACTTAAGGCACTGCTGAGATAAGAGTCGCTTTTCGTCAAGTGCTTCCAATTCTTATAGTCGTCGGCGATGGTTGTCGTCCATGGTTAGCTGATTGTAGAGAGCCACTTAGAGTGAAGGGATTTGGATCACGAGGGGGAGGACTGCTTCACTCTCGTACACCAAAGAGAATGGCGTACTTCCTGTAGCTGTCCGGACCGTTGTACGGTAGGACCAGAGACATTCACCCAATATCTCGTTCTAGTCGCGCTTGTTGGATGACACGAATTTCTTGGGAAAATTGATGATGGTTTTATTGAATGCCTCAGCCAACCCATTTGTCGTTGGGTTATAGGAAGTCGAAGCTATATTCTGAATCCAATTTTTATCACAGAACCGGTAGAAAGCATGGCTTGACTGTGGACCATTTTCATGAATGATCCTTCGTGGGAAGCCGAAGCGATATATGATGTGATGCTTGACGAAGTTGATCATGTTGGATATCTTGACTTTCGCGAGTGGTACTGCTTTTACCTACTTGGAGAAGTAGTCGGTGATGGCCAGGATGAATCGGTGCCCCTTAGATGAAGGTGGACTTATTGGTCCAATAATATCTATTCTCCATGCCGCCAATAGCCATGATGCTACCGTTGGGTGTAGGAACTTCGATGGCTGGTGGATAAAGTCTGCATGGATTGGCACGCTTGGCACTTTCTTGAATAGTCAACGACATCCGCTACTATTGTGGGCTAATAGTAACCTGTCACGTCCCAGTCCCAAAATACGTAGGACTAGGAATACGTAAGCATGCCATCCGTATGTATATGGCAGCTCCAATATATGGATACCATAATACACACGTACGATGTAATATGAATATTAACTCACTTGTGGTATATATATGGTCATAAGTCACAGATATACTAATCTCATCCACACAACAAGTCATAGAAAAGAAATAACTAAACTAGAATAATGAGTCTGAAATATCTAAAAATAATAGTTGGGTGGAGACAAATCCACTACCAATGACTATATCAATACTAAAATGAGGGAGGAGGGTAAATCTCCAATATAAAATAAGATGATGGTATAAAAGTATCAGCTAAGAGATCCATCGCTAGAGGTAATCAAAGATGCTCAGAAGGTAAGACCTCCTCGGCAGAAAATAATACGTCAGGTCCTGGCCCGTACTCCTGTGGATACTCCTGGTCGTCTATACCTGGCAAGGGACCTCAGAGGGACATAACAAGATACATAGAAGCATGCCAATTAAATACAGTAAACATGCAATATAAACAGAAAATATATAAGTATGTTGTACAAGACAATCTATATGAATGCATAATGAGGACAACTTTTTGACGTATGGGCATGGGTAGGCTACTCTATATAATCTCACAACTCACACACACGTCAGGGACATCATCAGCCGTCATACCACGAGGGTAGCGACCATCATGACTCCATCAGCTGACATACCACGAGGGTAGCGACCATCGGACACGACTACCATGGTACGTTCTAGTTACTACGGTTTAGCATAGTGGTTATAGTCCATACGCCTACTGATTGTCCTCCCCTCCCATGATACTATGTGTCAAGTGTGTGTCAACATATATATAGTATATAATTATAACTGAAAGAAAACACACATGCAATGAACATACAGAATATAATAAGCATGCAAAGTACTGTAAGCAATTTGGCAAGGTATACTTGCCTGGCAACAAAACTGCAAAGTGTAAACGTCCAGGCGTCAAGCACATAAGAGTAAAAACTACGGTCTCAGAATGAACGTCCCTGGATGCTGAAATAGACATCACCAACATTCCCAGAATAAGCGAGATAGCTAAAAAACACTACCGTTTCGTCCAATTTGGACACAGGGGCAAAACGGTAATTTTGGGTCAAAGCGGGGTCCATATGTAGCCCACTTTGCACCGAAATGCGTGCCAGAGGTAAAGGTCTGTAAATGAGACAAATTATAGGTCAAACCAATTCTAAACGTCAATACGAACTCAACGGTACGTCCAATTTTGAATTCCGATGAGCCGAACACAAATTCGCCCAAAAAGTCAACCGTGGGGCCCGCAAATAGGCAGCTTGGTCAACTGTCTTAGAATCGCGTGAAACTTGGGTCACAGGACCAGCGTGATACCAAGAATCTAGTAGCACAAGTTTTGTCGCATTCTGACGAGCGTACACTAAATGGTGCGGTATTTTACAAAAGTCGCGATATAGGGCCTTTTCAGGATACGGGGTGATTCCGACGCGCACACAAGTCCAAATCAGTTTCTGCGAAAGCCCACATGTGAGGACATACCAAACGTGCCTTTCAGTGCAATTGGTATGCGACGAGGTGGTCCCGTTTGGCGGAGCGCGCTCTGTATCACAAGTTTTATTATTTTAAAAATAAGTTTTTCTGAATTTTCAACCTAGTTTATTTTTGCATATAACACCAAATAAAATAATGCAATTAACAGAAAATAATCTCGGTTATATAGGCTTTACACAGGAAAAAGTAGATCTCGATTTGGATCTCTACGTTGGGAGATATCGGCCTCGGAACATAGGTCGTTGGAACAGTTTTTATAGTAGTTTAAAATATGGTTTTTCCTAAACTTGGCGTCGATTTCTACCTGGTGTTTAACGCTGCACGATAGAAACTAATTAACGGGATTTAGAGAGGGATAGGTGGTGATCATACAGGCGAAGACGAATCAGAATTTGGTCGAGCGACGCGTCGGAAAACAATGCGTGAATGAGAGGTCGTCACTGCCAATTCTGTCGCGGAAATCTCGTGCAGGTGACGTGGCTGCGGCGATCGCCGGCGGTGGCGCTGGCGGCTGCGGGGGTTCCGGGCGGTGGAGTTCGGCGGCGTTGGGAGGTCGGTGCAGGTAAGGAGTAGAGGGGAATAGGTTTAGGGTTAGGGTTTTATAAGAGGTTATATGTATATATATATATAGAGGCGGAGTAGGGAAGGGAACCTGGGCGCGGGGGAAATAGCCTGGGCAGCGCGCGGGTGAGTGAAGTCGTGGGCGGGTGAGTGAAGTCGTGGGCTTAGGAGTTTTGTTAGCTGTTGTTTGGGTTAATGGTTTTAGAGAGGGAATTAGCATAAGGGGTCTAATGGTGTTTAGTAATTAAGGATTTTTAATTTCTTTTCTTTTCTCTTTCTCTTTCTTTTCCTTTTTTTTCTTTTTCTTTTCTCTTTTGTTTTTATTACCATTATTACTATAATTATTATTATTACTAATATTATTACTATTATTATTATTATTATTACAAATAACACTTATTATTATAACTACTACTTATTATTATTACAACTATATATTATTTACATATATATTTAAGGTATAGAAATCCCAAAAATATTGTAAAAAATCTATTACTCTTCCACAAAGATTCTAAAATCAAAATAATAGTTTTTTGTACAATAATTCTAAATGATTAATTATGTAAGTAATTAAATCAATAAATTATATTTCTAATTAACTAAAAAAATAATATAAATAAATTCTATGATTAATTAAATAAATACAATATTTAAAAATATGGGGTTTTACATTCTACCCAACTTACAAAATTTTTCTCCTCGAAATTGACACTAACCCATATTCCTAATAAATTACTATAGGTATTACACTTTATTGCTATCTAGCAGTCCTTCCTAAGAGTCATGGTCAGCCACTATAACACTTTTCTCATTTATTGTCCATAACCTATTCTATTATCCTCTAACTCATCTATACTAACCAACTTACAAAAATTCTACTAGTAGTCAAAGTCTTTTGAGGCTATTGTCTAGGTTGTAAGACGAATATTTTTATTGGGTCAAGAATTTTGGGATACCTGTCTGGAATCTCATAACTATAATTTTTTCCCCGTAACCGTCAAGTATCGTAGTCTAATACTGCCACGCCACCTGGCCAGTATGGCTGCAAGTAATTTGACTACTCTACCATAATCGTCTAGTTGCAGCTGTCGCTACCTCGCCAGCGATTTGTCATAGTCATCAGTTTGTAACAAGTGCCTTCAACTCTTTCCTAAGTTAGTCTTAAGTTTTAGGGCAACAATTCATGTCTTGACTAACTTTATAAACTATTAGGAGTATGAACTATTTCAACAATCCAACTAATTTATATTAGACTAAGGGACGCTACTTAAGTTTTTAAAATAAATAATAAGAGGATATATATATTGCTATAGTGCTTATATATAAGGGTTATCATTAAGAACTCATCCTATAATTATCAATCATTACTAACACATTTATGTTTTAACTAACAAAATAAGGGCGTGGTTGAAGTAAATCAAACAATTCATAATGGCACGAAAAGATGCATCTATGATAGGAAGAATTAAGCACAAGATACGGAATGGATATAGAAGAGAAGATGAGCCACTCAAGGGGGCGAGGTGGTGATAGAAGAAGAATACTACTACTGCTACTCGCGTCATCCATTATCATCGCGGGTATGCCATCTAGTTAGAATATCAACATATCCTCATAACTGCTAAACCACCATATATATAATTCTACATCTATTTATACTCCTAAGATCTAGTGTCATAATGGGGTTAAGAATATGCAATAATGATAATTATAACTAAAAGGTCGTACCTGTATCTACGGCTTCCTATGCTTGCGCTCCTATATTTGTCATAATGAGTGCTTTGCCTTGTCCTTGGTCGTTCAGCTGGGGCCTAGCCTCCTCCATTTGTGCAGCCTATAAAAGTAGTAGTGGGTCCCTTTGGTCTCCTATACTTGAGGGTGTATGCGGTGTTCCTGATTCTAATGCCATAGACCTCTGGGTCTGTTGAGGATATCCTCGGGTTTGGTGGTGACTTGAGCCACATAACATGCACTGCCTCAATCGACGATGACAATCTCTTAGAATATGACCTATCTTACCACAAAAGTGACAAGTACGGGGCTCCTTGGCTGGATATGCTGCGACACTATATGGTTGCTGGCGTGTCAAAGGGTGTCTAATAGGTCCTTCTGGCTGTGTCCTTACTGGTTCTTGGTGAATTCTCTGATGATTTCCGTTTCCCTTACTGATGGCCTCCTGAATCCTAGCCTCTGTCAATAACTCGACATAAGAGATTCGGGACTGTGAGCTAGTGTAGTGCTGGAGCTTCTGAGTCAGCTCGCGGTGAAACCTCTTAGCCTTCTCTAAGTCACTAGGTATTAGGGCAGTGCCATACTTACTGAGGCGGCTAAACTCTGCATCACACTCGTCAACTGTCTTGTTCCCCTACTCTAGATGGAGGAACTGATCGTACAACACATCCCTTACATTGTCCGGGAAGTACTTTCTCTCAAAGCACTCAAGAATTGTTCCCAATTCTGACGTGTACCCAACTGGCGCTCCATTGATTCCCACCAGTGATGAGCGTTACCCTCTAGCTGGGTCCTTAAGCCTATTATCCATAGATCTGTAGGTAGTTGGGATACTTCTAACAACTGCTTGATATTGACATCCAGTTCGTGGTCTCCTCTGGACTCTCATTGCCTTTATACGGCTTGGGGACCATTTGCACAAAGTCCTTGACTGAACCAACTCGAGCTTGTGGTACTGAAACTAGTGCCTGGGCTAGTACAGCCATTCTCTCAAGTGCTGCTAGAAATTCTAGCCTTTGCTCCACCGCTTGCTGCCTCTGCTCTGCAGCCTGTGCGACTCCTGCTGGCCCTATTCCTGCATTATCATCTGGAAGAATTGGAACAGCTGTGTCTGGATATCCTGCAGTGCTAGTGGAGCTGGAAAAGTCCCATTAGGCACCGTAGGAGGAGCTGATGGAATTGGATTGTTAGTCATTCCATCCGGTCCCAAAAGAAGAGGAGTCGTTGAGGCCTCTCCTGGTGATTGGTTGTTGTCCCCTGGAGACGCGTTGTCCCCAGTGGCGACATGCCCATTACGCAAATTCATCTCTCTGCAAGAGATGGACGGAGAATTAGGAAAAGTACATGAATCAAGCAGGATGCAAGCACTTAAGTAAGACATATTGGAAGGAAGGTGAGTTATAGTCAAGTGTGGATGAGACCAAAAATTCTAATCCTAGGTGCAGGCCCATTCGGTACAGTTATGTAACCAAAACGGCTAACTCAACCTGCATGGGCCACCACAAAAATATGTCACGCCCCAGTCCCAAAATACGTAGGACTAGGAATACGTAAACATGCCAGCCGTATGTATATGGCAGCTCCAATATATGGATACCATAATACACACGTATGCTGTAATATGAATATTAACTCATTTATGGTATATATATGGTCAAAAGTCACAGATATACTAATCTCATCCACACAACAAGTCATAGAAAAGAAATAACTAAACTAGAATAATGAGTCTGAAATATCCAAAAATAATAGTCGGGTGGAGACAAATCCACTACCAATGACTACATCAATACTAAAATGAGAGAGGAGTGTAAATCTCTAATATAAAATAAGATGATGGTATAAAAGTATCAGCTAAGAGATCCATCGCTAGAGGTAATCAAAGATGCTCAGAAGGTAAGACCTCCTCGGCAAAAAATAATACGTCAGGTCCTGGCCCGTACTCTAGTGGATACTCCTGGTTGTCTATACCTGGCAAGGGACCAGGTCCTCAGAGGGACATAATAAGATACATAGAAGCATGCCAATTGAATACAGTAAACATGTAATATAGACAAAAATATATAAGTACGTTGTACAAGACAATCTATATGAATGCATAATGAGGACAACTTTTCGACGTATGAGCATGGGTAGGCTACTCTATCTAATCTCATAACTCACACATACGTCAGGGACATCATTAGCCGTCATACCGCGAGAGTTGCGACTATCGTGACTCCATCAGCCGACATACCGCGAGGGCTGCATGGATTGGCACTCTTGGCACTTTCTTGCATAGTCAACGGCATCCGCTACCATTGTGGGCCAATAGTAATCCATTCTCCGGAGATGGTCCTGCAATTTTGGTTCGGGTTGGTGTGCACCACAGATGCCATTGTGAGCTTTACGGAGGGCTTGTTTTGCTTCTGTATTAGATAGACATTATAGCAGAAGGCCGTCGTAGGACCAATGATACAATATTTTGGTAGCTATATCATAATAGAACCGAAGGGAACCTTTTCTGATTGAAGTGGCTTCCTTTGGGTTTTTGGGTAGAATTCCATAGATTGCATAGTCAATGAATGGGAGTCTTAAGTTCGGGATATCAGTGTGTACTTCTACCGCGTAGCTCAGACATAGGCAGAGTTTATTTTTAGGGCAGACCAGCTCTTGACAGATCACCATGATTAGTTAATGGGTATTGTCTAGAACTGCCAAGGAGGCAGCGAGGTCGGCTAGGGCGTCAGCCTCGACGTTCTGCAACCGAGGGACATGCTCAATGAAGAATCCCTCAAAGGTTGAGATGATGTCATGCGTAGCTTGGTGGTAAGTAATTAGGTCTCCATTCCGGACTTTATATTCGCCTCAGACTTGGTTGACTATCAGTTTTGAGTCAACGTATGCCTCTAAATTGTCCACCCCCACTTGTTTAGTAAGTTGGAGTCCAATAATGAGAGCATTGTATTCCACCACGTTGTTGGAGCATGGCTCTGTGAGGGAATAAGATCGATTAATGACTAGATTGTAGGGAGAGATTAATACTATACCAACTCTGGCGACGATATTGCCTTTGGGCCCTGCTCTCGAAGTGCGATCGAAGAACATCCGACAAGCAGCTTCGCACGAAGTCATATTTGAGTTCACCACTTTGTCTGGAATCTCGTTGTAGTGTTTTGAAGTTTCTGGCACCGGATATGCTGTTAGGAAGTCGGGCAGTGCATGATCCTTGATAGCTTTCTGTGGAATAAATACCATGCAATATGGGGACAATAGTATCGCCCATGTTGCTAAAAGAGAACTGAGCGCCCCTGGTTTAATCATGAGAACTCTGAGAGGATTGACTCATGAGATCACATGAATGGTTTGTCCTGTCACATAATGCTGAGTCTTCTGGATAGCGAATACTAGAGCAAGGCATTTCTTTTCGACGGGGCTGTACCTATGCTCCGCCTCAACCATCATTCGACTAAGATAATAGATGGCATGTTTGTGACCCGCATCACTATTCTGGGCTAATAGAGTACTGAGGGAGTGATCAATTGTACATACATAAAGTAGGAAGGGCTTTTCCACGACCAGGGCCACTAGCACTGGAGGGTTTGATAGTTATTCCTTGATGTCGTCGAGTGCGCATTGGCATTCTTCATTCAAGACAAATGAGACACCTTTTTTCATGAGCTGGGGGAACGACCGACAACGCCCAGCGAGGTTTGATATAAACCTCCTGATATATGACAACCTTTCTTGTATGCCGTGGAGTTCCTGGAGGTTCTTTGGCGGTTCATCTCCAGGATGGCTCTAGTTTTGTCGGGGTCTACGTGAATACCCATGGAAGTGATGATAAAGCCTAGGAATTTGCCGTTGGAGACTCCCAAGAAAATTTTGGTATGGTTCATCTTGAGCTGCTTCGTACGCATGAGGTCGAACACAGTCTTTAAGTCCCTGAGGTGATCATCTTTGGAGTGGCTCTTGACAGGAATGTCATCAACATAACATTCTACCATCTTATGCAGATGTTCATAAAAAATGGTGCTCATAGCACCTGCGTTCATCGAATCAGTGTAACAGTATACTCCTATCGATGTTCTAAATGATGTAAGCTTCTCGTCTTCAGGATACATCTTGATTTGATTGTAGACTGATAATCCATCCATAAAGGACATGCGCTCGAAGCCACAAGTGTTGTCGATCATAATATCAGTGATCGGAAAAGGAAACTTGTCCTTTGGGCATGTCGAATTTAGATCACGGAAGTCGATGCAGATCATGATCTTTCTGTTCTTTTTGACGATGGGCATGATATTGGCCACCCAATCTGGATAATGTTCTTCGCAAACAAATCCACTAGTGATCCGTTTGTTGACTTCAGTTTTGATGGCATTCATGATATTCGAGCGGAACTACCGTTGCTGATGTTTGATAGGCTTGGCATCCAGCAAGATATTGAGCTTGTAGACCACGATTTGGGGGTCCAGTCCTGGCATATCTTCGTAGCTCTAAGCAAAGACATCAATATATTCCCTGACGAGCTATAGCAGGGATTCTCAATCCTCATCGGTCAAACTTTTGCTGATTAAGATAGGTTTGGGAGAGGATTCATAACCCAGATTGACTTGCACGACTTCGTCCTCGGTAGGGGGTTCTCGTTGTTCGAACCACATCTCCCATTATGCGTCTTGACATTAGGCCCACGGTTCTACTTCAAGGAGTTTATGTTGATCTTTATCGTCTTCCTCAGGGTCAGTTGATACATGTTGGCAGGCATGTTTGCTTGAGCATCTTCCCGATACTAACGTCGGAGTCCCAAGCGGAAGATTACGAAGAGTGAGAGTGAACCTCATTTTTTTTTACCTGAACCTTCGAGGGTTCTGGGAGGCGTTACATACCCTATGCCATGCTTGGTTTTATGGTAGTAATCCTCAGACTTGGCAGCGGGAGCAGGTAGACGCAGGGCAGCCGTCGGCCCTTGCCGTAGTTTAAACCTCGATTATTTTTAAGATCATAACCCATCTTTTGGATGATGTATTTAGCATGACCGTTGAACCGGTAGAGTTATATTTTGCCGATGTCGGGTTCTGGCTCTTGTTCCTCTGGGGTGAAGGACCAGGGGCATTCAACCCTGCCGAAGATAATGGGTTTATCTTCCCTCCTCCTTGCTGGAAGCGTGAAGTAGGAACCTTGGCTAGGGAGGATCTGGTTTACTGGGTAGGTGGTACTCACCTGTGTTTGCAAATGAAGGCCCAGACCATGCTCCATGGAATACAAGGTGCTTATATGTGCAAGTTCGAAGTAGTTCAAAGATAACCCTTTATTAATAAATTAAGGTAACTTTTCTTCGGGGATTATATCATCGAGAGAAGGGACGTTAGCATGAACAGCCACACACTCCTCCAGTTCATCTTTCTCGAGGGCTACTCCCAGTGCGAGTGAAGGCTTCGGTGGATTCTTGTGCAGTTTTACCACTAGGGGTTCAAAAATTTTAGGAGGTATCGAAGGTTCCCTTGGTGGTCTTCGAAGGCGAACAACCATAGGCGTAG
Source organism: Iris macrosiphon (assembly GCA_036927795.1). Classification (NCBI taxonomy): domain Eukaryota; kingdom Viridiplantae; phylum Streptophyta; class Magnoliopsida; order Asparagales; family Iridaceae; genus Iris; species Iris macrosiphon. The sequence goes on from JAYESA010000003.1 coordinate 82,508,130, forward strand.
ACGGCTCTGAATATTCCCTCTGCAGTTGATTTGTGTCACGCCCCGGTTCCATAGATAAGGAACCGAGTCACGTGGCAATGGCCAGCAGCGCACTTCGGTGGGCATCCCAATCTAATGGGCCTGTCAGAGTACACTTAAGCTGTAAAGTACAATAAATAACCCATCACATAACATATAAATAGTCAATCTAAATCTCATCCATAGGCAACAAATATAAGAGCACAATAGAGGTAAATACAACAACTAATGTGCAGAAAGGAAATGTCCAAGATGAGTATCAAGTACAAATACTAGAGTAGTCACACGGGAACAAACCCGCTAGTACAAAATACTGGAATGAAAGTAAGCAATAAGATAACTTGGAACGGCATCAAGTAACTAGGTAATGATATCGTCCCAAGGAAAGAGTCACTACCAGCGGTCAGGCGAAGTCCTCAGGGATGACCTCATCCTCGGCAGTGGGTACAGCTGCTGGATAGATGCCCGGTCCGTACTCCTCCGGGTAATCCTCGTCGCCTACACCTGGAAGGGAACCAGGTCCTCAGAGGGACGTAACGAGGTACAAAAATATAACATGCCAAGTATACAAAAAGCACAAGTACAACAATAGGGTACTCTATCATAACCAAACAAGTGTGACACAGTTTGAAGACAATATTCGACGCGTGGGCTATCTAAAATAAAACCGTAGCTCCGAACACAGAGACACACGGGGCGTACCGTAGCTCCGAGCACAGAGTCACACGGGTGATACACTACTCTAGAATACAGTAAACTATATATACATACATAAGCGCGTGCAGAGGAGCCTAAACGTCTAACTGTCTTCCCCTTCCCAAACGGTCAATAATGGTGCGCTGAACCTGAACCTCTATCTACAGTCTCGACACACAGAAATAACTCAACAGACGCGACCCTAAGGTCATCCTAGTCTCTGGTCATGATGTCAGTATCAGGATATAGGAATCTGGCACGATCACAGTATATGAGTGTGTCCTGGGATGTCGATATACTCAGGTACATATATCAAGATGCTACGAAACATCTAACAATTATTCTAAGACGTTACGACGAACGTCTGCACCCGGTTGTGATCCGGACGCGAAGTATTGAATGTCAACATAAATACATGCACAATCTACATAAAGAACAATAAATATCTGTAATCTAAAATACAGGGTGACAAGGTACACTTGCCTATATGCGGTTGCTGATGACGGGGTTCCGGTACTACGTCCAAGTCCTCAGGTCTCGCGGGACCTAGAGATGAGAAACAAACCAAAATTAATAATCTATTCCACATCAGACAAGGATGCGACACACATCTACACCTAAACTCAGTCTCAGCTATGACTCACAGGGACAAGACACTAGGGGGGTTGACCACAGTTGACTATCGGTACGATACATCAAATCATCTAGTCATCAGTACCACATCATCAAACCATCCTCAAAATACAGTTAACAATTATAATTCCTTCGTTTAATATTGTTGTTACCAAACACATAGTACTGCTCTAAATTAAACACCTTAAATTCCCAGTTTCTAAAATTACCGATCACACTAGTCCTCAATCAAACATTCACCTACTATCCTTACTAATTATATATTTAACTTGAGCGTTTACACTACATACTATATGGACAAGTTTTCTCTACATAACATCAATTTTCCATTGGATCACAAAATCATACCATTCCTTAATGGTGAATTCAACCACAACCCATGCTAATAATTCTTTATATGTTGTATAAGTAATGCTTCTCTTCCAAACTAAACACACAAGTATGAATCATCAACCCATGCTCATAAGCCCTAACTAATGCACACAACCATAAATATCAAGAACCCTCATCCTCACATACATAATGTGTTAAAAACCCTAACTAACCACATATAAAAACCCTAATCACATACTTAACTATAAATAATATATAAATAAAAGACAAGGTGAGGGGAGAGTTATACCTCAACGGCGAGGTGGGTCGCTGGCCGGAGCGAGGTGGTGGTGACCGGACTGGATGGGTGTCGATGGTGGTGGTGATGGCTTGTGGTGGTGGTAGTGATATTGTGGTGGTGGTGAAGGTGGTGAGACCGGACAGGGAGGAGGTCGGATGGGGGAGCTCCGAAGTCGGACTGATGGTGGAGATCTCGGGTGGACGAGAGGTCAGAGTGATGGCTACCGTGTAGTCGACAGTGCGCAGTCACCGGAGGGAGACTACACAGGCCGGAGTGGGTGATGTGGTAGGCCGGAGTCGGGGTGTAGCAGTAGTCGGGGGAGGGTGGTCTGAGTCGGGGTCAGGTGCGGTGGTATGCCGGAGTCGGGGTGGGGTGCTGCACTGGCCGGAGTCGGGCTAGAATCAGGCCAGAGTGGGTGCGGGTGCGGTGGTGCACAGCCGGAGTCGGGTGCGGGGTATTGCACTGGCCGGACTGGGTGCTCCTCTCTATGAAGAAGAAAGAAAGAAGAAGAAGAAGAAGAAAGGAAGAAGAAGAAATTTGTAAAGAATAAATATGGAGGAGGGAGGAGAGAGAGAGAGAGGGGGGGTTTCCAATGCCTAGGGATTATGGCCTGCTTGGTATGTGTGCATTGAAGAGACACTTTATAGGGTTTGGTGATGTGAGTGTGTGGTAGAGATGCTCCAATTCAAATGGAGGGCTAGGATTTAACATGAAGGCTTGGTTTCTTCATACAAATGAAGAGGGGGAGGGTTGACTACGGTCAATGAATGGTAACCTCTCCATTTGGTCTTGGCCAATGAGGTGAGGAAACCTAATTCAATAAATTGCAACTAAGCCCCTTAAATTCGGGTAATTGCATGAACACATGAAATGATGCAAAAAATATGGGAAAGTGGTGTTTGGTGATTTGCATGGTGAGGGGGTGTTGTGTGTTTGACATGGGTTTAATTAATTGGGCATTGGGATTAACTGGGGATTAAAATAGGATTAGACAAAATTTGTATCCCCGATTTAAATAGAATTAAAGTATCCCGCACTTTTAAATTAAATGGGGGCACCTGGGGTCAAAATTTGGAAATGACGCAAAGGTCAAAAATGGTGGAGGCTTGGAGTCAGTCTTGGACCCATTAGTTGGTCCGGCTCAACGGGTTAAGTTGGTATCTCAAAATTGAGGGTAACGACATAGGTGTCCGACACGGAATTAAATCATGGGATTTAGGATACGGGAAATTGTGCGATTAATATAAGGCACAACGGATTTGATTTTGTGTGACGAAAAAGTCTAGTGCCAAAATTGGCGAGTCAAGTCAGAAGTACAATAATTCGATGGAATTTATAGGCTGATATTGGGCTCTGAATAAATCAACAATGGTAGGGCGTGCCAAGGGTTTAATTAATAAATAACAGACATATGCAACTCTACTCTAAACCTCTAACATCTGCTGCTAAACCAAAATTTTCCAATCTATCCCCGACTATCTATAGAATTAATTGAGGGGGTTTACATTCTTCTCAACTTAGAAAAATTTTATCCCCAAAATTAAAAGTAAATTACGATAATAGCTAAGAGAATTTAAAAACAACTAGTAATCAAATGCCGTACGTAAATTCGTACCTTGCTCCTCAAATAAATACGGGAACCGCTGTCGAATAGAATCCTTGTGCTCCCAAGTAGACTCTCCTGGCGAATGGTGCTTCCATGCAACTCTGACCAATCGAATAGTCTGCCCTCTCACGGTCTTCTCGCTGTGATCGAGGATCTCAACTGGCTTCTCTACGTAAGATAGACTGGGCCTGACTGTAATCTCCGAATGATCAAGCAAGTGGCTAGGGTCTGCGACATGTCTCCTCAGCTGTGATACGTAAAATATGTCATGCACTCCCTATAATGATGGAGGCAATGCAAGACGGTAAGCTAAGCCACTTTGCCAACTCGTTCTAAGATGTCAAAAGGCCCGATGTACCTCAGACTCAGCTTGCCTCTGCCTCCGAATCTGATGGTACCACGAGTCGGCGTTATCTTCAAAAATACATGGTCACCCTCCTTGAACTCCAATGGTCTGCGATGTGCATTTGCCCAATGTTTCTGTCTGTCCTGTGCTGTACGCAGGTGGCTCTGAATCTGCTTGACTTTCTCCACTGTCTGTGTCACCAACTCTGGACCAAGTATCTGACTCTCTCCCACGTCACTCCAACAAACTGGCGACCTGCATTTCCTGCAGTACAGTGCCTCATAAGGTGCCATCTGTATGCTAGCCTGGTAGCTTTTATTGTAGGAGAATTCCACCAAGTGTAGGTGGTCCTCCTAAGATTCTCCAAAATCAATCATGCACGCTCTCAACATATCCTCTAATATCTGTATCGTGCGCTCTGACTGACAATTAGTCTGTGGATGATATGCAGTGCTGAACTTGAGACGAGTTCCTAGGCTCTCCTGTATACTCCGCCAAAAATGCGACATGAATCTGGAATCACGATCCGATACGATGCTGACAGGCACTCCATGTAGTCGTACTATCTGTCTTATATACATGTCAGCTAATATCTCCGTGGACTGCCCAACTCTGAAGGGCAAGAAATGTGCAGACTTGGTGAGTCTATCTACGATAACCCAAATTTCATCCTTCCCGCTAGGGTTCTGCGGGAATCCTATGACGAAGTCCATGGTAATGTGTTCCCACTTCCACTCGGGAATGGATAGCGGCTACAATAATCCTGTAGTCCTCTGATGCTCAGCCTTGACTTCCTGACAAACTAAATATTTCGCTATGAATCTTGCAATCTCTCTCTCCATCCCATGCCACCAGAAATATTGCCTCAAGTCTCGGTACATCTTCGTACCCCCGGGATGAATGAAATAAATTGAGCTATGTGCCTCGGTCATAAGCTCTTGGCGTAGCTCGCCACTCGAAACATATAGGCGATCTTCATACCTCAACGTTCTGTCTTCATGAATCCTGAGTCCCGTCTGCATGCCGGCCTCCGTCCTCTCTTGTAGACATCAAAATCTCGCATCTGTAGGCAGGGCTGCCCTGATCCTCTCAATCAGTGTAGACTGAACCTCGAGACTGGCCATCTATCCATCCATGCCTGGCAACACAATCTCTATTCCAAGCTCCTGGAGATCCTCTAGCAATTGTCGCTAAGTCGTCAAAAAGTATCCATGGGCTTCCTGCTTAAGGCATCTACTACGACAACCGCCTTGCCAGGGTGGTATTGTAACTCAATGTCATAATATGTCATCAACTCTAGCCAGTGCCTTTGCTTCATGTTGAGCTTCTTCTGCGTGTAGACGTACTTCAGGCTTTTATGATCTGTGTAAATCTCAACATGCTCACCATAAAGGTATTGTCTTCATAGCTTTAGTGCAAATATTACTGCAGCTAGCTCCAAATCGTGCATCAGATAGTTCTTTTTATGAACTCTCAGCTGTCTCGATGCGTAGGATATCACCTTGCCGTATTGCATTAGTACACAACCTATTCCGCTCCCAGACGCATCACTGTACACTACAAATTCTCCTGATCCTGAAGGTAGTGTCAAAATTGGTGCTGATGTCAGACGCTTCTTCAGCTCATCGAAAGCCGCCTGACACTCGTCGGTCTAGATAAACTCCTCGCCCTTACACGTTAGTCGCGTCATAGGCGCAACTATCCTTGAGAAGTTTTTCACGAACCTCCGATAATATCCGGCAAGTCCGAGGAAACTCCTAACCTCTGTAACTGATGTAGGGGTAGGCCATGTCTCAACTGCAGCTATCTTCTCTGGGTCAACTGATAGTCCATCTCTGGTGATTATGTGCCCTAGAAATGGTACTCTATCCAGGCAGAACTCATATTTGCTGAGCTTGGCGTACAGCCTCTCATGTCTCAGCGTCTCTAATACGATCCTGAGATGACTCTCATGCTCCTCCTGGCTCTTGGAATATACCAAGACGTCGTCGATAAATACCACCACGAACTTATCTAAGTACTGGTGGAAGACATTGTTCATCAAACACATAAATACTGCTCGCGCGTTGGTTAAACCAAACGGCATCACTAAAAACTCATAGAGGCCATACTTCGTCCAAAAGGCCGTCTTCTGGATGTCCTCTCTCCGTACCTTGATATGATGATAACCAGATCTGAGATCGATCTTCGAGAATACATATACACCACTAAGCTGATCAAAAAAATCATCGATGCGCCGAAGTGGATACTTGTTCTTTATCATTACAACATTTAGCGCCCTATAATCGATACACAAGCGTACTGTCCCGTCCTTCTTTGGTAAAAATAGATTGGGTGCTCCCCGTGGAGATACACTAGCCCGTATGAAACCCTTATCTAAGAGATCATCTACTTGGAATTTTAGCTCAACCAACTCCTTCGGTGCTAGTCTGTAAACGGGAGAAGTAACTGGCTCGGCTCCTGGAGTCAACTTTATAGTGAACTCAATCTCTCTGTCAGGTGGCAGTCCTGGGAGATCCTCTAAAAACATATCCTCAAACTCTGTTATAAAGTGAGGGTACATAGGTTCACCTTCTGCAATGTGTGTCGCTAGGGTAGGTTGGACACTATGCTCTCGGGCTCCCCGAAGAAACTTAAACTCTGGGTGATGTGGGGGTCTAAAGATGACACAACCATGACGACAATCTAGCATTTCATGGTATTGGCTCAACCAATCCATGCCTAGGACAATGTCATAGTCCGACATAGAGAATACTAGAAAACGGGCACGTATATCTCGCCCGCAGACAACTACTAAACATGATCTACAAGTGTCGCTAACAGGTACTATTCCGCCTCCCATAAGAATCCTCTTGATCTTCGGAAGGGGTGCGGTGGCTATTCTATGGGTAGCCACGAAACTAGCGGCTATAAAAGAGTGTGTGGCACCAGAATCAAATAGGACTAATGCTGGTAATAAAGCTACTAAGATAGTACTTGCGATCACTTCTCCGGCTGTCTCTGCCTCCTCTATAGTCATCGCATAGGCCTGACCATATCTTAGTGCCGGTGCCCTCGGCTGATGTCGAGCCTGAAGGAAGTGATCTTCCTGTGGGGCCAAGGGTGGCCTCCTCTGATTTCTCTCGGGTGCTGGTGGTCGCTGTGCTCCAGCTCATGCGTAAGGCGGCCTCGGTCCAGGAGGCTGCTGATAAGGCCTCGGTGCTGGCAAGGCTGGCCGATGAACCATCTGTGCTGGAGCCCTCTGGTCTGGGCAATCTCGGACTGCATGCTGGTCCGACCCACATCTCAAACATACGCCTAGTCTCCGTCGACAGTCCCTCAACAAATGTCCCCTCTTGCCGCAGAAATGGCATATGAGAACCACTGCTCCTTGGAGGGGTGCTGCTCTCTGCTACTGCTGTTGTAATAGAGGACGTTTCGCTGGTCCTCCCTGTGGGGCTCGAACTGCGGATGACGACGCACATGAGCGCTTCAGGCTAGCCTCCATCTTGTTGATGCGGTCCTGGCATCGTGCTGCTAGTAATACCTCGGAGTAAGAGGTGGGGGCTATGGACCCGATAAACCTCTGGGTCTCGAAACTCAGGCCTTCATAAAACTTCTCGGCTTCGCCTCCTCAGTAGGGATCAGGTACTGTGCAAACCTGCTCAGGCGGAGAAACTCAGCATTGTATTCCTCTACAGTCATACTCTCCTGCCTGAGGTTCTGAAATCTGTCCCGAAGCTCTACTCGGGCAGTGGAGGGTATGTACATCTCCTGGAAGAGCATAGAGAACTCTTCCCATGTGGCATGATCTGGTCCCAAACGCTGCTCCTCGGAAAGCCACCAGTGATGCATGTTGCCAATGAGCTGCATCCTGACGACCGTCATCCATCGGTGTCGGGGGAGGTCAGTAGCCTCCAGCTGGTGCTGAATGCTGGTGAGCCAAACGTGGACCTCTGTCGGCTCCTCTGTGCCAGTAAAAGGTTGCGGCATCAAACAATGGAAGTCTATGACAGACCCCCGCGTCGACTAGTGTGCCGGTGGTGACGCCTGCCCCAAGGCCGTCACGATACTCTCTCTCAGGGTCTCAGCCTGGCGCTGCTGGGCCTGGTGCTGAGCCTGCTGCTGGGCCTGCATCATCACATACATCATCTGGAACATCTGTGTCCCATCCATCGGTTGCCCTACGGGGAATGGCATATAGGGCATCTGGGGTGGGAAAGGTGGAGGTGGTGGTAGCTGCTGCTCCCCCTGACTCAGAATCCTCTGATCCTCAGGTCCTGCCTGATGCGGAGTCTGATGCCCGTCAGACGGCACCTCGGGCTGTCCTGATGACTGCCCCATGGGAGCTGGAGTCAGCAGAAGGTCCTGCTCCAGTTCCGGTTCCATGGATGATCCTACGTCACAGGAAACATCACCAGGCTGTGCGACGCATCCATTTTGGAGATTCATAACTCTGAAAAGAAGTTATGACTGCGATCAACATTGAGGAAAATAAACAAGATGTAATTTGGTAAAAGATATCGAGATAGAGGTGTCATATGAAGGTTTCAAACTTTGTAGATGAGATTCCTAATATCTATTCCTAATTTACAGGCTCGCTTGGCACAGTCAGGTGACCAAGACGATTAAATTGGACCTGTATGGGCCACCAAAAAAATCTTGTCATGCCCCGGTTCCATGGATAAGGAACCGAGTCACGTGGCAATGGCCAGCAGCGCACTTCGGCGGGCATCCCAATCTAATGGGCCCGTCGGAGTACACTTAAGCTGTAAAGTACAATGAATAACCCATTACATAACACATAAATAGTCAATCTAAATCTCATCCACAGGCAACAAATATAAGAGCACAATAGAGGTAAATACAACAACTAATGTGCAGAAAGAAAATGTCCAAGATGAGTATCAAGTACAAATACTAGAGTAGTCACACGGGAACAAACCTGCTAGCACAAAATACTGGAATGAAAGTAAGCAATAAGATAACTTGGAATGGCATCAGGTAACTAGGTAATGATACCGTCCCAAGGAAAGAGTCACTACCAGCGGTCAGGCGAAGTCCTCAGGGATGACCTCGTCCTCGGCAGTGGGTACAGCTGCTGGATAGATGCCCGGTCCGTACTCCTCCGAGTAATCCTCGTCGTCTACACCTGGAAGGGAACTAGGTCCTCAGAGGTACATAACAAGGTACAAAAATACAGCATGCCAAGTATACAGAAAGTACAAGTGTAACAACAGGGTACTCTATCATAACCAAACAAGTGTGACATAGTTTGAAGACAATGTTCGACGCGTGGGCTATCTAAAATAAAATTGTAGCTCCGAACACAGAGACACACAGGACGTACCGTAGCTCCGAGCATAGAGTCACACGGGTGATACACTACTCTAGAATACAGTAAACTACATATACATATATAAGCGCGTGCAGAGGAGCCCAAACGTCTAGTAACTGTCTTCCCCTTCCCAAGCGGTAAACGATGGTGCGCTGAACCTGAACCTCTATCTACAGTCTCGACACACAGAAATAACTCAACAGACGCGACCCTAAGGTCGTCCCAGTCTTTGGTCATGATGTCAGTATCAGGATACAGGAATCTGGCACGATCACAGTGTATGAGTATGTCCTGGGGTATCGATATACTCAGGTACATATATCGAGATGCTACGAAACATCTAACAATTATTCTAAGACGTTACGACGAACGTCTGTACCCGGTTGTGATTCGGACGTGAAGTATCGAACGTCAACATAAATACGTGCACAATGTACATTAAGAACAACAAATATCTGTAATCTGAAATACAGGGTGGCAGGGTACACTTGCCTGCGTGCGGCTGCTGATGACGGGGTTCTGGTACCACGTCTAAGTCCTCAGGTCCCGCGGTACCTAGAGATGAGATACAACCCAAAATCAATAATCTATTCCACGTCAGACAGGGATGCGACACACATCTACACCTAAACTCAGTCTCAGCTACGACTCACAGGGACAAGACACTAGGGGGGTTGACCACAGTTGACTATCGGTACGATACGTCAAATCATCGAGTCATCAGTACCATATCATCAAACCATCCTCAAAACACAGTTAACAATTATAATTCCTTCGTTTAATATCGTTGTTACCAAACACATAATACTGCTCTAAATTAAACACCTTAAATTTCCAGTTTCTAAAATTACCGATCACACTAGTCCTCAATCAAACATTCACCTACTATCCTTACTAATTATATATTTAACTTGAGCATTTTATACTACATACTATATGGAAAAGTTTCCTCTACATAACATCCATTGTCCATTGGATCACAAAATCATACCATTCCTTAATGGTGAATTCAACCACAACCCATGCTAACAATTCTTTATATGCTGTATAAGTAATGCTTCTCTTCCAAACTAAACACACAAGTATGAATAATCAACCCATGCTCATAAGCCCTAACTAATGCACACAACCATAAATATCAAGAACCCTCATCCTCACATACATAATGTGTTAAAAACCCTAATTAACCACATATAAAAACCCTAATCACATACTTAACTATAAACAATATATAAATAAAAGACAAGGTGAGGGGAGAGTTATACCTCGACGACGAGGTGGGTCGCTGGCCGGAGCGAGGTGGTGGTGACCGGACTGGATGGGTATCGATGGTGGTGGTGATGGCTTGTGGTGGTGGTAGTGATATCGTGGTGGTGGTGGTGGTGGTGAGACCGGACAGGGAGGAGGTCGGATAGGGGAGCTCGGAAGTCGGACTGATGGTGGAGATCTCGGTTGAACGAGAGGTCGGAGTGATGGCTGCCATGGGGTCGACAGTGCACAGTCACCGGAGGGAGACTGCACAGGCCGGAGCGGGTGCTGTGGTAGGCCGGATTCGGGGTGTAGCAGTAGTCGGGGGAGGGTGGTCTGAGTCGGGGTCAGGTGCGGTGGTAGGCCGAAGTCAGGGGCGGGGTGCTGCACTGGCCAGAGTCAGGGTGGAATCCGGCCAGAGCCGCCGCGGGGTGTTGTACTGGCCGGAGTAGGTGCGGGTGCGGTGGTGCACAGCCGGAGTCGGGGGCTGGTGCTGCACTGGCCAGACTGGGGGGCGGGGTGCTACACTGGCCGGACCGGGTGCTCCTCTCCAGAAAGAAGAAAGGAAGAAGAAGAAATTTGTAAAGAATAAATATAGAGGAGGGAGGAGAGAGAGAGAGAGGGGGGGAGGTTTCCAATGCCAAGGGATTAGGGCCTACTTGGTATGTGTGCATTGAAGAGACACTTTATAGGGGTTGGTGATGTGAGTGTGTGGTGGAGATGCTCCAATTCAAATGGAGGGCTAGGATTTAACATGAAGGCTTGGTTTATTCATGCAAAGGAAGGGGGAGAGGGTTGACTACGGTCAGTGAATGGTAACCTCTCCATTTGGTCTTGGCTAATGAGGTGAGGACACCTAATTCAATAAATTGCAACTAAGCCCCTTAAATTTGGGTAATTGCATGAACACATGAAATGATGCAAAAAATTGTGGGGAAAGTGGTGTTTGGTGATTTGCATGGTGAGGGGATGTTGCGTGTTTGGCATGGGTTTAATTAATTGGACATTGGGATTAATTGGGGATTAAAATAGGATTAGATAAAATTGGTATCATCGATTTAAATAGAATTAAAGTGTCCCATGCTTTTAAATTAACTAGGGGCACTTGGGGTCAAAATTTGGAAATAACGCAAAGGTCAAAAATGGTGGGGGCTTGGAGTCAGTCTTGGACCCTTTAGTTGGTCCGGCTTAACGTGTTAAGTTGGTATCTCAAAATTGAGGGTAACGACACAGGTGTTCGATACGAAATTAAATTATGGGATTTTGGATACGAAAAATTGTGCGATTAATTTAAGGCACAGCAGATTTGATTTTGTGTGACGGAAAAGTCCAATACCTAAATTGGCGAGTCAAGTCAGAAGTACAATAATTCGATGGAATTTATGGGCTGATATTGGGCTCCGAATAAATCAACAATGGTAGGGCACGCCAAGGGTTTAATTAATAAATAACAGACATATGCAACTCTACTCTAAACATCAAACATCTGCTACTAAACCAAAATTTTCCAATCTATCCCTGACTATCTATAGAATTAATTGAGGGGGTTTACAATTTGTCCTATAAAGGTGAACAATTAGAGATTTAAATATTGTAGATGGTGCTGGATTTTTCTTTGATAGTCGATTCGGCCTGCGAAGGTGGATGACCAAAGGTTCGGGTGCCTTCCTGTGCAGTTTTACGATAAGGGGAGCGGTAGCGTCGGGAGCACGTGCCTTTAGATGAACTCTCAAGGGTTCATCTTGTGTAGTCTCGGCCCTTGCCTCAATTTCAGCATCATTGCCTCCTTTATCGCGGTGGACTTGCTTATGGAGGATTTAATCGGAGTAGTAGAACTCGACCCCTTTAAATAGGTCCACGTCCGCGAATTCTGTATTGACTATTGTTATGCCCCGATCTCCAGTAAGGCCATCCCCGCTAGGCAAGAATCCCCGCGCCAACGCTCCCGCGGGATGATCGTTTTGACCCATCTGGACGTGATGCCGCATGAGTGTGAGCCGCGTCCGTGCAAGGCCGTAGTTCATTGGCGGGCAGTAAGAGGTCTAAGCTACAGAGTCGTACAGATTGTCCGAGTGCAGCAAAATTATAAACGCATAGGTGATTGGTAACAAGTTCACTGAGTCATCAATAGAGAAAGCATTGAATAACACAAGTTGAAGTAAAACAAACTCTTTATTGATATTGAACAAGTGTTACAAGTGGCGTATAGCCGAGATTACAAGTCGCACAAGCCTTTCTCTATGAAACAGTAAAAGCGTGCCAAGTGGCTACATTTGTGGAATGATGTAAAGGAGATGTTCCAACATTTTGTCTTGTATATGTGCTTCAGTTTCGGACGCAACGCTCCAAGGTTTCAGAGTGATCCCCACGCCTTAGCACGCACGAAGGAGGCATCTGCACCGAACGAGGTTCTTCCGCACCCTGCAAGCAATCTGGTTGGTAATCGGTACATGAATGCACTAGTGGGGAGGCTACTCGCCCGCTCGACAAATCCAAACACGTAATATAGGTTCAGTGCACCATCTATTAAGTTAACTTTCTAGATGCCTTAGGATTAGTTTTTTGGCAATGTTTAATAGCCTAACCCGTGTGGCAGTGCGCCGTGCGACATAAGAAAAAATACGATGAGACTTACCAACTTACCATTTGTCCTTCCCTGTCCAAGGCAAACCAAGTTAATTCAAGCACAAGCAGCATATATAATTAAACTCAAGGGCAATAGCATATGCAAATACTGTGTTGTGAGAGAAGTTACATTTCGGATGCACGAATTTATACGAAATATCAGGTGTGTTTGCATAAGATGTTGAAGTACTTAATTGATATACAAGTATCTTATATCCATGGTCGTTCAGGTGGTTCTATTTCACTGGATGCGATGCAATGACTCGCATGCTGGTTACCGCTAAGCGAGGATGACTTATCTATATGAATAGGAGTTGCTAACATAGCCATAAAGGACGGGTGTAGTACATGAAAGAAAATGACGTGCAACTCAAGGATCAAGAGCGCTATAGGTCATTCCTTCCGAAATAGGTGAATACTTTAGTCTATAAGCAAGAATGGCATGAAAGATAGTTCACAGGCGCTACACGCCATTCTGTCCGATACAGGTAGACTAAATAATATTTCGTCCAGATCGGATCGGCCCTAGTGCTCCAGAGACCGTCCGCAGGAACAGAGATCCGAAAATCTCACTTGTTAACAACTTGTCTGCGACATGCAAGTCTTGGGTCATTCTATTTTTATAATCTGACATGATAATCTATGATTCATGTTCTGAACAAGCATTGCTCCATGAGCTGTGATTCTTGATGTACTTGGCAGGATTCTCGTTTAGAGGTAGACTTGATATGAATATCATTCAGATGTAAACTTGACAGGATTTCTGATCAGTATTTAACTTGCTTTGATGCATTCCCCTGGTTCGGAGACTGCCTTGGCGACCTAACAGTCTCGGATACTTGCAGGTTCATATTGCACAGAAGAAATTTTGATAGTCTTCTGGCTAACTAGAATGCATGCATGATAAGGATAGCGTTTTTGATTGTGGCATAAGCTTTGTTGTGGAAAGTATTGAGTTAAGACAACGTTACGAGTTAACATATAAGAAGGCAAGCATTCCATTCATAAGAAAACTTAAGCATTCACGTTTTGCTCGGGCCTGAAGGTAAGCCGAGGAGTGAAACCGTAAGGTGACTTACCGAGCGACATGATCTAGGATCGTGCAGTGTAAACAGGTGAACAGTGCACTAAGTAGAGCATATATATATCGTTCTATTCGAGGCATAGCAGGGTCATGTTGCATAAGGCAAAGGTAGCATACGAGGGTCTGATTATAAGTAATATTTCATTTCCATGTTCTAACACAAGCAATACAAGTTGGGATCATTCTCTTACCTAGGTGCATTGTATTCTTATTAGCATGCAAGGGGTGATTCACCTAGCGACTAGCATGTATCATTCCATATTTTAAGTGTGCTAGCTAAGCAAAGACAAGTTTATCGTAGCCACCCACCTTAGCGATGATTCGCCTCCGTCGAGGGATACTCCGAGCGAGTCTCTGAAAGCCTAAGCTGGAACTCCTGAAGGGACAAGTCTGTATATCCTTTGCCTCAAACGAGTATTCTCGCCTGAGCAAAGCGGGTCAGGATATTACACTTTTGCCATTTTAATTGGCAGTCCGCTTGAGCGTAACGGATCATTACATCATACAGCACTTAGAAAAAGTCTCGTCCTCGAGACTTACTGAGGGCAAGTCATTCTATCGCACTATCGAATCTATCCCGTACGTAGCAATCGGTACCACTAAATCCGTTTGAACACAATCTCCTACTGGATCCTTATGTCGTGTCGTGTGTATACTGGATCAGTCTTATTTGCGCTTTAGCGCTGGACATATTTCTTAACACGGAGTACGTTTTAATCGATCTTGTTTAACGATATAAGACTGAGGCAAACTTATACAAGTCATTATACTTGTTCATGTGGATATTCACTTGCACTAACATCGAGATCGTCATATCGCGAGTCTGGATCGTGCACATATTCGAAGTGCCCCTCAAACATATGCAGGTCAACCAACTCGGCGATATCGAAGTCTCAGCACTCGAGTTTCACATCTTCTTTGAGTCTTGGATCGTGCATACGTTCAAGGCGTCCCTCAAATATATGCATTCAACCAAACTTAGAGATAGTGAAATCGGACAAGCTACTGAAGAAAATCTCAAGGGTTCTTGTTTATGAATCACAAGGATACTTCCTATAGGGTCAATCAAATTCAAATTATTTTCTATTCCAACTAAAAATCAAGTATTTTGTACTACCGTTAAGCACAATCTATTTGATTTACCGACTAGCGTGCATCCGTTCGGGTCCAACATAGCACACATTACCGTTCCAAGTCTAACCCTAAGTCTTGTTGCCCCAGTTATATATCTTATTCAAGCAATATGCTAAAGTCGGTTATACTGGTTCATTCACTCGACACAGGGTCGTCTGCCTAATTACTAGGTCAGCTCACAAGGTCATAGGTACAAGTTCAAGTAAATGATACATCGTGCAAATTTGTCGCACGATGCTTACCCCAATTCCTAGGGTCAAACCATTGTTCATTTGCACGGAGTATTCTACCCAAGCTTGTTTTACTCAGATTTCTAACATCGAGCACAGATTTTTCTTAATCTCAATAACACGTTCGCTTGTACGGGGGACGAGTCTGTTCAGTAAAATCTATTATATTCAAGATGCAGGACAAGTCTAGTAATTTGTATAGTCTATCTCTCCAAACATGTTTTGATATAATCCATATATCCATTCAAAATCTAAACCACCAAGCCAAGATTCGATTCTAAACCTTTATTTATAACTTTAAGTCGTCCAACCTGATTCATGTATCCGTTCACGAAACCATTAAGCATGATTTATTTCCAGGTTCTAGACTAACTTATCCTCAAAATATTTTCGATCACTTGCATTCCAAACTCGTCTTTATCGTGTCGAACCAAAAGTCAAGACGATCCATTAGTTCTCACGCTCTGGTCTTCCGCAACTTCGATCACTCTCATTGGACGTAAGATCACCACGTCAACGCTCCAGCTAGATAATCGTCCTAATCCGGGCGTGACGCATATACGAGCATAGAGTTACGCTCACACAAGACAAGAACGTTTGAATGTTATGGTTATCTTTGAAATGATCAGACACCTTATATTACTCTTTGCTCCATCCAAGTTATATATATATATATAAATATATCCATCGAGTTATGTCCATTCATGCAGTGATTATAATTCATTTAGCAAAATCATCCAACTTTAATGCTATCGTTCGTTAAATCCATAGTCTTATTTATTACATTCCTTAAGCAACTATGTTTCAATATTTAAGCACAAGTTTATTCCATCTTTTGATATGTTCCATTCATCGAGTTCGTTTGGAATAATTATCGAACATATTCCTGTGAGTTTGATTATCCCCGCCGTACGTGAAATTACCACGCCGGCGCTCCCGCTGGATAACCGTTCTCGTTGGGACTGATTTTGAGAGTTATCGTTTTCGAACCTGATTTCAAGATCATTCTTCCAAACTCCAAGCAAAATCTATTTTCGTTCATATCTTTTATCAAATCAAGATGTTTATTTCCGGGCTAACTTTTTATCCAAGCGATATTGCATTCAAGTTCAATCCATTTGTTTCAATCCGAAATTGCTCGCACGATCCTCAAGTTTCCAACAAGTTTCCTTAACTAAGATATCGATTGCCATTTCCATGAATCCCAATTTGATATAAGCCTTATCATTTATTCAAGATATTATGAAATTGTTCAATTAAACCATCGCACGAGGCCTATGAATCTGTTTGGACATTTCTAAATGATCCATACACCACTCGGAATTGAGTCATCCAATCAAATCCTCAATCGATTTGTATCTTCTGACACGAAGTACCGTTCGAGCTATTTCTCAAAATTCAAGCATAATTCTCTATATTCGCCTAAGCAATAAATCCGAGAATGTTCTATCGGTTGGCATTCTAAGTCTGACTTATCTCTTATTTGAATGATATCCTATCTTGTTTGCAACTTTATCTTGCACCAAAGGGTCTTGGTGCGCGATACTCTACACAACTTAGCCGAAAGGCTATGTGCAAAGCTAACCATTTGGAAAATATTCGATTTCGTATACTAACCAGTTGAGTAAACATGTATAGTTATTGGGTTCGCACATACTTGCAAGTTCTAGCACGAGTCTAATCCCGAAGAGTCTAGCGCAGGTCGGCACAAAGTCCTAGTATTTCGATTTCGTGCAAGCAATTACATCATTCACATATACTTTAGAAAGTATATAGACTTATTGTTTGGAATATTCCGATTGGACATTGAGAGAGAGAGAGAGTGTGCACATAACCCACGAACGAGCTTTCAAAACTGAGAAAATCGAAACGAAGTCCAAAGGCGTATAGCCATGCTCTGATACCAATATGTCATGCCCCGATCTCCTGTAGGCTAATAGGCAGTCCCCGCTAGGAGAGAATCACCGTGCCATCGCTCCCGTGGGACGATCGTTTTGACCCATCAGGACGTGATGCCGTAGTAACGTGAGCCGCTCTCGTGCAAGGCCATGGTTCATTGGCTGGCGGTAAGAGGTCTAAGCTACAGAGTCACACAAATTATCTGAGTGCAGCATAATTATAAAGGCATAAGCGATTGGTAACAAGTTCACTGAGTCGTCAATAGCGGAAGAATTGAATAACACAAGTTGAAGTAAAATAAACTCTTTATTAAAATTGAACAAGTGTTACAGGTGGCGTATAGCCGAGATTACAAGTCGCTCAAGCCTCTCTCTCTGAAATAGTAAAAGTGTGCCAAGTGGCTACATTTGTGGAATGATGTAAAGGTGATATTCCAACATTATGTCTTGTATATGTGCTTCAGTTCCAGACGCAACAATCCAAGGATCTAGTATGATCCTTACGCCTTAGCACGCACGAAGGAGGCATCCGCACCGAACGAGGTTCTCCCGCACCCTGCAAGCAATCTGGTAGGTTATCAGTATATGAATGCACTGGTGGGAAGGCTACTAGCCCGCTTGACAAATCCAAATACGTAATATAGGTTATGTGCACAATCTATTAAATTATCTTTCTAGATGCCTTAGGATCAGTTTTATGGCAATGTTGAATAGCCAACCCATGTGGCAGTGCACCGTGCGACATAAAAGGAAATACGGCGAGACTTACCAACTTACAATTTGTCCTTCCCTGTCCAAGGCAAACCAAGTTAATTCAAGCACTAGCAGCATATATAATGAAACTCAAGGGCAATAGTATATGCAAACACTGTGTTGTGAGCGAAGTTATGTTTCGGATGCACAAATTTATACGAAATATCAGGTGTGTTTGCATAAGATATTGAAGTGTTCAATTGATGTACAAGTATCTTATATCTATGGTCATTTAGGTGGTTCTATTTCACTCGATGTGATGTAATGACTCGTACGCGGGTTACCGCTAAACGAGGATAACTTATCTATATGAGCAAGAGTCGCTGACATAGCCATAAAGGACGGGTGTAGTACATGAAAAAAGACGTGCAACTCAAGGATCAGGAGTGCTACAGGTCATTCCTTCCGAAACAGGCGACTACTTTAGTCTATGAGCAAGAATGGCATGAAGGATAGTTCACAGGCGCTACATGCCATTCTGCCCGAAACAGGCAGACTAAACAGGGTTCCATCCGGATCGGATCGGCCCCAGTGCCCTGGAGACCGTCCATAGGAACAGAGATCCAAAAATCTCACTTGTTAACAAGTTTTCTACGACATACAAGTCTTGGGTCATTCCATTTTTATAATCTGACATGATAATCCATGATTCTTGTTTTGAACGAGCATTACTCCACGAGCTGTGATTCTTGATGTACTTGGCAGGATTCTCGTTCAGAGGTAGACTTGATATGATTATCATTCAGATATAAACTTGACAGGATTTCTGATCAGTATTCTACTTGCCTTGATGCATTCCCCTGGTTCGGGGACTGCCTTGGCGACCTAACGATCCTGGATACTTGCAGGTTTATATTGCACAGAAGAACTATTTGATAGTCTTCTGGCTAACTAGAATGCATGCACGATAAGGATAGCATTCTTGATTGTTGCATAAGTTTTGTTGTGGCAAGTATTGAGTCAAGGCAATATTATGAGTTAATATATAAGCAGGCAAGCATTGCATTCATAAGGAAACTTAAGTATTCACGTTTTGCTTGGGCCCAAAGGTAAGCCGAGGAGTGAAACCGTAAGGTGACTTACCGAGCGACATGATCTAGGGTCGTGCAGTGTAAATAAGTGAACTGTGCACTAAGAAGAGCATATACATATCGTTCTATTTGAGGTATAGCGGGGTCTCATTGCACAAGGCAAAAGTAGAATGCGAGGGTCTGATTATAAGCAATATTTAATTTCCATGTTCGAACACAAGCAATACAAGTTGGATTATTCCCTTAGCTAGGTGCGTTGTATTCTTATTAGCATGCAGGGGGTGATTCACCTAGCGACTAGCATGTATCGTTCCATATTTTAAGTATGCTGGCTAAGAAAAGGCAAGTTTATCGTAGCCACCCACCTTAGCGATGATTCACCTCGGTCGAGGGATACTCCAATCGAGCCTCTGGAAGCCTAAGCCGGAACTCCTAAAGGGACATGTCTGGATATCTTTTGCCTCAAACGAGTATTCTCGCCTGAGCAAAGTGGGTCAGGACATTGCACTTTTGTCGTTTGAATCGGCAGTCCGCTTGAGCGGAATGGGTCGTTACAACCATGCCATGGTCATCCACATAATTTAGGCATTGATGTAGAGTTGATGGTGCGATCATGTATTAGTGTATCCATGGTCGTCCCAACAAGATATTGTAGAATACCTCGACGTCAATGACGTAGTAAGTGACATTTGTCTTCAAGTCGTCGATCTGGCATTTCAAGCAAATCTTGCCCAGAGGGTAGCTTCTTTCTGCGTTGAAGCCACTAATGGCAATATTGGTGGCTATTAGACTATGCATCAGAATACCCAAGGTCTGAAGAAGACTCCGTGGGATGATGCTAATTGATGAACCGGGATCGATGTGCATCTGGTCCACCTTAATGGCGTCGATGTACCCTGTGTAATACAGGGAAAGATCATGCAAGTTGTTCTTTAGTAAGATATCATGTTGCAAGAATATGATATTGGGTATTGTCTCCATGATATTATTGCAGTAGGGGAAAGCAGCCGGGTCCCCAGCTGGCAATTTGACCTGAGCCAGATAGGTGTCGGCATTTTGTAGTGCCTTACTAAGAGCAGCCCGAGTGTCTTTGGAGAGCCGCAGAAGCTCGAATAATGACAACTTCGTCGGAGTGTTGGCCAGTTGTGCTAGGATATCGAAGTTGTAGAATTTTTCTAATCCTTGAGCTGCATCTTTGCGCAGCAGTTTGTCGAAGCGAAACTCCTTTTGCTTAGATTTGTCTGTCGCGGGAGGCTGGGATGGACCTGGCTCAGAGGTCATAGGTGCTGTAGGAGTAACGCCTTTAGGGGAATTATAATCTCGCTAGTTGGTAATTCTTGACTGGGTTGCTCCTGCTATGGCTTCATCGGTGGTAGGGGACACCATGTGGCAGGACTTGACTTTTCGTGTTTTAGGCCTGACGACGGAAGGCGCTGCTTGCTGCATCAAGTCTGGGACAAGATTCGGTTGGACCCACATAATTTTGCCCTGAGATGTAGTGAGCGGTGTCAACCCGGCTGCTTGGTCACGAGTTGGTGGAAGATTGACTACCTCCATTATTGCCCTCGAGATTGGTATGACTCCGTCCTGGGTCTTTGTTGCCGAAAAGTTCTCGGACTGGAGGAAAACCATATTGGCGGCAAATCTTACGTCATCAAAGTCCAGGGAGAGGACCTTGGTATCGATCAGACACTGAATGTACCGCTTTAATGTGTAACAATCCCGCGTCGTATGGTGGACGTACCGACAGAAGTGACAGTAATTCGGGTTATTTATGTTTGCCGCTTCTGGCTGGCATTTGCATCGGGGAGCCAAAGTTTTCCTTCCTTCATCAGCATGTCGAAGATGGGCATGACATCATCATCCTCGAAATAGTAAGTCTCCTTTAGTTTTGAAGCTTCCGTCTATTTTTGCTCCGGTTTCTTGGTTAAGTTGGCGACCAAGGTTGCTTTACTTTTTTCTTGCGACTGTTGCTTCCGCCGTTGTTGTTGTTGGTACGTCTCCCCCTTTCATCAGCGACAGAGATCTGTCTGCCCAAGATTTGGGCATCCTTGACCTTCTTCTCGGCCCTGACAACATTTATAATAAACGCCGTCCAGTCTTTTAGCTGGCTATCATCCATCCAAGGGCTGACTATCGGAAGTAGGTTTCTCCGACACATCTCCATCAATGTCATCTCGAGATTGCTAGTAGATACCCTCGCACAGCTTGTCAGAACTGCTCGATATAATTTTGTGCTAGTTCTTTTTCTCCTTGGACAACGTCCATCAGGGAGGACATAGTCATGTCACTTCCCGCCTCAAAGAATCTTTGAAGAAAAAGACTCTTGAGGTTGTCTAATGATGAGAGAAAGTTATTTTGGAGTCTACAAAACCAGTCGAAGGCTAACCCGGATAATGCCTCGACGAAGAGCCTAGTAAGGATAGCATCGTTGTAGGGTAGGTGACCCATTGCAGTTTTGAAGTAGCTCATATACCGACGAAGGGAGAACTTTTCATCAAATGTGTCAATATTAAAGGGTTTGTACTTAGGAGGATATGGTACATTCCTTTATTCCAGCGGATATGGCTGCCGTACTCCAAGATCGCAGAGTAAGTCCTGATTGCTCAGGAAATCTATGCGGGCTCAGAGTTCTCGGATCGCCCTCGTCGCTTTTCTAACTTCATCTATCGCGGGAGGAGTAGACGACCCTGGTAGAGCATGACGGCCGCCAACGGGGGTAGCATTTTCATTTAAATCTGCATTAGTTCCAGGGTCTTGACCTGAGGCCCTTGGTGGTTGGGAGGCAACAATCACCTTGATGTCTAGCACTGCTTGGGTCAAGACTTGCATTGACTTACTCATAGTTTATATCATGGCCTCGAGGGTTTCGAGGCGCTACCGGTCACTTGGGCCTTCGTGGTAGTCCTCTGCCTTATGTGTCATTCTTACATAAGACGAGTAGGAAGGGACTGTCACTACCACTTTTCCAGATAAGGGCATTTAGGTAATTTCACTATTTTGGATAATTATGTGTTTAATTAATCTGCTGAGATTTTTATTTAATGTTGGTTGTGTTGGGTTAGGTCAAACCCTAGAAGTCAGTATGACTAAACCCTAATTTGAAAACCCAATTATAGAGAAACCCTAGAATTCAAATTTTAGGTTTGGACCTCAAACCCTAGACTGACTAAACCTTAGTTAATTAGGTTCTACATGACCTAACCTGGGGGTTTAACCTAAAACTATGCATTAGAAACCCTAACTGGTTTTAATATAAAAGGGAGTCTCTCTCAAAGCCATCCTTCATGTAGAAAGAAGAAACCCTAGCCTCCATCAAGAAATCCATCTCCCCCACCCCAAATTCGAAATTAAAACCCTAGGATTCCATCTTCCTCCTCCAAAGCAAGGGAAGCAAGGAACTTGGGTCAAGGAGCCTTGGGGAAGAAGAACTTCCATTTGGAGAACCCATCTCTATAGGTAAAACCCTATTTTTAATTCTTTTATTTCTGTTTTCTGATGATTAATGCCCATTAGGAACCCACCCTTGCTGTTATATTTCGATTTTAGGGTTTATACATGGAGATCTAGGTGAAACTAGGGTTTTGTGTTCAATAGGTTATTTTCCCCCAATTTCAGGAACCCTAATCCTAGGGGTTTGCATGTAGACACGATTACATCTCCGACGTGTAGTTTAGATCTCGATCCTTAGGGTTTTGGTTGAGGATTCGTGGGTTCTTATGTAAATCAGTTTTTTTGCACTTCCTGTGTTTGATGAAATGTTTATTAGGGTTTGTACATCTATGTGTTCTATTTACTGCATGTTTTAATAGGCAATCTATATACAAATATATATATTGGCTTGTGTAAACAGGGTGCTGTGTAGTCGGGTTGTGGAGAACTGTGTGTATAGATAGGTTGTGTACATTTTGGAGTTTTGTGCTCAAGTTCTCTAATACTGAGAGTATCAAAATGTTGAGGAAATGGCAGCAAGTTGGAGTTCAAGGGTAGAGCAGTGGGATATGTGATCACTTGGGGGCCCTGATATTTGGGTCAGTATACATGTGTGTGTGTTTCTCAGAGTGTATGAGTGTTCCAGTACCTGCGTAGCAGTTTTGTGAGTTTATGTATAAATTGCAGTGTAGGATTGATGCTGTGTCAGCTAGCAGGGTGTGTTTTAGTTCAGGATAGGGAGGTGAGGTAGAACCTGTGTGTTTCAATATTCAATTATGTGTATCTACCAATATTCAGTGTTAGATACATACCTGTGTGGTAGTGTAGACCTGTGTATCAGTTAGATTTCTGTGTGCATCAGTGAGGTATCAGCTGTGTGCAATACCTGTGTGTGTAGAGTATTTTGTTCCAGATTTCTGTGTGTGTGCAGACTGACTATGTGTGTGTGTGTGCAGAATTCTGTGTTAGATAGCTATGTGTAGCTGTGTATTAGTGTATAGATAACCTGTGAGTTCCTGCAGTGAGTGTGTTTCAGTGAGTTCCTAACTGTGTCAGTAGGTGTGGGGGAAAAGTCTGGGAGCAGTTCAGTATGTGTGTGCTGTGTGAGTTATTATGTATCAGTATACATGTTGGAACTGAGAGTTTATGTGTGTTCCTATGTATACCTGTGTGTTATGTACAAGTTTGGAACTAAGGGTTAGTGACTGTTATGTTAGTCTCAGTATTAGGTGTGTTAGTGTAGTTCAGTTCTGTGTAGGTGTTAGGGCTTGGTGCATATGGGTGTGTTTCAGTCTAGAGTATCAGTGAGTAGATATCTGTGTGTCTGTGTGAATACATGTGAGTGAGTGCCTGTGAATAAAAACCCAATGTGACAGTGTTGAGTTCCTGTGTGTGAGTGAATCAGTGACTGTGTAGTGAGAAACCTGTGTATTAGTCGGTTAGAAATTACCTGTGCACTGAGTGAACCTTTGTGTAAATGTTTACCTGTGTGTAGGTGAACTATGTAACTGTGTGTCAGTTCCCAGTGTCTCAGCATGAGGTAGCAGTGGCTATTTACATCAATACTAGACTGGGTGCTGTGTGTGATTGTGAGAGAAAGATCAGAGTGTTTCATTGAGTGCTGTGTATTGGTGTATGTTCAAGTGGAAGGGAAACCTTAGTTACAGCCTGTAGGTCATTGCAGAAATGTTCATACAGCTACCTGCATTCAGTAGTTGCTGATAGCAGCAGTAGCACATAGCTACTTGCTGAATGCAACAGTTCCAAAGCATGCTTAAGTAGATGTAGCAGCAACAAGTGTTGCTTTGGCAGCAACATTAGGGTGCAGGTTTGTGAGGGAGTTGCAGATAATGGTGTTAGGATGCAGTTTGGTATTGGGTGTTGCAGCAGTTGTTAGGGAAAGCTCGTATCAGCTGTAGTTGTATAGCAGCTACTTTCCACCAATGCAGTAGGAACTATAAGGTTTTGTTATCATTTTGGTATCTAGTAGCAGCTTGGTAGGATCCTAGGTGAGGTATGGTTGAGGGCATGGGTTCCAGTGTGCATCAGAGCAAGTAGTACCCTTGGGTATCACTCTTTGAAATGTATCACATAAAGTATTGTTGGTATCCTGGAAATACTTAGTGTATATGAGTTGAGGTTAGGATTTGAGTACTAGTTAATTAAGAGTTATATTTACACTAATTGCCTAGTAAGTAAATATGGTTTAGTATCAACACAAAAGCCTGGGTAAACCTAGTGTAGACCTAGAAATGGCCTAACACCCTCATTTCAACTTAGCTAATCACTTTTATCATTCCAAACACCATTTAACATTGATATCTTATATATAGGTCATTGTGATCCCACTTTGGACATCGATCCTCACATTTTGCTCAGGACCACAGGCGAGTACATTCTCTGACAGTTTTTATTGTTGATTATTTCTATAATGCAGTTGTATTACATACTTGATTCCGACACTATGGATACACGGGTTAGCACCCTAGATCCCCATCATGAGGAGTCGTGATTGGAATCCATCATGCTAGCTGGAGGATGGGGAACTATTAGTAGATTATGTGATCATATCCAAATCCTTTACATGCACCATAGCTCACCCCACTTCTCACGTCGGGTGCGGACTGACCATTTACATGCATCATAGCTGTTATATATGATTAGCCTGACCACTACATGCATCATAGCTAACCATATGGTTAGCCTGACCTACAAGAATCATAGCTAATCATATATAACCAGCCTGATCAAGTCCCAAGCCGATCACAAAATAAACTGATAATTCAAACACTTAGCTAGATGTCTATTTTATTCAGATTCACTTGTTCTAGCATTCACTGTCTATTGTTCATTGCTAGATGCTCTATTGCCTATTTCCATTTTCTTCAGTACTTTACATTTCCAGCATTTATTTCCATCTTGTATTTCTTACACTGTTTATAGTCTTTGTCAATTTAATAAAACTGCTGTTAGTGCTTGTGCTTCGCTCCAATCCTGACTGGATAACATTTTTCAGAGGACTTGGAGGATCTTTGCCCCACTCATTACGGCCCAGGATTAGAGAGAGATTTCACTCCAGAAACTCCAGAGGAGTTGCCTAGCCTAGAGGAGAATGTACCTGGCTGTACTTAGACTGTTTTTCTGCAATTATTGTTCTAGACTGAGACTGAGTTATATTTATTATTCTGTGATTTTGTGAGGTCATCTAGACCCAAGATTTGAGTTGGACTTATTGTGGTTGGTTTATATTAGAACTCTTTTCTATTCTCATCGTGCCATTATTTTTTATTAGCTTATGATTGAGTATATCATAGAACTGTGGATTATTTATCATTGTCCTCCATGCGGAGTTGAGACTATTGACAGGATATATTATATGTTGAGACCTAGACAGCGTTCTACCTCCGATGCTGCGGCGTAGGCTGGACGTACCCACGACTCATGCCCAAATTCCGGGTGCGGGTCGTGACACGTTTTTAGTGGTGGCCCATACAGGTCGAGTCCTAGATTCGCATTAGAGCGATATCGTAGTGGTGCTCGCTTAGAGTATTACTACGAGCCTGTTTTAGGAAATAGGAATTAGGCCGAGGATATGCTCAATCACAAATAGGAAATTCTGATTCTTATGATACTACTCTTAATGATTTTCCCTTAGAAATTTACTGTCCTTCCTTGATGATATCGTATCTATTGCCTTAATTAAATCTTTCGATCTGTCTTCAGGATGCCGCCGAGGAGGTCCCAGAGACTCGGAGCAGCAGATACAGAGAGGTCTGCCACCTCTCGCCCTGTCGGACAGATATCCGCAGCACCTCCTACATCTCCAGTACATGTGGGAGTGTCTGCAGCATTCGGGGGTCCTCCACCACCTGTTCAGAGGGTCCCCATAGCTACGACGGTGCCTCCACCACCACCACCAGTTCAGCATCCAGGAGGTGTGCCCGTCGATGGGGCACAGATGTTTGCCTTGATTCAGGGCATGGTCGATGCCCAGAGGACGTCGGCAGAGGCCCAGAGAGTGCAGGCTGAGGCACATCAGGCTCAGACAGAGATGATGAGGGTGAACATGGAGAATGCTCATCAAGTGGCTCTCCAGGCTATGGAGAGAGTTACTCAGCAGCAGCAGCGTCCTGATCAGCACCACCAGAGGCCGGGCACCATTGTGGATTTCAAGAGGATGATGCCTCGGGAGTTCAAGGGGACAGAAAGGATACTCTACGCCGATGATTGGCTAGAGGACATCGAGAGGAACGTGCGCTTGGCACAGCTTCCAGAGGCCCTCCAGATCGAGGCCGCTGGCAGCCAGATGTTCGACATTGCTTTGACGTGGTTTCGCACGGAGCCGAGACTCTTGCGCAGGGGACTCACTTGGGAGGATTTTAAGGAGCTCTTCAAGGAGAAGTTCTTTCCTGATGTTGCCCTGGGAGCTTTGGAGAGTCAGTTCCATGACTTAGCCTAGGGGAGCTCGTCCGTCGATGAGTATGCCGCGGAGTTTTCCTGCCTGAGCCGCTTCGCACCGTCGATGATTAGAGATCCGGGGGACAGGGCCCGAAAGTTCAGAAAGGGGCTGACAAGGGAGATCAAGTCTCGCACGTCGGGACGTCGCACAGCTACCTATGAGGGCATATTGATGGATGCCCAGATAGCCGAGGACGACTTGGGCCTCAGGCCCAAGAGGGGACGTGATGGTTCCGGAGGAGCAAACAGTAGTGCGGGACCGGGCAAGCGTCCACACTTTCAGCAGCAACAGCAGAAACCCTTTCAGCAGCAGCATCAGACACCAGCCCGAGGGCAGGTCCAGCAGCAGCAACAGAGACAGACTCAGCCCGCCATCCAGTGTGCGTACTGCGGGAAGATGGGACATACTAGAGATATCTGCAGGAAGAGATTGGGCTCATGTCTGTCCTGCGGATCGACGACACACCAGCTGAAGGATTGTCCTACCATTCGTCCAGGTCAGGGTGGAGCAGCCGCCCAGAGAGGACCAGACAGGGTACCTACCGTACCAGGAGGCCAACAATAGAGGGCCCCACTTCCACCGCAACATCATAAGTTCGCCCAGCATCAGCAGCAGAGATGTGCACCCCAGGGGCGAGCGTACGCCATGGCAGTCGAGGAGATCGAGCCAGCAGGAGACTTGATCACAGGTTCGGTTCTTCTCGATTGTATTCCCGCATTTACCTTATTCGACTCTGGCGCTTCCCATAGTTTTGTGTCTGTATCTTATGCACTTCGACATCATTTAGACACAGAAACATTAGCTAGGACTTGCAAGATCATGACTGGTGGAGGTATTATCCTAGTCCGTGATCACTGCAAGGACCGGAGAGTGTCAGTTGAAGGCAGAGAGTTGAGCGTGAGCTTACTCGTCATGCCACTTCCGGGGTACGATATTGTACTCGGAATGGACTGGTTGAGTAGGCATCATGCTACTATAGATTGTAATAGAGGCAGAGTATTATTTAGACCACCAGGAGAGCCGGAGTTTGAGGTCGTCAGAGGAGCAGCGGAACAGAGGAGGAGCATATTTTGCGGAGCCAGGGCGGAAGAAGAGGAGTTGCCACATCCTATGATAGCGGAGTTCCTGGATGTATTTCCAGAGGAGTTGCCCGGCTTGCCGCCAGACAGAGATGTTGAATTCTCTATAGACTTGGTTCCAGGAGCGGAGCCCATTTCACAACATGTCTATAGAGTCAACAACAGCGAGCTGGCAGAACTGAAGAAGCAAGTTGAGGAGCTGCAGGACAAAGGTTTCATCAAATCCAGTTCATCACCATGGGGAGCTCCGGTATTGTTCGTACCGAAGAAGGATGGCACGGTACGCATGTGCATTGATTATAGAGCTTTGAACAATCACTATCAAGAACAAGTACCCGCTGTCGAGGATAGATGATCTTTTCGACCAGTTGAGCGGGGCGAGGGTGTTTTCAAAGATAGATTTGAGGTCAGGCTATCACCAGGTGAAGGTGAAAAGGGAGAACACGCCGAAGACAACTTTTCAGACCAGATACGGCCAGTTTGAGTTTCTGGTGATGCCATTTGGTTTAACCAATGCACCGGCAGTATTCATGAACCTGATGAACAAGGTGTTCCACCAATACCTTGACAAGTTCGTGGTAGTGTTCATCGATGATATTCTTGTGTATTCCAAGACCCCGGAAGAGCACGAAGAGCACCTGAGGTTGGTCTTAGAGACTCTCAGGAGGGAGAAGCTGTACGGGAAACTCTCTAAGTGTGAATTCTTCCTTGACAAGGTCGAATTTCTTGGGCATGTGGTATCGGGTGACGGAATCTCGGTTAACCCGCAGAAGATCGAGGCAGTGGAGTCGTAGGCTACCCCCAGTTCGGTAGCTGAGATCAGGAGTTTTCTCGGGCTAGCAGGATACTACAGGAGGTTTGTACAAGACTTCTCCAAGATTACAGCGCCGATGACCAGACTGACTAGGAAGGATGTGGATTTTGTCTGGACGGAGGAGTGCCAGGCTGCATTTGATGAGCTGAAGAAGAGATTGATGACAGCTCCAGTTTTGATGCTGCCAGCAGGGACAGGTGGTTTCACCATCTACAGTGATGCTTCAGGTAAGGGTCTGGGATGTGTTCTTCAGCAGCACGGGAAGGTAATTGCCTATGCTTCCAGGCAGTTGCACCCTCATGAAAAGAACTACCCCACCCACAATTTGGAGTTGGCAGCGATTATCTTCGCTCTAAAGCTGTGGAAACATTACCTGTACGGAGAGCGTGTGAAGATCTTCACAGACCACAAGAGCTTGAAGTACGTGTTCACACAGAAGGAGCTGAACATGAGGCAGAGGAGGTGGTTGGAGTTGATGAAGGACTTCGACATCTCATTGCAGTACCACCCAGGAAAGGCCAACGTAGTCGCCGATGCCTTGAGCAGGTATCCGATGGCTATGTACTTGACGACAGATAGACATTTGTTGGCGGATTTGGAGAGCTTGGAGATTGAGGTGTTAGTTCCCGGTACTGAGATTCAGATGTGGGGATTACAGATACAGTCCGAGATGATGGACAGGATCAGAGCTGCGCAGTATGATGATGAGGCTCTGAGGAGGATTAGGGCACATGTTCGGGCAGGATTGTCGGACGACTTTACTATCGCAGATGATAGTTCCTTACGACACGGCATGAGGATATGTGTGCCGAGCGGGGAGCTGCGCGAGGAGGTTTTGCAGGAGGCACACTGCTCTCAGTACTCGATGCATCCCGGTGCCAACAAGATGTATCGAGACTTGAGGGAGCACGTATGGTGGTATGGAATGAAGCGCAAGGTAGCACGCTTCGTATCCCGGTGTCTAGTGTGCCAGCAGGTAAAGGCAGACCGGCAAAGGCCAGGTGGTTTGCTTCAACCTTTACCGATCTCAGAGTGGAAATGGGAGCACGTGACCATGGATTTCGTTTCAGGGCTTCCACGTTCTCCAGGAGGGAAGGACGCAATTTGGGTCATCGTGGACAGGTTGACCAAATCAGCCCATTTCTTACCTTTCAAGGTGGGCACGTCGACAGAGAGGCTAGAAGAGATGTACGTGCGTCAGATCGTTAGACTTCATGGAGTTCCTGTGAGCATCGTCTCGGATCGGGATAGCCGTTTCACTTCCCATTTCTGGAGGAGTCTGCAGGCTAGCTTGGGCACTCAGCTCAAGTTCAGTACCGCATATCACCCCCAGACAGACGGGCAGTCCGAACGGACTATTCAGACTCTCGAGGATATGCTACGCACTTACATTTTAGATCTCGGAGGTTCTTGGGAGGATCATCTGCACCTGGTAGAGTTTGCTTACAACAACAGCTACCAGGCCAGCATCGAGATGTCACCATTTGAGGCTCTTTATGGACGGAGGTGTCATACACCGTTATCTTGGGACGACGTTGGAGAGAGAGCCTTGCTAGGACCAGAAATGGTCGTGGATGCAGTAGAAAAGGTGAAACTCATCAGAGACAGACTGCGAGTGGCGCAGGACAGACAGCGGCATTGGGCCGACAGCCACCGTAGACCCCTTGAGTTTCAGGTATAGATTGTTATTTTCTGGTTGTGTTGTTTGTTTAGACTGCGTGTTGAGACTGTTTTGTTTTAGGTTGGCGATCTAGTATTCCTACGGATTTCTCCGACGCGTGGCACGATTCGTTTTGGTCGAGGCGGGAAGCTTAGCACACGCTACATCGGACCCTTTGGCATTCTTGCGAGGGTAGGTGCAGTGGCGTATAGGCTGGACCTGCCACCTGTATTAGAGGGAGTGCATGATGTGTTTCACGTATCGCAGCTGAGACGGTACGTGGCAGACCCTAGTCACGTACTTGATCACTCGAAGATTGAGGTTGGTCCGACACTCAGCTACCCTGAGCATCTCGTAGAGATCTTGGACCGCAGAGAGAAGGTGTTACGGAACCAAACTATTCCTTTGGTTCATGTTGCATGGAGACATCACTCTCCAGGGGAGCCGACTTGGGAGAGAGAGGACGAAATGCGCGAGCAATACCCGTATCTCTTCTAGACTTGAGGTATATCCCTTTCTGATTTTATTCTTGTTCTGTTCAGTCCAAATTTCGAGGACGAAATTTCTTTTAGGAGGGTAGACTTGTCACTACCACTTTTCCAGATAAGGGCATTTGGGTAATTTTACTATTTTGGATAATTATGTGTTTAATTAATCTGCTGAGATTTTTATTTAATGTTGGTTGTGTTGGGTTAGGTCAAACCCTAGAAGTCAGTATGACTAAACCCTAATTTAAAAACCCAATTATAGAGAAACCCTAGAATTCAAATTTTAGGTTTGGACCTCAAACCCTAGACTGACTAAACTTTAGTTAATTAGGTTCTACATGACCTAACCTGGGGGTTTAACCTAAAACTATGCATTAGAAACCCTAACTGGTTTTAATATAAAAGGGAGTCTCTCTCAAAGCCATCCTTCATGTAGAAAGAAGAAACCCTAGCCTCCATCAAGAAAGCCATCTCCCCCACCCCAAATTCGGAATTAAAACCCTAGGATTCCATCTTCCTCCTCCAAAGCAAGGGAAGCAAGGAACTTGGGTCAAGGAGCCTTGGGGAAGAAGAACTTCCATTTGGAGAACCCATCTCTATAGGTAAAACCCTATTTTTAATTCTTTTATTTCTGTTTTCTAATGATTAATGCCCATTAGGAACCCACCCTTGCTGTTAGATTTCGATTTTAGGGTTTATACATGGAGATCTAGGTGAAACTAGGGTTTTGTGTTCAATAGGTTATTTTCCCCCAATTTCAGGAACCCTAATCCTAGGGGTTTGCATGTAGACACGATTACATCTCCGACGTGTAGTTTAGATCTCGATTCTTAGGGTTTTGGTTGAGGATTCGTGGGTTCTTATGTAAATCAGTTTTTCTGCACTTTCTGTGTTTGATGAAATGTTTATTAGGGTTTGTACATCTATGTGTTCTATTTACTGCATGTTTTAATAGGCAATCTATATACATATATATATATTGGCTTGTGTAAACAGGGTGCTGTGTAGTCGGGTTGTGGAGAACTGTGTGTATAGATAGGTTGTGTATATTTTGGAGTTTTGTGCTCAAGTTCTCTGATACTGAGAGTATCAGAATATTGAGAAAATGGCAGCAAGTTGGAGTTCAAGGGTAGAGCAGTGGGATATGTGATCACTTGGGGGCCCTGATATTCGGGTCAGTATATATGTGTGTGTGTTTCTCAGAGTGTATGAGTGTTCCAGTACCTGCGTAGCAGTTTTGTGAGTTTATATATAAATTGCAGTGTAGGATTGATGCTGTGTCAGCTAGCAGGGTGTGTTTTAGTTCAGGATGGGGAGGTGAGGTAGAACCTGTGTGTTTCAATATTCAATTTTGTGTATCTACCAATATTCAGTGTTAGATACATACCTGTGTGGTAGTGTAGACCTGTGTATCAGTTAGATTTCTGTGTGCATCAGTGAGGTATCAGCTGTGTGCAATACCTGTGTGTGTAGAGTGTTTTGTTCCAGATTTCTGTGTGTGTGCAGACTTACTATGTGTGTGTGTGTGCAGAATTCTGTGTTAGATAGCTATGTGTAGCTGTGTATTAGTGTATAGATAACCTGTGAGTTCCTGCAGTGAGTGTGTTTCAGTGAGTTCCTAACTGTGTCAGTAGGTGTGGGGGGAAAGTCTGGGAGCAGTTCAGTTTGTGTGTGCTGTGTGAGTTATTATCTATCAGTATACATGTTGGAACTGAGAGTTTATGTGTGTTCCTATGTATACCTGTGTGTTATGTACAAGTTTGGAACTAAGGGTTAGTGACTGTTATGTTAGTCTCAGTATTAGGTGTGTTAGTGTAGTTCAGTTCTGTGTAGGTGTTAGGGCTTGGTGCATATGGGTGTGTTTCAGTCTAGAGTATCAGTGAGTAGATATCTGTGTGTCTGTGTGAATACATGTGAGTGAGTGCCTGTGAATAAAAACCCAATGTGACAGTGTTGAGTTCCTGTGTGTGAGTGAATCAGTGACTGTGTAGTGAGAAACTTGTGTATTAGTCAGTTAGAAATTACCTGTGCACTGAGTGAACCTTTGTGTAAATGTTTACCTGTGTGTAGGTGAACTGTGTAACTGTATGTCAGTTCCCAGTGTCTCAGCATGAGGTAGCAGTGGCTATTTACATCAGTACTAGATTGGATGCTGTGTGTGATTGTGAGAGAAAGATCATAGTGTTTCATTGAGTGCTGTGTATTGGTGTATGTTCAAGTGGAAGGGAAACCTTAGTTACAGCCTGTAGGTCATTGCAGAAATGTTCATACAGCTACCTGCATTCAGTAGTTGCTGATAGCAGCAGTAGCACATAGCTACTTGCTGAATGCAACAGTTCCAAAGCATGCTTAAGTAGATGTAGCAGCAACAAGTGTTGCTTTGGCAGCAACATTAGGGTGCAGGTTTGTGAGGGAGTTGCAGATAATGGTGTTAGGATGCAGTTTGGTATTGGGTGTTGCAGCAGTTGTTAGGGAAAGCTCGTATCAGCTGTAGTTGTATAGCAGCTACTTTCCACCAATGCAGTAGGAACTACAAGGTTTTGTTATCATTTTGGTATCTAGTAGCAGCTTGGTAGGATCCTAGGTGAGGTATGGTTGAGGGCATGGGTTCCAGTGTGCATCAGAGCAAGTAGTACCCTTGGGTATCACTCTTTGAAATGTATCACATAAAGTATTGTTGGTATCCTGGAAATACTTAGTGTATATGAGTTGAGGTTAGGATTTGAGTACTAGTTAATTAAGAGTTATATTTACACTAATTGCCTAGTAAGTAAATATGGTTTAGTATCAACACAAAAGCCTGGGTAAACCTAGTGTAGACCTAGAAATGGCCTAACACCCTCATTTCAACTTAGCTAATCACTTTTATCATTCCAAACACCATTTAACATTGATATCTTATATATAGGTCATTGTGATCCCACTTTGGACATCGATCCTCACATTTTGCTCAGGACCACAGGCGAGTACATTCTCTGACAGTTTTCATTGTTGATTATTTCTATAATGCAGTTGTATTACATACTTGATTCCGACACTATGGATACACGGGTTAGCACCCTAGATCCCCATCATGAGGAGTCGTGATTGGAATCCATCGTGCTAGTTGGGGGATGGGGAACTATTAGTAGATTATGTGATCATATCCAAATCCTTTACATGCATCATAGCTCACCCCACTTCTCACGTCGGGTGCGGCCTGACCATTTACATGCATCATAGCTGTTATATATGATTAGCCTGACCACTACATGCATCATAGCTAACCATATGGTTAGCCTGACCTACAAGAATCATAGCTAATCATATATAACCAGCCTGATCAAGTCCCAAGCCGATCACATAATAAACTGATAATTCAAACACTTAGCTAGATGTCTATTTTATTCAGATTCACTTGTTCTAGCATTCACTGTCTATTGTTCATTGCTAGATGCTCTATTGCTTATTTCCATTTTCTCCAGTACTTTACATTTCTAGCATTTATTTCCATCTTGTATTTCTTACACTGTTTATAGTCTTTATCAATTTAATAAAACTGCTGTTAGTGCTTGTGCTTCGCTCCAATCCTGACTGGATAACATTTTTCAGAGGACCTGGAGGATCTTTGCCCCACTCATTACGGCCCAGGATTAGAGGGAGATTTCACTCCAGAAACCCCAGAGGAGTTGCCTAGCCTAGAGGAGAATGTACCTGGCTGTACTTAGACTATTTTTCTGCAATTATTGTTCTAGACTGAGACTGAGTTATATTTATTATTCTGTGATTTTGTGAGGTCATCTAGACCCAAGATTTGAGTTGGACTTATTGTGGTTGGTTTATATTAGAACTCTTTTCTATTCTCATCGTGCCATTATTTTCTATTAGCTTGTGATTGAGTATATCATAGAACTGTGGATTATTTATCATTGTCCTCCGTGCGGAGTTGAGACTATTGACAGGATATATTATATGTTGAGACCTAGACAGCGTTCTACCGCCGATGCTGCGGCGTAGGCTGGACGTACCCACGACTCATGCCCAAATTCCGGGTGCGGGTCGTGACAAGGACGGTTGACGTAGCACTTTTTTCCTCGGACACTTGCAGTAAATAGTCGTTGGGGAGATCTAGTAGTGCTGGATCCTATTCGGACTCTGATGGAACACTACCCCAGCGTAGGAGGCTGTATATCTTTGGTGAGTGGTGGCTACCCCAGTGTCTATTCCTTAAGAATCACCAGCTCCTCAAAATGTCGAATTATTGTATAGGTCCGGGGGATTATCACCCCCAGTTTGTGCAACCCCCAATAGTTCTGAGCAAGATACCTTCTGCCGGTCCCGTTGCCGGTCCTCCTGGTAGTTTTCTTCTCAACGCACTGGTAGAGAGCGACGGACTGGAGGTACCCGACTTCTTTCCTTCCTTGGTGGCAGAAATCTTCCGAGCCGAGTAGCATGAGGCAAGGACAGCTCCTCCTCCTTTGGTACTTGTACCTAATCTCTGGGTTGTTGTCGGATAGGTTCTTTCTTGTACAGTCGCTGGAAGGCCGACTGCCTGCTTATGGGTGTTGCCACTTTGTTACAGCAGTAATTGATAATGATCTTAGCACAGTGATGCCATAGAGAGAATATTTTACCGGTCACAGTTGTTTCCCTTGCCTTGCCCTTGTGATTGATCACATTACGCAAGTTAAGCAAGGGTTGTTCCACCTTTGTACTCTTTTGGTGGGCCCGGAAGGACCGAGCGCACAGGTGCATAGGTGTTGTATTTGCTCCCTGATCCGGGGTTCGTACAAAAACTTCCCTCGGATTATCAGTGGAAGACTTTTGAGACCAACATTGTCCATTTGCCGCTGCGGGCTGGATGCACGAGATGGTCTTATATAGCTTTTCATCAGGGGCCCGTATAACAGTTAACGATGCCTATTGACGGTCAACTAACTGGACAGTTGCTTGTGGCTGACGAGATCGTACTTCCTCGGGTTTTTTTGACTTAGCACTTGCGGGCGCATAGTACAAAGGGTCCAAGTTTGGGCTTTTTCCATTGTCGACGAGCCGCATAGGATCTGTGTCGCATGAGATATGGTCAAAAATAGAAGTTATGTTACTGTCAGGGCCGCATACGACCGTCTTTCTGCGGTTGTGAGTTGGTACCGCATGTCTAGTCTTATGCGGCTTCCTTCTTGGTCTTATAGCACCTGCCTCAGCACAGAACGTCTAGCATCGCAGTGCTTTCCTCTTCCAGAGTCTGGATGTTGAGCAGTTTCTGCGTCAGACGGGGATACCGCATTAACGCAGACGTCCTGGGTGTTTGCCTGATGACCATCATCAGCAACAGAGTGAGACACGAGAAGCGTATGCTCCATAGTTGGACGAGGTGCAATGGCCATTGCTACCCACGTCCTACAGGTCGTCTTGGGCTTGGCTAGCCTTAGCGAAGGACAAGCAATTTCTTTCGAGAATATTTCCTCGAACGCTTGCTGGTTGAAGTGAACTACCATTATCTATTGCGTTAAGCCGAGCTTGGCCGCATCGGATTGCGTCACCAAATTATCATCAGAGGAGAAGGTCTTCTCCAGTAGAGTCGCCATCTTGTTTGCCATTAAATCAAAAGGAGAAGTAAAACAACTTGATTTAATTAATAAACTAAAGAAAGTACAGAGAAGTCCTAGAAGATAATCTAAGTATAAATTTATTTTCTGGGGGCTGACGATGGAGGGTTAGGAGTTTAGCAACTCTCTTTACTCCGTGGATGATCCGATGCAGAAGCTCTTCTCTCTCGCTTGAGTATAGATTCACAGATATCCAGTCAGCCCTTTGTATGGGTGTGGTACCTTGCTATTTATAGGCACCCTGTGGACGTATTATGGATGCCGCATATGTTCCTTCTTGGTGGCAGCATAGGGCTACTTCAACAGCATACGGTTGTAACTGTGGCCGCATGTCACGGGGAAGCTGCCACGTGAGTTCGGTTCAGATATGTTGTTGACGAGATCTTGGGGTTGTTATCAATCCGTTATGGGCATGACTTGGTCAGCTGGATACGTAGTCAGCACCGGCTGTGCGAGGATCTCTGCAGTTGTAACTGAAAGATTTTGAGATCTAGAGGCCGCATAAAAACTTGGCCGCATAATGGTGAGGCCGCATGGATCTTGTAACCGCATACGTACTCTCGTTTGGGCCTTGGTTGAATGGACACTCTGGCCGCATAGTGCTCTCGTCCACCTTTGGTCTGATGGACACTTTAGCTTCCTGAGGACGAGGACGCATTGATTCGAGGCCGCATGTGTGCTCTGGTTGCATATATGTCCTGGTCGCATATTAGCTTTCATCTGATGTGTCTCTTTGTCTTTTCACATGCCGCCTTCTTACGAGTCTCGAGGCTGTCAGGCCTTTTTGTCAAGCGTTGGAGAGTGTGTCAAGGATGCTTTATGCGGCCTCTTACTACTTGGTTGGTCTGGCTGTATGAAGGATACTTTATCCAGCTTCCGTCTGGTCGTATCTATCAGGTTTTATT
Source organism: Iris macrosiphon (assembly GCA_036927795.1). Lineage (NCBI taxonomy): Eukaryota > Viridiplantae > Streptophyta > Magnoliopsida > Asparagales > Iridaceae > Iris > Iris macrosiphon. The sequence goes on from JAYESA010000003.1 coordinate 82,545,787, forward strand.
CGGCATGAGCTCTCCGAGGCCTGTAGTATTTTTGTTTTTCTACAGCATACACATTTCAAAGATATGATGGTGTTATGTGGGGTAGAGTTTGTGTGGACCGAGGGGTGCCAGTCAGCCTTTGATGAGCTGAAGAAGAATTTGACATCGCCTCTTATTTTGGCATTGCCATCTGGGTCTGGAGGATTCACTATCTATAGTAATGCATCGGAGAAAGGTTTCGGTTGTGTTCTCCAGCAGAATGGGAAGGTGATTGCCTATGTATCCAGGCAATTGCGTCCTCATGAGAAGAAATATCCTACCCACGATTTGGAGTTGGCAGTGGTCATCTTTTCTTTGAAGTTGTGGAAACCCTATATATACGGAGAGCATGTGAGATCTTCACAAACCACAAGTGCTTGAAGTATGTTTTCACTCAGAAGGAGATGAACATGAGGCAGCATCGGTGGCTGAAACTGATAAAAGATTTTGATATATCCTTACAGTATCATCCAGGGAAGGCCAATGTAGTTGTCGATGCCTTGAGAAGGTATCCGGTAGCTATGTTTTTGATGAAGAATCGATATTTGTTGGAGGATCTAGCGAGCTTGGGCATTGAGGTGATAGTTCTTGGAATTGCGATGTAGATGTGGGGTTTGCAGATACATTTAGAGTTAATGGACATGATCAAAGGCAGCCCATTATGTGGATGTGTCTCTAAGGAGCATCAGAGCTCAGGTGAGAGCAGGATTGGAGGATGATTTCACCATTGCTGAGGATAGTTCTTTGCTGTACGGTACTAGACATTATATGCCTAGTGGAAAGTTACTGGAGAAGGTGTTGCAGGAAGTGCATCGTTCTCAGTTTTCCATGCATCCATGTGCCAACAAGATGTATCAGGATATACGAGAGAGAGTGTGGTGGTATAACATGAAGAGGGAGGTGGAACAATTTGTATCCAGATGCTTAGTGTGTCAGCTGGTGAAAGCAGAGAGGTAGAGGCCAGGTGGTTTACTACAGCCATTACCTATTCCACAGTGGAAATGGGAGCACATTACTATAGATTTTGTGTCCGGACTTGTACGATCTCCAGGAGAGAAATACACGATTTGGGTCATCGTTGACAGGTTGACCAAGTTGGCCCACTTTTTTCCTTTTAATATGGGTTTATCGACGGAGAAGCTAGCAGAGATGTATATGATATAGATCTTCAGGATACATGGGTTTTCGTCAACATAGTCTCGGATCGGGATAGCCGTTTCACTTCTTATTTCTGGAAGAGTTTGCAGGTGATCTTGGGCACCCAGCTCAAGGTCAGTACTGTATATCACCCCCACATGGATGGGCAGTTAGAGAGGACCATATAGACTCTCGAGGATATGTTGCGCACTTGTGTACAATATTTTAGGGGATCTTGGGAGGTCCATCTCCATTTGGTAGTATTTTCTTACAATAACAGCTACCAGGCCAATATAGAGATGTCACCATTTGAGGCTCTCTACGGTCAAAGGTGGAGCACCATATCCACTTCTTGTATGCCAGTTTGTAGCTAAAGATGATAATGTGCTTTAAGAGGACATAACTACACAACCTAATGTACCCTCGCTTGATGATGTTATTCCTAAGGAGAAGATTTTGTATTTCCTGAATAAAGGGCTGTATTTGTACTACTCTGATGTTCAATGTCTAAGAACTAGATATTATTTAAAGTATGATTTAGGATTACATCCCTGTATGTCGGTGACAACAATTCACACAAAGACCAATATCTTCCTATACGATGGTCTGATCTTTGAAGTTCCAGCAAGAAGTAAAGGAGACAAACCTATCATTTTCGGTAGGATCGAAGGACAAAGAGATTTTCTCATCGAAGATCTCAAACCGGACAACAGTAAAATTTAACGTTACTATTACAGTCCTCAATCAAAGGATCTCACCCGAAAGATGTGTTACAATTTAAAAAGTAGCTAAGGCCTGAATTATGGCAAAGGGCATCTTATGTCATTATGTCACTTTACTCGAAAAGGCAAGCCAGAAATCTATTACCAATGAACTCGATATAGTTTACGCTATGTCACTCCCGAAACGATGCCTGAATGTTCAGAAGTGGAAGCCAAGGCGTATTCGCACTCTTCTGAGTCTTTTGTTTGGGACTATCATTCCAATATTGGACAAGTTTTTAAGAAAACATTATCTGTCAACATGGTGTCAGTGGACCAAGTTGAAGACGATGATCAATCACTTGAGCCACTTGAGGCTCAAAAGTTGGAGTCTCAGTGGAAGATACGTTACGAGCAACAAGAGCCGCCTACTGAAGATGAAGTTGTTCAAGTCAACCTGGGTGATGAGTCTTTAGCCTAGCCTATCTTCATTAGTAAAAGTCTCTTTGGAGAAGATCCGAAATCTCTTATACATCTTATAAGAGAATACATAGATGTCTTTGCATGGACTTATGAAGACATGCTGGCTCTGGATCCCCAGATCGTAATGTACCGCCTCAATATTCTTTCTAATGCTAAGCTACTAAAGCAACAACATCGACCATTTCGTTCAGATGTTATAAAAGCAATTGAAGCAACGCTTAACAAGATGATTGCAAGCGGCTTCATTCGCGAGGAATAACATCCATATTGGGTGGCCAATATAGTTATAGTAATAAAGAAGAATCATAAGATCCGAGTGTGCATAGACTATCGCGATCTAAACTCAGCTTGCCCATAAGATGAGTTCCCTTTTCCAATTAATGATGTAATGATTGACAATACTTATGGCTTTGAAAGAATATCCTTCATCGACGCATTATCAGGTTACAACTAGATCAAGATATAACTAGATGATAAGAAGCACACATCATTTCGAACATCGTTGGGGGTATACTGTTATACAGTGATGCCCTTTGATCTAAAAAATGCAAGTGCAACATACCAGCGAGCTATGAGCATTTTTTTTTTGCAAACATTTGAGCAAAACAGTGGAGTTCTATATGGATGATATAGTAGTCAAGAGATGTATCAAGGGTGATCACCTTCAAGACTTATGAATTATGTTCGAACTGATGAGCGCACACCAACATAAGATGAATCCAACTAAGTCCTTTCTGGGAGTCTCCAATAGCAAATTTCTCTTATTTATTATAACTTTGAAGGGTATTCATTTAGACCTTGAGAAGACAATGTCTATCCTTGACATGCATCCCCCGAAGAATCTTAAAAACGTGATTAGCATACCTCGGAAGATTCATATATAATCTCTATGGACGATGCCAACAGTTCACTCAGTTGATGAAGAAATGAGTCTCTTTCACAATGTACTGAAGAATGTCAGCGTGCATTTGATGACATTAAGAAGTATCACACTAATCCCCCAGTATTGGTGGCTCCAGTCGTGGAAAAATCTTTCTTACTCTATGTTTGTGCAATGTATCATTCCCTTGGTTCACTATTAGCTCAGAAGAATAATGCAGGACATGAACAAGTCATCTACTATCTCATTAGGATGATAGCTGGCGCTGAACACAATATAATCCTGTAGAAAAGGAGTGTCTGGATCTAATATTCTCTATCTAAAAGATGGGACATTATGTGACAGGACAAATGATCCATGTCATCTCCCCGGTCAATCCCCTCATAGTGCTCATGACTAAACCAAGAGCACTAAACTCCAACTTAGTTACATGGGAAATATTGCTTTCTTCGTACGATATGGTATTCCTTCTACAGAAGGAAGTTAAGGGACAAGAATTGATCGACTTTCTAGCAGCTCATCCGGTGTCAAAAATATCAAAACTCTATGACAATATTTCAGATGAAGTGTTGGAGTCAAATACGACATCAAAAGAGTCAATTTGGCGAATGTTCTTTGATGGCGCTTCAAGAACGGGATCCAAAGGAAACATTATCACAGGAGTGGGTTTGTTATTTGTCTCTCCTGATAACCTGGTCATCGATCGCGCTTATTCTCTCACAGAACCATGTTCCAACAATGTGGCGGAGTATAATGCTTTAATCATCTGGCTCAGTTAGCTAAACAGCTGGGGGTAGACTATTTTGAATCTTACAGTGATTCTAAGCTGATAGTCAGTCAAGTCCGAGGGGAATCCGAGTTTCACCATAAAGATCCCGTCCCATACTATAGGGAGGCTATTAATTAAGCCTCAACTTTCTCAGGATTATTCATTGAGCATGTTCCTCGATTACATAATATTGAAGCAGATGCTTTGGCTGGGTTAGCAGCTTCCTTAGATATTTCAATAATGACTCAACAGTCGATAATACTAATTGGGAAAGAGTTGTTTTGTGCCAGGAATAACTTGCATTTCAGTCAAAGTTATGTTGTAGAAATTAATATCAAAGACTAGCGATACTCGTTCATATACTATGATGTCTATGGAAAAAATTTCGATGATCCGAAGGAAGCCATAACTATTAAGATACACTCCCTCGGATTTTATTATGATACAACTACTAAAATAATGTATTGTCGTTCATACGATGGACTCCTGTTATGATGTCCATCAGACACAGAAGCAAAGCAAGCACTCTGTGAAGTTTATGATGGTACTTGTGGTACACATCAATCCGGTCCTAAATTAAAGGATCATCTTCGATGTATGGGTTACTATTGGCCTACTATAAGGGAAGATGTCAGAGAATAAACAAAGAAGTGCATAGCATTGTCAGATTCATGCTAAATTCATCCACCAACCTTCGGAGTTTCAATATTCGATGACCGCTTCATGGCCATTTGAAGCATGGGGCATGGACGACATAGGTCCAATCAGCCCAACATCCTCTAGAGGTTATCGGTTCATCCTGGCTATAACCGATTACTTCTCCAAATAGATGAAAGCTATACTACTCATTGAAGTAAAGACTTCAAACATGATCAATTTTTTAAATATTATGTTATTTACCACTTCGGTCTTCCTCAAAGGATCATCCATGATAATGGTCCATAATTTGTGAGCCATGCATTTTATCGGTTTTATGACAAAAATTGAATCCAGAACGTAGCTTCGACAACATACAATCCAGCAATGAATAGATTAGCAGAATCATTTAACAAAACCATTATCAAGTTACTTAAAAAGTTTGTTTCATCTAACAAACGTGACTGGAATTAGAAACTTGGAGAATGTCTTTGGGCCTACAACACAATTGTCTGAACTCCAACAGGCAATACGCTATTTTCTTTTGTTTATGGGAATGGAGCAGTTCTTCACCTAGAAATCTAGATCTCCTCTCTTCGGATAGCTCTCTCCAACGAGTTAACAACCGAAGACAACCATTGTTTGCGGTTATTGGAATACGTAAGCATGCCAGCCGTATGTATATGGAAACTCCAATATATGGAAACCATAACACATACGTACGCTATTTTATGAATGATAATTCACAAGTGTATATAATTTCACAAGTAACAGAAAATACTAATCTCATCCACAAAACCAAATAGTAATAAATCATCAAATTTGACAATTAACCAAGTATGAAATAGTCGAGAAAAACTAATAGTCGGATGGAGACAAATCAACTACCGAACTAGGATATGAAAGACAACAACATAAGTACATCATCTAGTGATCAAGAACCTCGAAGGGAATACCTTCTCAAAATTAAAAGAAGTAGCAAGTCATGATCCGTGCTCCTACAAATAGCCATGATCTTCTATACTACCTGGAAAGGGTGATAGGTCCTCAGAGGGACATAACAAGTACACAAAAAATTGATATGCATGAAAGTAAAGTAGTAAATAATAAATAAGGTAACTAAACCATCTATGTGAAATGCACTTGAGACATCTCTAGCGGCACATGAGGGGGGAGAACTAGAAAAATTGTCATCCCACCAGGCGTTCGAAAGAACTCGGGTTACACCAGTTACACCATTTACACAGTAAGAAACATAAATTCCATACGCTCAATAGTAGATTCTTTTCTCCCAATATACTACCCGAACCGTATCCGTGGTGTAGACATAATACAACAACGTCAATAAAAATCTAGGAACTAAACCAACACTAACTACTAACCAAGACGTAAACTCACGTATCGATGTATGGTCGACACGCTAGTCCATGCACTCACTCACTCAGAGAGTGAATGTGTTGAAACATGTGTCAGGTCATAAGATACCACGTACCTTTACAATATACTGAGTAAGTCTGCTACTCTAAGACACGTGCACACAACTAACAAATAAGAAAACTAGGTATATGTAAACTGAACAATACAATGAAGCAATGTGTACTTACCTTCCAAGCCAAGCTGCGAGCATAACAAATCTGGTCCGGAGATCTCTACAGAAACGTCTTGAGTATCTACCAATTAATTATTACACTAATTAGACTCTACTTTCTAGTTAATTAAGTTATTAATTCTACGTTGGTTTCACATGCAAGTAACTACACACCAAAATATTACTAGTCGTCAAACTTTGCCAAAAATTATTTTTAAATTATTAATTATTAAAAACTATTAATTCTGGAATTTTATTAGAAAAATAGGATTTTTAGTGATAGGTTCATCTCCTATAAATTTTATGAGTCCAAAACCAAGTAGAAACCAAAACTAGGTCATAACAGGTTACCTACTAGTCACCAAAAATTAATTTAAAAAAATAAATAAATTTGGAATAAATACTCAAATAAGAATTAAAATATAATAATATAATTTTAGATATAGAAAATATAGATTTTTGGTCGGGGTTTAAGTCTGAAATTGTCGGGGTTAAGTTTTGTCAAAACTAGGTCAACTTTTTACATAAAATACCTAAAATTCTAATTTTTATAAATAAAATAAAATATGAATATATATTATAAAATCAGTAATAAATAATATAAATACCATTTTATTTTATATAAAAAAATTAATAATTAGGTTTTTACCATCTACAAATTGATTCTCTTAGGATTGTCAACCAATCTTGCTAGTATGCATGTCAAGGGATGGTACATGGGTGTTGTGACAACATAGCCATCAAAATAATATTTATTTAACATAAATTTAGAATATATATTTTTTTGAAAAATAGTAATTCATCAAGAAAAATAGGGTTTTCTATCTACCATTAAGTCCTAACAAGGTCCAAGGGTTTCCAACATGCCTACACCAAAACTAGATCAAAACTACACATAAAACATGCTCAAAAACTCTAATTTAATACCCATTAATAATTCTAAAATTTTTACTAAAAAATGAATTTAATTCATGTTAATAACATCTATACAAGTTCATTATCAAGAATTAAAGAAGACTTTAAATGAGGTTTCATGCATGCACAAAAGTTTTAGGTTAAACCTCAAACTAGGGTTCATGGATTGCATGAGCTCTTCAAAATAAAATAATAGAGTTGAATCACACACACACACACACACACACACACACATATATATATATATATATATATATATATATATATATATATATATATATATATATATATATATATATATATATATATATATATATAAAGAAGATGTTGAAGAAAGAATGAGAGAAGGATTAAAGAAAACTTACTACAAGGAGAAGGAATGAGGTGAACTATGGCTCTTGGATGGAGGAGGTGGTTGTGGGGAAGAGAATTTACGTGAGGAGAGAAGAGGGGGGGGGGAACCTTTTAGTTAGGTTTAAATATGCATAATGATATGTAGTTTGGTGGTTAGGATTTGTTTTAGTATTTCCATCTATGGATATAAATTAAAGAGGCTAAAATAGAGTGAGAGGATGCTCTAGAATCTTTAAATTAGATTTTAAATATTTATTTCAGATTTAAATTGATATGAAACAAGATTGCATAGGGATCTTTCCTAATTTGGAAACTACATATTTAATTAAGATCCTAATTTGTAGAGGAATAAATCAAAGATTTGATTCATGAATTTAAATAGGTGGATGCTACAAAAAATGGATGGATAAAATATTTAAAGTAGAGGGTTTCCAAATATGGAAACATTATAATTCGATTGGCTCTAAAAGTGGATAAGGTGCAAAGGTTGATCATATCTCAAGAATATTTCAAATTATATCCTCCTAAAATGAATTATATATATATATATATATATATATATATATATATATATATATATATATATATATATATATATATATATATATATATATACCCTACTTTAAGCCACTAGTGTCCAATAAATTAATTAATTGCTTTGGGTTGGGTATTTGGATTGGAACATAACCATAAATAAATTATATATATAAAAATCTCTAAATATTAAATACAAGAAACTACGATTGTAAAATTAGTTCCATACTAATGTTAAATGATCGAATTTTGTGTCACATGAAGATCCTACGAATTGTGTCTCCCGTGTAGGCTGCTTCCTAAGAAGGGCGATGTAGATTTTGGGGTCGTCCTAAGTCACTAATGTCGAAACTACGGTGAAATATCCTAATAAAATATTTAGGTTTTAATTTTTTTAAAATAATATAAAATAAATATAATAAATATAAAATATTCACAAAATACCTATTTTTGGGTGAGAAAGTTTACAGTTATAATAGTTAGAGGCGCTTGATAAAAAATGTCTACTAGCTCAACAACGTATTGAGCTATACCAAGAACGAATTTCTAAAGCCTTTAACAAGAAGGTAAAAGAAAGTATGTTTCAAGTTGGTAACCTTGTCTTAGCAATGAGAAGACCAAATGTCATGACGCACAAGTCCAAAGGTAAGTTCTAACCTAAATAGGAAGGCCCGTTCATGGTAGAGCCAGTGTATTCCAATGATGCATACAGGCTCGCAAATTTTTGAAGAAGTACTACGTCTAAATCATAATTAGACCAATATTCCCTCATCCCTAGCTAGTTACTCATAAATGTACAGTATTTATATTACGTTATTTTATCCCCAATTGATAGCAATTAATGCACAGTGTTTATATTCCATTATTTTTTATCCCCAATAGATAGCAATTAATGTACAATGTTTACATTCCTTTATTTTTATCCTCAATAATGTAAATGTACATTGAACCATTTAGTCCCTGTAGAGTATTTGTAAAAATCTATTATCCATATTCAAGAGTTTTAAATACATTATGGATAGTTGATCCACTCAAAATTACTCCCGCACAGCGTGGTTAAAGACTTTTTATCGAAAGTGTCCTTAGTAGACATTTTGCTGCCCCTAACATATTTTATTTCTAGTAACTTTTCCCAGAAAAGTAAGTGAAACTCTTCATTACTTTGAGCTATTATCTGTATTCAAAAGCCTTGAATACATAATGGGTAATAGATCCTCGAAAATTCCCCAATGGAATAATCTTCAGATCCTATGAAACGTTCTCGTAGAGATCTTAAAATACAAACTTCCCCAAACAAATAGTCGTATTCATAGAGCCCAATCGCTCTAAGGATATCTTATTTCTAATCCCAGCTAGATTGGAGATATTCTATATTTCTTTCCTAACAGCAGTTCATGTCCATATTACCTTTGAACTATTGTATGTTCATTCTCCCTAGTAGAGTGAATTTCTTATTAAAAAAATAATCATGTCTACATTACCTCTGTATTGTTTTCTAATAAAAAATTAAATTCCTACAAAGTTATAATCTGCCACATCCATATTACCTCTAAGCATGTATCTCCAGTGGAATTCTAGCTTAAGAAGTTTGCCATGTCCACATTACCTCTGAGCAAACGTTCTATCTGTTGGCTCTCTACTATCACGTCCATATCACCTCTGATATTATTAGTCATTTTAGCGTATTATCTGTATCTAGTCTTAGGTACGCCATGGATAGTAATTCCACTAAAATTTTTCCAGTAGAATATCCCCAGAAAATGTAATATTCTACTACGTCCATATCACCTCTAGTTGGATACTCATATTCACAAAAATAAACCAAGTTGTGGCAATAAAGAGAATTTTATTTCTTCAAAAAAATGGAAGATACATTTAAAGACTTTTCTTAAGCCACAAAAGAAAAAAGGGAGAAGATTACAAATGCTAAGTATCAGTACAAAGCTTCTATATTTGCCCGCGGATGGAGGCTATGGCAGAATCTTTCTTAGCTCTAGCCCGACGTTCAGCTTCTCGTGCAATAGCAGAAGGGTCTTGCAAGCGAACAAAATTCTCATGTTTATTTTCTAGTTTCTTCAAAGTAGCCTCTAAAGCTTCTCAGTCTTCTTGCATATTGTCTCCCTCTATTTGGTGGCCTTTTTCAAGATCAGACTCCAATTCCTTATATCTGCCTCGGAGATGCTCAATTTGTGTAGTGATTTCAGCCATCTCTTTGGTTAGGGAGTCTTGTTTAGTCAGACACTTTACTCCACTGTCAGTCAGTCGTTTATGCTCGAATGATAATTTTTGAAGATTATGTTCCAGAGATTCTTTACCTTTATCATAAAAGGCTCTTTCCTGGGTTACGATGTCAAGTAGATGGCCATGCTCTTCAATCACCAAAGCATTTATGTTTGTTCTTTTTGCTTGTTGGAGCTTATTCAGGCGTTGTTCTACTTTAGTCAACTTATATAGTAATAAGTCAACCATTTGCTTATATCCAAGAAAAACCTTGGGCAAATTTATTTGGCCCATGGTAGATATTCTGGTCCAAGAAAAAGATTTATTCTTCTCTAAAATATTTTGAACACCTTGTTTCAAAAGAGTACAAAAACTTTGGATGGGGACGGTCGCCATCTCGTCTACCTCAGCAAGAGTAGACGGTGTCAAGGGAGTATGAACAGAAGGAACTCCAACTGGCTGAGGAGCTGATAAAATAGTACTTGGTAGTAGAGGAGCTGATGCCATTATACTCACAAGTAGAGGGGGAAATCGCAACCATAGATTGATCGAATACTCGAGCAGTCACAAATTGCTTTACAAATGTAAGAATTGTTTTAGCAATTTACAAGCAAGCAGTAGTAGTATTCCTAGCATCAGGACCATGTAGTGGCTCCTTAGGAAGTTCTTCAATTCAAATACTTGAAGAGGCAACTACAGTTGGTTTTCCAACCACGGCTGAAGGTAATGGCTTAATGGGAAACTCTATAATTCTGAATCCAAATGAGCTATCTGCAACGGTCTCCTCAACACCACTTAAGGCCGAGGGCCTTCAATGATTTCTTCAATTATAACCCCAGAAGAACTTAGGGTAGATCTAGACCTCTGCCTAATGAGGCCTTCTTCTTCTTCTTTGTGTTCCTCTTCCTCCACCATAATAATTGTTCCCACGTGGGAAGGACATGAAGAATCAAGGCGACTTGCAGTTAACCTCACCAAGAGTATTGAGAACTGAAGACAAAAAATCTCATTTTTGTGAAGTTAGAGAATAATATAACTGGAGAATATACCGGGACTTGTGGCTTGTCCAGCGAAGTAAGAGTCATTCTCATGGCATCCAGGTCATCTATATAAATATTGGCCAGAGGGGTATAGGCTCCACCAATACTCTGTCTGGATCATACTCATCTGAAGTCCGAGTTGAAGGATCTTTAACTGTCATGCCCCAGTCCCAAAATACCGAGGGACTAGCCACAACTCCAATAGGCAAACCCAATTTAATGGACCTGTTAGAGTATACTTAAGCTGTAATAAATATAAATGCAATCTACACCATCTATCATAGAATAATTCTAAACTCATCCACAGAAAGAAACATAACTAAATATGATAGACTAATCAAAATAATAGATAAAAAGAAATATAGTCTATCAACAATCCAAATAAATATTGTCTCGGGGAATAACCCGATAAAATAAGTCAATACTTAAGTCCATGAGTCAAGATATGATATAACTGGAAGCATAACTAACTAAGTATGTAACAGAATACTCAGGAGAAATCCTCTAGCACAACCTCGACCTCTGGTGTCAATACTGCTCCAACGTCAGCTCATGTCCCGTATATCCTGGGGTAGTCCTCCTCTGCTGTACCTGGGGACATAATCCGGATCCAGGTCCTCAGGGGACATAGCAAGGTACAAGAATAACTCAAGCCAAATGAAATACAGTAAATAAAAATAGATTCTCAGGGCAAGCTATGAAACCAGCTATGTGAAATACAATTTGAGAGCATCACTAGTACTTAAGCTGAAACCACTATAAGCTCTGTGTCAGAGAGCCGATAGAAGTAATATCACGAAGGGCCAAATACATGTGCTAATGCTCTGGTACAGAGACTAAGGCACTCTCCAGTAACATAAGTATATATATATATATATATAATTAGCCTGTAGCCTGTGTGTCTCTCCCCATCCAATGTAACCTCACGTCTCATGTCCATAACACGCAACATCATGACCTGTAGCTAGTACAACGAGTCATAATGATATCTATGTATATGCAAGTCAAATGTTACGAATCCTGTAAGCCTAAACAGAATCACCACGAATAACTCAAGAAAAATTATGTTACATGAATAGTGTCAAGTGTCCTATGGTATGAATTACTTGGTAAAGCAAGAACGAAAATATATAGGATCGTGGTATCAACTATCTAAGTGACGTTACACGACTTCGCGTACGGTGTCGACACCCGAATCTTGTTCAGATGTTAAGCAATATCTCACGGTTCTAGGTTGAACAGGTACATCATAGAAAATAACTCAAGCAAATAATATCAAAGGAACTACTGCAAGTTTGGCAAGGTACACTTGCTTGGGTTCTAAGCTCCGACAGTTGCTCCGATATAAGTAAAATATCCAGGTACGTCTCCGGATACTGAAACAAATATTACCATCACTCTTAAAATATGTAGAATAGCTAGGATTGACTACCCATAAGTCCAATTTGGACATAGGGGCAAAATTAATAGTTTTTGGTCAAAGCGGGGTCCATATGTGGCCCACTTTGCACCAAAAAATGTGCCAGAGACAAAGTTCTCCAAATTCGTCAAACTTAGTGTCTACGAGTCTAGAACGATAGCATAAACCCAACAAAATATCCAGAACTGAATTTTGATGAGCCGGTCACAAAATCGCCCGTCAAATAAAACTATGGGGCCCACAAAATGGTGTTTCGTCAATGTTCTCAGATTGGAACCAAACTTGGGTCACACGACGAACGTAACGCTACGAATCCGATAGTGTAAGTTTTCTACGAAATAACATGCACACAAGAAATTATGACGAGTATCAGAACAGGCCGATACGGGATTTTTTGACGGATACGCGTTGATTCTGGTGTGCACGCACATCCAAATCAACTTTTGCAAAATATCACACATTCACGTTTATGATACACGCCTTTCAGTGTAATTTGTACATAACGAAGTCACCTCGTTTACAAGGACAAACCCCGTTTCGAAAAAATTTAATTTAGAAAACCAAGTTTTTGGTCAATTTCAACCGCAAATAAAATACAACATACAATGAATTAAATAAACTAATTAAAGAGATTAAATCTTGGTTATGTTTTCTAAATTACTGTTCAAGTAAAATTTAAAAATATTAACTAGGTTGGAAAAAAATAGTCATGAACATGAGTGGTTGGAACAGTTTTTTGAACTACAAATTGGGTCATTTTTTCCTGTTTTGTGTCGCAAATTACGACCGACACAGGACACGATAGGCCAAACTAATTATACAAGGTTCAAGAGGGTCATGTAGTCTTCACAAAGGATTCTACGGGTCGACATTTCGATTACTGTGTCGGTAGATATAAGGGTGGGAAGTAGGGTACCTTGCTACTGCTGTTGTTCGGGAATTCAGGTGGCTACTTTGCAGCGCCCTGCGGCGGCGGTCCGGCGATCGTCGGAGGCTGTGGTTGGTCGGGGTAGTAGAGGAGATGATGGTAGTGAGGTTCAGCTAGGCTGGAGATTATATAGGATGGAGGTGGGGTGGTTACAGGTAGCTGAAGAGGACCGGTCGGTGGTTTTGGAAGAGGAGGGGAGGGGTCGCACGGGCTGCCGGGGGGGTTGTGGGTACTGTAGCGGCGGGCCGGGTAGTGGGTTTCGTGTTGCGGGTTTGGGTATGGGTCCGGATCGCTTAGTTAGGTTTGGTTTGGGTTGTGTTCAATTGGTTTGGGTTGGGTTTAATTGGTTTGGGTTGGTTTGGGTTGAGTTAGTTCGGTTTGGGTTGATTTAATTATAAAAATGCATATATGGCCATTAAAAACTGTTTTGGACCCCAATAAATTCCAGAAATTTTTTATAATATACTATTATTAGTTATACACCCAAAAAATATTTTTTGCACTATTTTTATAATTAATTTAATACACAAAAATATAAATCCATGAAAGAACATTTATTATAATTAACTAAAAAAATAAAAATTTCTACAATAATAATTAAAAAAAATTTAAATTAAATTTTAAAAATCAGGGTATTTACAATCTACCCACCTTAAAAGAATTGCGTCCTCGCAATTAAGAAACTAAACATAACCGGTCAGAAAAGGTTTGCTCCAGAAGAGATGACGCGGTTGCAAGACATGTTTGTTGAAGCACGACACAAAGGATAAGGAACCATGAACAAGAAAAATTTGAGAGAAAGGGTGAGGGTTTGTACAAGCAGAACACGTAGGGAAAAATGAAAACTTTTTCCTAGGTAATGAGAGATAAGTAACTCAAGAATACATGAGCCTGATTAGATCGAAGATCAACTACAACTTATGAAAACTTGGGTAGCACTGACATATTACTAATCTAGACTAATAAGTTCATGCTAGCATAGTACTAGGTATAGGCTAGGAACTAACAGGCACATGCTAAAGTATTACTAGGAATATTCGCTATTATTGCTAGTTATGATAAAACTAAATCTTACTCATATTCGCTACTCCTCGAGTCTGTGTCTCCTCCACTGTCATTGCAAAAGCCTGTCCATGTCCCTGTGGTAATGTCCTCTGCTGTTGTTGGGCCTGCTGGAAGAGTGCTACATGTGGTGCCAATGGTGGCCTCGGTTGATATCCTCCCGATGCTGATGATCTGACTCCTCCAACTTCTATCTGTGGTGCTCCCAGTGCTGGATAATTTGGTCTATGTGGCTGCTGGACTGGTCTCGGTGCTGGTAATGCCTGTCGGTGTAAAATTGATGCTCCTTCTCGATGTTCAGGACAATCACTGGCTGAATGCTGGATGGATCTGCAGGCTAAACATAATCCCCATTTGCGTCTGCATTCCTTCTCAATATGGTCTACCTTGCCACAGTAGTAACAAGTAGGAAGGACTAATGCTAGTGGTGTAAATGCTTTCGGTGATGGATTCATCTGTGCTTGCTTTGCAGCTCTTCCCTATTGCGCTCGGTCTGGTGCTAGTGATGGGGACGCTTCTGGATAGACTCCCTCCTGATGACATGTTCCATGCATCGGGCTACAACAAGGACGTCCGTATAAGAAGTAGGTGCGACACAGCCAATCTGTCTCTGTAGCTCAAAGTTTAGTCCGCCAAAAAAATTCTCAGCCTTCTCTTCTTTTGTCCAAATTTGTGTAGGTGCGAAGCGGCTCAAACGGATGAACTCCGCATTGTACTCTTCCACTGTCATATTGTCTAGAGTGAGGAGATTGAACTTGTCCCGAAGTTCTAAACTTCAGTGTGCTCCTCCTTGCCTGAAAAGTTATGGGACTTCAGTTGGTGAAAATCAGTGATAGATCCCATCGATGGCCGTCTAGCTGGTGGAATCACCTGCTCCAGTGCAGTCACTATACTATTTCTCAGGTTCTCTGAACCTGTTGTTGGGCTTACATCATTGCGTAGAATATTTGAAATATCTATTGTCCATCCATAAGCTGTCCTATTAGAAAAATGGGCATCGGTGGAGTAAAATACGACGGTGGTGGAATATCGTCTCGCTGAAACCTCGAGATGTGCTGATCAGCTTGATTGCTTTGTTGAGTGGAGGGATCTCCACCCAATGGTATTACTCCATCATCGTAGGTGACCACAACACCTTGTGGTGTACCTACAGGAGTTTCGTCGCTGGCTCGTGGATCCATTACTCTGTATATAAAGTAAACTATGAGAGGCACACAGAGAAATCAAGGCAGGATGCAAGTCAAGAAATTATTTTGAAGTTGATATAGAGGTCAATAACAGATTAACAAGTTGATGAGATCCTATAATTTATCCTATCCTAATTGCAGGCTTGCTCGGTTTCTTAGTTGAAACTGAAGCAACATAGTCGTAGTCCTGCATGGGCCACCACAAAAACCATGTCACACCCCAGTCCCAAAATACCGAGGGACTAGCCACGTGCCAATGGCCAGCAGCACAACTCTAATGGGCAAACCCAATTTAATGGACTCGTTAGAGTGTACTTAAGTTATAATAAATATAAATGCAGTCTACACCATCTATCACAGAATAATTCTAAACTCATCCACAGAAAGAAACATAACTAAATATGATAGACTAATTAAGATAATAGATAAAAAGAAATATATTCTATTAACAATCCAAATAAATAGTGTCTCGGGGAACAACCCGATAAAATAAGTCAATACACAAATCCATGAGTCAAGATATGATATAATTGGAAGCATAACTAACTGAGCATGTAACAGAATACTCAGAAGAAATCCTCTAGCACAACCTTGACCTCTGGTGTCATTACTGCTCCAGTGTCAGCTCATGTCCCGTATATCCCGGGGTAGTCCTCCTCTGCTGTACCTGGGGACATAATCCGAATCCAGGTCCTCAGGGGATATAGCAAGGTACAAGAATAAGTCAAGCCAAATAAAATATAGTATATAAAAATAGATCCTCAGGGCAAGCTATGTAACCAGCTATGTAAAATGCAATTTGAGAGCATTACTAGTACTCAGGCTGAAACCACTACAAGCTCTGTGTCGGGGAGCCGGTAGAAGTAATATCACGAAAGGCCAAATACATGTGCCAAAGCTCTAGTACAGAGACTAAGGCACTCTCCAGTAACATAAGTATATATATATAATCAGCCTGTAGCCTATGTCTCCTCCCACCCAATGTAACCTCACGTCTCATGTTCATAACAAGCAAGATTATGACCTCTAGCTAGTACAATGAGTCATAATAATATCTATGTATATGCAAGTCTTATGTCATGAATCCTGTAAGCCTATACAGAATCACCACGAATAACTCAGGAAAGATTTGGTCACATGAATAGTGTCAAGTGTCCTATGGTATGAATTACTTAGTAAAGCAATCACGAAAATATATAGGATCGTGGTATCAACTATCTAAGTGACGTTACATGACTTCGTGTACGGCAACGACACCCGAATCTTGTTTGAACATTAAGCAATGTCTCACAGTCCTAGGTTGAACAGGTATATCACAGAAAATAACTCAAGCAAATAATATCAAAGGAACTATTGCAAGTTTGGCAAGGTACACTTGTCTGGTTTCTGAGCTCCGACAGTTGCTCCGATATAAGTGGAATCTCCACATACGCCTACAGATGCTGAAACAAATATACCATCGCTCTCAGAATATATAAAATATCTAGAATTGACTACCAAAAAGTCCAATTTGGACACAGGGAAGAATTGACAGCTTTTGGTCAAAGCGGGGTCCACATGTGGCCCACTTCGTAACAAAAAATATGCCAGAGACAAAGTTCTCCAAATTTGTCAAACTTAATGTTTACGAGTCAAGAACGATAGCATGAACCCAACGAAATGTCCAGAACTGGATTCCGATGAGCCGGTCACGAAATCGCCCGTCAAATAAAACCTTGGGGCCCATAAAACGGTATTTTGTCAACGTTCTCAGAATCGAACCAAACTTTGGTCACAGGACCAGCGTAATGCTACGAATCCGATGGCACAATTTTCGTTACGAAATGACATGCACACAAGAAATTATGACGAGTGTCAGAATAGGCCGATACGGGGATTTTTGACGGATACGCGTTGATTCCGGTGTGCACGCACATCTAAATCAACTTTCGTGAAATCTCACATGTCTGCGTTCATGATACGCATTTTTCGGTGTAATTTACATACGACGAAGTTGCCTCGTTTAGCGGGACGCACCCCATTTTGGGAAAATTTGGGTTTAAAAAATAAGCTTTTGGTCAATTTCAACCACGAATAAAATACAACATACAACGAATTAAAATAAACTAATTAAGGAGATTAAATCTTGGTTATGTTTTCTAAATTACTGTTCAAGTGAAATTTAAAAATATTAACTAAGTTAGAAGAAAAATAAACATGAACATGGGTGGTTGGAACAGTTTTCTGAACTACAAATTGGATCATTTTTTCCTGTTTTGCGTCGTGAATTACGATCGACAAAGGACACGATAGGCCTAACTAATTATACAGGGTTCAAGAGGGCCATGTGGTCTTTACATTGGATTCAACGGGTTGATATTTGGATTACTGTGCAGGTAGATATAAGGTTGGGAAGTAGGGTACCTTGCTACTGCTGTTGCTCGGGAATTCAGGCGGCTACTTTGCGGCGGCATGCGGCGGCGGTCTAGCGATCGTCGGAGGCTGTGGTTGGTCGGGGTGGTAGAGGAGATGATGGTGGTGAGGTTCGGCTAGGCTGGTGATTATATAGGGTGGAGGTGGGACGGTTACAGAGAGCTGAAGAGGACCGATCGACGATTTTAGAAGAGGAGGGGAGGGGTCGCGCGGCCTGCGGGGGGGGGGGGGGTTGTGGGTACTTTAGCGGTGAGTCGGGTAGTGGGTTTCGGGTTGTGGATTCGGGTATGGGTCCGGTTCGGTTAGATAGGTTTGGTTTGGGTTGGGTTTAATTGGTTTGGGTTGGTTTGGGTTGAGTTGGTTACGTTTGGGTTGGTTTAATTATAACAATGCATATATGGTCATTAAAAATACTTTTGGACCCCAATAAATTCCAAACAAATAATATAATACTCTATTTTTATTTATACACCCAAAAATATATTTTTTGTACTATTTTAATAATTAATTTAATACACAAAAATATAAATCCATGAAAGAATATTTATTATAATTAACTAAAAATAATGAAAATTTCTATAATAATAATTAATGAGAATTTTAAATTAAAGTTTAAAAATCAGGGTTTTACATTAATGATGATATGAGACTCAGATTCTGGGGATGTTGTCTCCATATCCTCCTCTTCATAAGAAACCGTCGACATTGTAGCTCTTCGAAGAAGTCTCCTTACGGCCACTCCCAGTTTTTGCATAATATTAGGCAAACAAGAGGAGAAAGTGTCATAAAAGGACTTCATAGTAATAAATTTAAGATGTTTTACGGATACCACCATGGCGTATAAGAGGGGGTCTGGTACAGAGACCACCAGTGCAAGGGGGTCCTACCTCTTCTTCTTTAATGTCTAGCGCATAGGACTTGCGGGGACTAGTTCAGCTTTCCTCTTCTCGGACAGTCGAAGTCTTTTTGTGGATGAAGCCTTACGCTTCGATGGATGTTCAACTAGGGCTAGAGGTTCATTAGAGGTATTCTCCTTCTCTATCGCTGATTCATGTTTAATGGATTGTGGTATCACAATGCCCTTACCCTTTCTTGAAATCATTCGGTCACTTTCATCTTGCAGCATCAGTTTTGTACCCACAATAAAACTTTCTCTCAGTCGTAGTCGAATGGCAGAGTATTCACTATGCAATAAAAGTTGGCTGCTGCATATAGTGCCACTCTTCGGTCCCAAAATACATAGAACCAAGCCACGTGGTAATGGCCAGCTACGTATCCAAGTAGACTCCAGTCCAACTAGAATACATATAAGTTATCCTTGATTCTTGTAGTTATCTCTATATCATATTTATATCTCAATCCACAGGATTAGAACATCAAGAAATAAAATATGAGTACTAGTCTGCAGCCTAATAATCATATTTGTCCGAATAGACTCGAAAGAAATAAATAAATCTATAAATACTATACAATCAAGCAGATATGAAATATCAAATTGAAACAATATATACTACGAAAAAGTAAATACCTGTAATAAAATGGGTGCTCATCAACAATCTAGAAATAATCTTTGTAACAAACTCCGCAAGCCTGAAAAGGAACCAGGTCCTCAGAGGGACATAACAAGATACATAGAAACTTGCCACTAATGATGTGAAAATATTGTAATAGAATGAAGGTGTACCAATCTAATTATAAATGCAATGAGAACCATGTTTGATGCATTAGGCTAATGGGATCAGCATAATTTTTTAGAGAAAATAGAGGCCTAAATATGGCATAGCGTCGTGGACACCAGAGGCCATCTCTCTCTCTGTCATAATCATAAATCATTGGTCGTTATACCCGGTACTATGGAGGAGACGACATGTTACAAAGGAAAGTATAAACATAGCCCATACGTCTAGTGAGTGTTCTCCCTACTCGATGTTGTTGTATCTGTCATGCACCACGACATGTCCAGCTCCTACTCCCAAGTCAAGATCAAAGTATCTAAATGCTTCTATCACACATCTCGATTATACTAGTGTACGGTTGGTACAAGAGTCTGCATCCACATATGAGAGAGAGAGATGGCAGGTTACAAAGGAAAGATAAACATAGCCCATACGTCTAGTCAGTGTTCTCCCCACCCGATGTTGTTGTATCTGTCGTGCACCACGACATGTCTAGCTCCTACTCCGAAGTCAAGATTAAAGTATCTAAATGCTGCCATCACACATCTCGATTATACTAGTGTACGGTTGGTACAAGAGTCTGCATCCACATATGAACCACTCTGTGTCATAAATGTGTCAAGGTCATAGAGAGATTGGGGCACCTCTCAAATAAGTGGTTTGGCTTCTAGGTACTAAGTCAAGCGTAATCGGCCAATACCGACTTGCATCCAAGTTATCCTTGGATGCGCAATATCGTTAAACCATAAATAAAATAAAATAAATGTAGTTGTTGTATTTTAGAATTTTAAACAAGGGTGGTAAGGTATACTTGTCTGGTCCGAAGGCTGAAAAGAAGAAAAAGCAAGTATAGAGCCCGAGTCCAAAGTAGCAAAGTAACCTAGAGAATAAATTTAGAATTAATTAATTAAGATTTTAGTATCCTAACAACTACTCATAAATTTAATTAAGCTATTTATTATACTATCATACTTATTAAATAAATTGGGGATTTTATTATAATATAGCTAGTTGGAAGATTTTATAGCATGCATAAACATCTAAATGCACATGCACACTGCCTACTTATTACTACTTTTATTCCTCCATTCCTTACATCCCAAAACCCAACTTTAGACATTCGATATAGTACATAATTTCTACTAGCTTCTCACGAGGAAAGAATAGAACAAAGTGGTCACTTGGTGCTCTGCTACATGTCTATGCATTTACCAAGGCTTGGAAGTACCCCTCCTATACTTCTCTATTCTAATTGGTATAACTCCCTTTTTTGTTTCCGGAGATAGCTAACCTACACACACGACACATATGCATATATTTCTTCCACCAATCCAACATTACCTGATATATTTTTAGAAGATCAAGTTTTACATCATTCCAATATTATATCCATTATCGTATCAAATAACCATTTTCTTCCAAATATGGACACATAGTTCCATCATTCAAATCACATATACTCTTCTATTTATTTATTACTTACTAAAAAGAAAACCAATATTAAACTTACTATTTTCCAAGTCCTTATCATCCATGTCAATAATTTCCACCCATTGTTTTTATACATAAGTCCTCTATTTTCACTACCTCAATATGAACATATATGCACATGGGAAATAAACTCCCCTAACATGTACACACGAGCACACAAACTTATACCAACTTATATGGTAGATTAGTGAAGCATAATTAAGGACAAGATAGAAGTTTAATACCCAAGGGAGGAAGTATCCAGTAAACGGAGAAGGAAGGGTGCCTCGAATGTCCCCTTGCTCGGTCATGCCAACGGGAACGGAGTTGGGTAGCAACCGGACTGTAGCCTCACAATTAAGTTTTTGAAGTCGGACCTCAACGTCGACGGGAATGCGGAGCCTTCGGAAGTCGTAGTTGGTCAACGACAACGTGTCCAACGATACTACCTTGCGGCGAAGGCGGTGGTTGGATGATCAGATGCCAAAGCTCCGACATTGGATGGTTGTCGCGGCCAAGAGGGCTGGAAGCTTAGTGGGGTTCTCCGAGTATAGGCGGCTTGGGTTTTTATTGCTAGGAAAAGAGAACAAGAATGTGTTGGTTTATATAAAACAAGAGGGGAGGGAATGAGTTGGAGAGGAGACGTTGTCGGTTACTGATTGGAAGGAGGAACTGTAAACAGTACCACATAGTATGAGACTTGCTGCTTTACTATCTAGTCATTCCAATGCTAGGTTGGGTTTTGGTGTCGAGCTTGGTCCTAAAGAGGTGAACCCGCATGTTCAGAGCATGATTTAGACGTTGGCTCCAACAGTTTGTATATTTGGCAAAAGGAAAATTTTGTGTGAAGGAAAGTAATGGAATATTGAGCCATGCCATTTCAAACCATGTGGATAAATTGAAAAATAGTGTATGGCCAACGGATAGTTTGGAGAAATGGTGAATATAACAAAATATTTGAAAGCCTTAGGTGGCTGACTAGTCCGTCAGTCTATAAAGGCTAGGTTGGGAGGCTTAAGCAAATACTAGTGCCCATACTTGTGCTTATAATAATTATGTGGTATAATATCAAATTACTAATTTAAAGACACAAATAATAATTATAAAAAAAAAATAATAATATTCAAAGATGGAGAGAGGGTTTTACATCCTTCCCTACTTAGAAGAATTTTGTTCCAAAAATTAAGAAATATGGCACGAATAAAAGAACGAGAATTAAAATGCTATGGATAATGGAATTTGCAGTACGTAAGTGTGTACCTGAATCCTCAAACAAGTGAGGGAAATAATCTCGAATGGTGTCATCGCACTCCCAAGTAGACTCGTCCGAGGAATGATGCTTCCACGCAACCGGACTAGCCGAATCGTCTGTCCTCTCAACACCCTCTCACAGCGGTCAAGAATCTTAATTTGTTGCTCCTCATAAGACAGACTCGGCCCAACTGTAATATCTAAATGTTCCAATACATGACTCGGATTAGCAATGTATCTCCTCAACTGTGAGACATGAAATATGTTATGCACGCCCTCTAGTGATGGAGGGAATGCAAGACGATATGTCACCTCGCCAACACGCTCAAAAATATCAAATGGTCCAATGTACCTCGGACTTAGCTTGTCTCTGGCTCCGAATCTGATAGTATCACGCGTAGGCAAGATCTTCAAGAACACATGATCGCCTTCTTTGAACTCTGACATCACTCAAACATACGGGCGAGCGACACTTACTCCCATAAAGTGCCTCAAAGGGTGCCATCTGAATGATAATCTGGTAGTTGTTATTGTAAAAGAATTCCACCAAGTGTAGGTGGTCCTCCAATATCCTCCAAAGTCAACCATACAAGCTCTAAGCATATCCTCTAAGTTCTGAATAATCCGCTCAGACTGACCATCTGTCTGAGGGTGGTAAGAAGTGCTAAACTTTAGTCGAGTTTCGAGTTTCTCTTGTATAATGCTCTAAAAATGTGACGTGAACCTCGAATCATGAGCTGACATAATACTGACTGGAACTCCATGCAATCATACAATCTGCCTCATGTATAAATTAGCCAAAGCCTTCATAGATTGTACAACTCTAAAGGGTAAGAAATACGCTGACTTTGTGAGTTGGTCCACGATAATCCAAACTGAATCCTTTCCGCTAGGGCTCCTCAGGAATCCAGTAACAAATTTTAGGGTGATGTATTCCCACTTCCACTCGAGAATGGGAAGTGGCTGCATCAGTCCTGCAGTCCTCTGGTGTTCGGCCTTTACCTGCTGACAGACTAAATATCTCGATACAAATCATGCAATCTTCCTCTTCATCCCGTGCCACAAGTAATGATGTCTCAGATCTTGATACATCTTCGTACTATCGGGATAAATATAATATACTGAATTGTGTGCCTCAGTCATCAACTCCTGACGCAACTCCCCGCTCCGGACGTATATGCAATCTCCACACCTTAATGTTTGTCCTCGTGAATCTGTAGCCGGTCTATAAGGTGACCTCGGTCCTCTCTCTGAGTCTCTAAAATCTGGCATCTGTAGGCAGATTTACCTTAATCCTCTCTACCAATTATGACTACACCTCAAGGTTGGCTGCCCAACCATGCCTGGCAATATAATCTCAATCCCAAGCTCGTAAAGATCCTTTCGTAAACGACGTTGTGTCGTTAAGTATTATGCCAAAGTTTTTCTATTACCATTTTTGCCTTACCAGGGTGGTATTGAAGCTCAATCTCATGGGTCTTTTTTAGCAACTCCAACCAACATCTATGCTTCATGTTCCTTATGAACCTTTTCATAATGGTAGCTGGATCTGATATCAATCTTTGAGAATACCCACGTGCTACTCAACTGGGCAAATGAATCATCGGTAAGTAGTAGAGAATACTTGTTCCATTATTAATGTATTTAATGCCCCGAAGTTGATGCACAAATAAATGATCCACCTTTTATCGGCACTACCAAGCTTCCCGAGGTAAAGCACTTGACCAATCAAAATCCTTCTCTCTAGCTCAGCTATCTAGATCTTCAGTTCTTATAACTCATGCTTCTTCTAAGCCTGAACATCTCTTCCCTGGTTCTTAAAATGCTTCCTTGAATGATCGAACTCATAGTATCTCTTACTTCTTTAGCTGATCTCCCCTCTGACTAGCAGTTTTGAATTTACAGTCTGGTATTCCCATAAGTCTTCTCTACCCTCCTTGTTTAAGCCTTAAGATAAAAATCTTCCCACTTTTTGATTCCTAACGATCCCTTCACTTATAATTAATGTTATCACGTTCCCTCAAGTTCTCTAATCATACACCTAGGTTTAAAGCCTCAAAATAAATTTTCTTGTACTAATTATCAATATTCATTTCCATTATAGTTTTCCTCTCGTATCTTCCTTCTTTTATCGTATACCAATCTTCTCCTAAATTCTACGACCTTCTTCTGGTTTCAAATAATCCCTTAAAGTTATATCAATGACATTTCCTTAACTCTTAATTTATTTCTCACTTAATCCTTCAAACTGATATTCCTAAATGCTACTATTCATATATGTTTATTTACTTCTGTAATAGATACAATTTTATCAGGTATTCATTCCCCTATATCCTCCAAATATAATCCACTAAATCCAATATGATCGTAAACCAAGGCTATCCTTGTAAAAGTTCATACCAAATATCTGTTTCATAATTTATCCTTGGTACATTGTCACCAACCCTCATGTCCAAATTAATTCTTTTCGAATTTCTTAGCCTAACGTTTGCCTTAATCAGACCATAATAAATTCCTTAAATTTGTATTTCTCGATTCTCTTCTTCGCACTATTATTACTCTGAGTCATCATAGAATGATTATAAAAATTTACCCTATCAAATGACCACCTCCTAAAGTTAGAGCCTAAAGTTCCATTTTCATGTTCATGATGCAGTTACTCGTACCACCGTAATCCATAACATCTACATGTGCATTCCCATAAATCATTTCTTAGTATTTCGATCATTTAAAATCTAGCAATCCTTCTAGCCCCCAATATTTTTCAAATCACTTCTAACTTAGGCAATTGGTAGGATCTAATTAGTTCTAGGTTCTAGATTCTAGGTTCATTTCTTATACTAAACATTACACCAATCTTTTCTAATTCAATTGTCTGGAAAAACCTAATCTTTCCTTACTCTGGGTAACCATATATTTGCAAAACATTATATCATGTGTGCTTTCTTCGTCTTGGCGAGAATCGGCTTCTTGAGGAAATCACCGTGCATAAACGCTTCTCTCTTCGAAATAGGGAATATGAGAAACAACGATAAAGAGTTCAAGTAGGGTATGATCAAACACAAAAATGAGTTTCAAGGACGATAGTGAAATTAAAGAAAATTTTAATAGAAGTTGTGGATTGAGATCCTAACACAATTTTATAACACAGGCTCGCTCGGTACAATAACGTAAGTGAAACGATAAATCTCGACCTGCATGGGCCACCACAAAAACTATGTCACGCCCCGGTCCCAAAATACCTGGAACCAGGCTACGTGGCAATGGCCAACTACGTATCCAAGTAGACTTCATTCCAAGTAGAATACGTATAAGTTGTCCTAAATTCTTGTAGTTATTTTTATATCATATTTATATCTCAATCCACAGGACAAGAACATGAAGAAAGAAAATTTGAGTACTAGTCTGCAGCCTAATAATCATACTTGCCTGAATAGACTTGAAAGAAATAAATTAGTCTACAAATACTACACAATCAAGCAGATATGAAATATCAAATTAAAATAATATATACTACAGAAAAGTAAATACTTGTAATAAAATGGGTACTCATCAACAATCAAGCAAAAATCTCTATAACCAACTCAGCAAGCCTGAAAAGGAACCAGATCCTCATAGGGACATAACAAGATACATAGAAATATGACACTAATAATATAAAAATACTGCAATAGAATAAGGGTATACCAATCTAAGTGTAAATACAATGAGAACCATATTCGACGCATGAGCTGTAGGCTAATAGGATCGGCATAATTCCCTAGGAGAAATAGAGGCTTAAATATGGCATAGCGTCATGGATACCATATGCCATCTCTCTCTCTCTTTCATAATCATAAATCCATGGTCATCATACCTGGTACTCCGGCGGAGACAACAGGTTACAAAGGAAAGTGTAAATATAGCCCATAGGTCTAGTGAGTGTTCTTCCCACCCGATGTTGGTGTATCTGTCGTGTACCACGATATATCCAGCTCCTACTCCCGAGTCAAGATCAAAGTATCTAAATGCTGTCGTCATACATCTCGATTATACCAGTGTATGGCTGGTACAAGAGTATGCATCCACACATGAACCACTCCATGTCATAAATGTGTCAAGATTATAGAGAGATTGGGGCACATCTCAAATAAGGGGTTTGGCTTCTAGGTACTAAGTCACGCGTAATCGACCAATACCGACTTGCACCCAAGTTATCCTTGGACGCTTAATATCGTTCAACCATAAATAAAATAAAATAAATACAGTTACAATATTTAAGAATTGTAAACAAGGGTAGCAAGGTAAACTTGCTTGGGTCAGAAAGCTAGAAATAAGAAAAAGCTGGTATAGAGCCCGAGTCCAAAGTACCAAAGTAACATAGAGAATAAATTTAGAATTAATTAATTAAGGTTTTGGTTTGCTGACAACTACTCATAAATAGAATTATGTTATTTATTGTACTATCATAGTTATTAAAGAAATTGGGGATTTTATTACAATATAGCTAGTTGGAAGATTTTGTAGCATGCATACACATCTAAATGCACATGCACACTGCCTACTTATTATTACTTTTCTTCCTACAAGGTGGATGACACGTCCTGTCACTACCACATTTTCTAGGAAAGAATATTTTGGCCATTTCATAATTAATTAAATATTATGCATATTGAATATTTGTTTATTGTTAGATGTTAGATTTTATTTTGGACTTGTGTTAGTGGACCTAACTAGTTTAGATTGGATCCATGAACTAATATTTAATTCTAGTTAGAATTGAGCCCTATAGCAAGCCCAATTCATTAGGAGGATGATTAATTAGTTAAACCAATTGGACTAGAATATTTTTTCCTTAATTAATTTCTTTATGACAAGCCCCAAGGAGTATTGTTGACATTTCATAGTGCCTTGGAGAGGGGGCAAGGTTGGACACTACATAAGGGGGTGGAGACTCTCTCTCCTCTCTTTTTTTTATTCCAAATTTAGATCTAGAAATTTCCCTCTTCCAAATTTCTTCATCCCTACATCAAATTCTACCCAAAATTTTTTCCTAATTTCTTTCCTATTCATCATTAGAGGCTATTAGAACAAGGAGAAAGAAAGATCTATAAGGAGAAAGCAAGGATCTACAAGGTGGAAGCAAAGATCTACAAGGAGGAGCAATGATCTACAAGTTGAAGACTCTTGACACTCAATTTGGGAATTTTATTGAGAATCCATCTCCCAATCAGTACAATTCAGTTTTCTCTCTCTAATTAGACTCTAAATCTGTAATTTAATCATTAGGAACCCTCCCATGTACTAAGGCTACCCATAGAAATTAGAATTAGGTTCATAGGAAGCCTATGGAGAAAGTTATATGGTATTTTGTGTCAATTTTGGGAGAATTCCGAGATTGGCACATCATGTGTTTGTCAATAGGTCAATTAGACCAAATTGACATATGTTTGGATGTGTGTGACTAGTGTCATATCTACAATTGGATACGTGTAGGCCGTATCTCGATAATTTGGCGATACGGGTTGATTTGGGGGTTTTCTTTCGACACGGAGGTTTGAGCATGTCACATTTTGACACGGGCACGTAGTTGAGTAGCTAGCTCTTCGTGTTGTTCAATTATGATTTTAGACTTGCTCGTGTCCTTCGGGTTATGTTTGGTGGTGTGGTGGACTCGTATCGCAACCATATCATAGATCTAGTATGATACGGGTGTGGTACATTCCACGTGTTTGTTTTCTTGCATTTTAATTCAATTTACCTTGATTATAGATATTAGAATATTATAATTATAATTGTTATATGATATATGTATATATATATATATATATTTTATGTGTATATTTTATAATTTTTTTTGATGTGTTAGTGGTCATTGGAGAGTAGGAGAGTTCATGTGTATCCTTAGTGTGGGTATGTGGTAGCTTATATATAGGGATATAGATATATGTATGTATGTGTATAGATATATATAGATATATGTATGTATATATATTTATACTATAATTCTTGTTGATGTGTTGGTGATCATGGGAGAGTAGGAGTTCATGTGCATCTCTAGTATGGTTATCAGTATATATATGTATAGTGATATTGTGGTTATATGTATATATATATATATATATATATATATATATATATATATGTGTGTGTGTGTGTGTGTGTGTGTGTGTGTGTGTGTGTGAGCTAGAGGAAAGAAGAAAGCAGTAAAAAACAGTGAGAATAAGCAGTGAAAAGCAGTCAATAAGCAGTGAAAAGTAACAGCAAAAGCAGTTAAAAGCAGCAGAAAAAGCTGTCGATAAGCAGTGAAAAGCAGCAACAAAAGCAGCAGGAAGCAGTAGATAAGCAGCAGAAGAAGCAACTATAAGCTGCAGTAAGCTGCAGTAAGCTACAGTAAGTTGCAGTAAGCTGCAGTAGCTTGAGTGCTTATAATTTAAGTTGTGGATAAGTTTAGATAAGCTAGTTAGTTTATATTGATAAGTTACTGTATATATTGATAAGTTAGTAAGTTTTATATATATATATATATATATATATATATATATATATATATATATATATATATATATATATATATATATATATATAACTAGTTAGCATTGGTTAGTATTATTTCTGGTTTACCTTGAGTTACACCAAGGTAATGAGAGTTGAGGTATCTTGGGTACAGGTATTAAATATCAAGGGGTATGATATTATGTTAGTATTATATAATTTAATTAGTTAATTGGTGTGTGTGCGTGTGTGTGTATATATATATATATATATATATATATATATATATATATATATATATATATATATATATATATATATATGTTAGTTGGTATAGTATAGTTATGAGTTTAAATGCATTTTAGTGTATATATAGTTATATCTAATGACTAGATATGTGACCAATGAATTGGGTATTACCTTGAGATTTTAGTCAAGGCAAATGGGGTATCTCAAGGTAAAGGGTAAACATAGTATCTTAGTATAGTTAGTAGCTAGTATTGTTATAAGTTATGAGTTTAATTGCATATTAGTATATAGTAAGGTATGTATGGTTAGTTAGTTAATGTTAGATATTGGATTACCCTGTGATACCAAGGTAATGTCAAGGTATTGGTTTATACTCAAGGTATTGAGTTTGTATATCAAGATGGGTGTGTAGGTGGTGTGATACCGCTTTTGGTTCAAAGCCAAGGTATCCACTTAGCATTAGTTTGGCTAGGAGTACTATATATTTTGTCTTGTATATATATATTATAGTATTTTCATATCTAATAACTTGTGTATCTTATGATACACTATTTTGTTGGTATCCTAGTATCCTAGTATAGCTAGTATAGCCTAGTTACATAGTGTATGGGCCCAATATCCTATAGATGGACTTATACAACCTAGAAATAGCTAGTTTGACTAGTTTGACTAGTTTAACCTAGAGTTGACCTATTTGACTGTTTTGACTTAGAAATGGCTTTATGACCTAGAATTAAACTAGTTTAACTTATTTTCATTCCAAAACCTTGTATTAATACAATATTCCATATATAGGTCTATGACACCAGTTCAGACACCGATTTGCATCATTTGCTCTGGACCACAGGCGAGTACATTCTCTAATAGTTTTTATTATTTGATTACTACTATAATTCAAGTATTTCGAAATGTTACTTATGATTCTTTGACACATTGGTACACGATTGGTATTATTATTGGATCGCCAGTCATGAGATGTTACCTTGATTATCGAGATGGTAACGAATACTGCTCCTTGTTGGTATTGGATAATATTTGATATTATAGGTTAAATATTGGATATATTGGCTAGTAACGTGTCATGATTCGATCCATCGTATAAGTCGGGGCGGAAGAAATACTAATTAAATGTGTGATCAAGAACTATCGGCTAGTAGTGTAATCATTGGCTACTAACTAATCATACACTTCACGTATGGTTGAGTTAGCTCCTTAGTGTAATAATTGAATATCTCAAGCCGACCACATATTTAGTTATTATCTCAAATACATAGTATATTATAGATTTCATATTCAGTTCATAGATTACCCTATTATATTTTTGACATTATAGTTTATATCGTTCATTCTGGTACGCATTGATTTATATTTTAGTTGCTAGTATTGCCAGTTCCTTCATTGTTCTTAGATTATTAGTTATATTCTCATCATATATAGCATCATCTATTTTACTGTTTTATAGTTTTTGTTAATTAATTGGAACTGCTATTGGATTGTACTTTGCTCCATTCCTGACTAGATAATATTTTTCAGAGGATCCAGGAGATTGGTGTCCGATGTACTACGGACCTCAACCTATAGATGGTGCAGACATGGACCCACTAGTTCTGGAGTGACTACCGAGAGATCTAGCCGGAATTACTAGTTATCATAGTTAGTTTTCTTTAGCATTTTGGTATCGAATTTATTTTTGGTGTATATTTGAGACTTGGTTATTGTTTCTATTTGTTGTTGTTATATTTAGACTGTATAGTTATGTTAGACTTCTGTGATATCTTATCGTGCTATAAATTTGTGATTGAGTATTGTGTTGCATTAAGTATATTGCCCTCCTTCTTGGAGTTAAGATATTTTTGGCAGATTATACATTATTGTGAGATGATAAGATAGTATAGTTGAACTAGACAGCATTCTACCGCCGATGTTGCAGCTTAGGCTAGACGTACCCACGTACTCGTGCCCTTTACCGGGTGCGGGTCATGACACGCCCTGCCTAAAATAGGAATCTTTGATTGGGCTACTAGATCATGCGGCCCTGTTTAAGCCAAAGGGTCAGACCACAGATTAGTTGCCCGCCTCTAGGAGCGGAGTAGTTGGAAGTGAACATAGTGTAGCTATTTGTTTCATCCCAAAACACAACTATAGACATTCAATATAGTATATAATTTCCACTAGCTTCTCACGAGGAAAGAATGGAACAAAGTGGTCAGTTGGTGCTCTGCTACATGTCTATGCATTTACCAAGGCTTGGAAGTACCCCTCTATACTTCTCTCTTCTAATTGGTATAACTCCTATTTTTGTTTCCAGAGATAGCTAACCTACACACACGACACATATCCATATATTTCTTCCATTAATCCAATATTACCTGATATATTTTTAGAAGATCAAGATTTACATCATTCCAATATTATATCCATTATTATATCAAATCACCATTTTCTTCAAAATATGCACACAGTTCCATCATTCAAATCGCATATACTCTTCTATTTATTTATTACTTACTAAAAAAGAAAACCCACACTAAACTTTATATTTTCCAATTTTTTATCATCCATGTCAATAATTTTTATCCACTATTTTTAAACATAAGTCCTCTATTTTCACTACCTTAAGATGAACATATATGCACATGGGAAATGAACTCCCCTCACATGTACACATGAGCACACAAACTTACACCTACTTATATGATAGATTAGTAAAGCATAATTAAGGATATGATAGAAGTTTAATACCCAAGGAAGGAAGTATCCAGTAGACGAAGGTGGAAGGGTGCCTTGAATGTCCCCTTGTTCGGTCGCGCCAACAGGAACGGAGTTTGGCAGCAACCGAACTGTAGCCTCACAATTAAGTTTTTGAAGTCGGACCTCAACGTCGACGAGAATGCGGAGCCTTCAAAAGTCATAGTTGGTCGACGACAATGCGTCCAACGATGCTAGCTTGTGGCAAAGGCAGTGGTTGGATGATCATACGCCAAAGCTCCAACGTCGGATAGCTACCAAGGCCAACGAGGTAGGAAGCTCGGTGGGGTTCTCCGAGTAAAGACAGCTAGGGCTTATGTTGTTGATTGGAGGGAGGAACTGTGAATAGTACCATAAATTTTGAGAGTTGCTACTTTACTATCTAGTCATTCCAATGCTAGGTTGGGTTTTGGTGTGGGGCTTCGTTGTAAAGAGGTAAACTGGCCCGTTCAAAGCATGCTTTAGACATTGGCTCTAATAGTTTGTGTATTTGGCAAAAAAGAAAATTTGTGTGAAGGAAAAGTAATGGTAGATTGAGCCATGCCATTTCAGAGCATGTGGATCAATTGAAAACTAGTGGATGGCCAACGGGTGGTTTGGAGAAAGGGTGAATATAACAAAATATTTGAAAGCCTTAATTAATTGGCTGACTAGTCCGTTAGTCTAGAAAGGCTAGGTTGGAAGGCTTAAGCTAACACTGGTGCCCATACTTGTGCTTATAATAATTATGTGGTATAATATCAAATTACTAATTTAAAGACACAAATAATAATTATAATAAAAATAATAATAATATTCAATGATGGAGAGAGGGTTTACATATAGTATTTGTGGTGAGGCTCCGGCATCTGGCAGTGTGAATCTAGCATATGTGCAAACAACAGTGTAGTAACTCCATGCTCGCGCACCGTCAAGCAAACTACCACTGAACTCGAGGCAAGAACTTGTGTTGCCTAGCAAAAATTGGCTATACCCAAATTTGCGAGCAAATATACTCGGTAAATAAGGCTCCAGGAAGACGAGGTTCCTATTCCGATATACTAAATGAGATGGTCGAATAGAGAGGAGCCAAAAGAAAGTCCTTATAGACAGAGTGCAAGCGTCTACTCCATTATTTTTTGGGTGTTATTCCTCTCATTCTCTGTAAAATCAGGAGTTGTGGTAAAGAAGGTGCAGCTCATCATGAAAGCAAGCGCACTACTGTAGGCAGGAGTCTCAGTATAAAGCCAAGGCATCCCACCATACCGTCAGATGAAAGCATCTCCCTCTAATGTACCCTCCTCCGGTCCAAGGTGAATTAGAGATCGATAATGCAACAAGAGCCAATCCATCAAGTAATGATAAGACAACTCGACCCAGTTAAAATCTCTAAATCCTTTGTAATGCATCACCTTTTTAATAAAAGCTTGAATACCATGGTAGATACAGCAGACCATCGTTGGGAGCAAAGCAAGCTTGAAACTAAAAATCAGCTTCACTGTCGGAAGTATAAGGTTACGGCTAACCCTTTATATTGTTCCTGAGCCTCTTAGTACTATGCAAATCCGTAGCCAGATCATTAGAAAACTAGCCAACAATGCCTTCTCAGACAACTGGTTCATATCTTGGTAAAAATAATTGAGCGCTTCTTCATCCTCATTGATAGGCTTTTGGTGCTGACGCATCAAATCTTCAAGCTCTCTTTGTGATCAAGATTTTCGAACATGGACCAGCTTCGACTTCTTATTTTCCAGAAAAAGGTGATTAGTCCATGTTGTAATATGGAAAGATGCTCCTTCAGAACTGTTCTCTTTCTTAAAGAGTTGTTGGCAGATATTGTGGTGACACAAAAACTCCTTGTACACGGCTAGGAACTCTGGGTTCTTCCTTCCTAGCTCCTGAGCTCTTCATTGATAACATTGTATTCTTCATATGGCTTCTCACCCAAAGGAAGTCTTGAGACGTCATGCATCTCATGCAATATGTGTCCTATTTCGCCACCAGGTGTAAAGAAAGTTCCGGTGCGACAGTTATACATCTTAACCAAGGCGATAAATAAAGGATGGTTTCTCCAATCCATTACAGGTGCCCCTCACGGCATAATATAGATCTGCTGCTTTGAGGGACTTCTTATACTTTTTCAATTCCACATGGTTAAATTACTCTATGAGACGGAGTATTGGGCCTAGCTGACCAAACGTAGATTCCTTATTGGATATGACCCCTTCCTTGAAAGTTGATTGTTGAAGGTGTATGCACTATAAGGATGGAGATTCGGCCACAATTCACTTGCGATGACACTAGGTATCAGTCCTCGTAGAAACTAAGAAGGCGACTCTTTGTAAATGAAAATCTCCTTATTAATTTTGGTCTCGGGATGGATTCGGCCAATCTGAGCTCCCGTATGATTCAAGGTCAAGTTCCAATCCATTCTCCTTGGACCCATCACTAATTTTAAAGCCGACAGTAGTAAGTGATGATCCATTTGAGGCATGTACATCTTTGTCTCACAAGAGGTGAAGTACCAGTCTTCTTTTTTCTTTATCACCTTGGAAGCTGAGGTGTGAAGATATCTGTTTTCTTAAAAAAATAGAAAGAGAGAAAGAGATGAGAGAGGGAGAGAGGGAGAGAGGGAGGGAATATTGAGAGAGATAGAGAGAGAGAGAGAGAGAGAGAGAGAGAGAGAGAGAGAGCTAAAATCAATTTTAAGTTATATATAACTCATCTGAATCGATCACTCGAGTTCCAAAGCCACAATATTTCACCATCCCTTCCTCTCTCTTTCCTCTATCCTCTAGCACAATCCCAGACTCTCCAACTCAATCTAGCGCATTGTACGAGCCCCATTACAAACTGTGTCCAAGACACAATGCGTAGTTCATGTCAGTGACTTTATGCACTCGCCATGCAAAATTCAAGTATGATTTCTTGATATTACTTCACCGTTGCACACATGGAGTATTCTGTACAACTATAGAAGAATCGGCATGACCACAATGATATTTGATCAGCAATATTTGATCGTAATAATACGACATATCCAATACATGTCCAGCAGCTCGTTCAACTTCCAGGAGTCATATTCGTGCTACGATATCTGATTCCCAATCTAATTTTAGGTAGATCTTCATTTTTCTATTTATTTTAATATATATGGTTGGATCATCCTGATTTCGACCGTGCACTATGTATGAGATATATTTCTATTGATTGTCCAAATTTTTTTTAGATTACAGAAGATCTGTCTATTGGATCTTTAATTTGTTTCTTCAGTTGCACCCCTGGTGAGTTTCTTTATGACCATGTAAAATTTTCTAGCAATATGCTACCATTAGTTAGGTCATTCTACCCAATATTTGATAGCTTTATTAAATTATAATAAATATGTATCTCAAAATTTGTGTGACAAAATTGAGATCCATCAACTCCAGTAATCTTATATCTCTGAAATTGATAATTGGACTATACGGATCATCAAAATGAGATTACTAGCCTTGTAGTTAACCCTCTTGTCATGGTTTACATGTCGTAGGCCCCAATGTTCAAATTTTAAGGTAAAGACTTGATTTGCTAGACCTAAATCCTTAACTAGGACTAGAATCGAATAAATATAGCTTAATTTGACTAATCTTATATGATAGTTATCTTACTAGATAAGTAACCTAGTCAAGATAACGTGTTTAGAAATTTGACTTAACCGACAAGTAATTTACTTACTTAATATAGGATCCTGATTTGACATTGTTTTATATGATAATTTTCATATGGATTGTTTGTGGGCTCGGATTATATGCTCGTGAATAGTTAGCTCATGGCTAGGCTTGTCTTCTAATTTAGATTCCTTCATTCAGTCGTGATATCAGACAAGTACAAGCACTTAAACAGTTCTAGTTGTCACTTTTCTTATATTTCCATGTGATACAATGATTAGTTAGCTTATCATATTTACCCTTTCATTTTTATTATGTTTAATTGTTTCATGTTCTACAAACATGATTGAGAGGTCTTGTATATTGTTACTACTTAATCAAGGTTACCTTGTTCTTTGTGTTTATCTAGAATCTCATATATCTTATATATCTAGTATATCATGTGATCTAGTAGTGAGTATGGGTTATGGGGGAAACAATCATAATGCACATGGATTTTGTTCTAGTTGCATATATCATATGAGTATGAGTTGCATATACTAGCATTATACCTAAATCATCTCATGTCGTTCACGTGTAAAGTGTTATTTCCTAAAACATGTACTTTCGAGCACTTAGTATGTCTAGTTTTATAATATTTGTTGTAATATTATCATGCTATTATCTAGTACCACCCTTTCATGATAGCCCTATTACCTCTTGTTAGTCTTACCAATTAGGCCATCTATATAGACTATACACAATTCTTGTTAACATGATGATCACTTCAAGACAACTTCTATTCATGCTTTATATGGTTATATAGATTATTTGCTTTAGTCCTTCTTTGGTATTCTTCCTCCTATCATGGCTGGGTAACATTGACAACTTAGGCAAGGTAAAATAGTTCGGTGATTCTTAATTGATATTGAGGTTCGTGGTCTTTTCCACTTTCATATCTTAAACTCGTCAGTATGTATATTTCATTCATATGACTTTCAGTCTTTCTATATCTTTGTTTTTTTTGTTATTATCTTGCTAATAGGTCATTCCATCTTAGTTGTTATGGATTTTGTATTATATTCTGGACATAATTGTTATTGAGATATAGATAACATACTACGCTAATACCGCTAGGTAGAACAAATATACTCACATACTCATATCCCAAAAGTGGGAATGGGTCATGACACGATGGCAACAAAACAAGGAAGAGAGGACGAAAGACCATGTTTGGTACCACGAGCGGAGCAAAAGGAAGCAAGCAATATATGCATATATTAGAGACCAAAACTACTACAAAAAAAGAGGCTTTCATCCATAAGTTGACTATCCAATTAAAGAAGCGTCAAAAGTTCATGATTCCCTATTCTAGTTCGAGAAAATATTAGAAAAAGAAAGAAAAAAGGCCTGGCGACTAGGTTAGCAAAGAAGAACAGTTAAGTAGCTATAGATTTGACTAGTAAGGTAAGAAGTGTGCAAGACCAAGTACAGTGAGGCAAAGTAGAATATAATAAATAATGTGGTGTTGTGGGATAAATTTAGTGTTCTATATACTCCACTTATTTATTTATTTATAGTATTGAAATTCATTCATTTCCTCTACATCAATACTGATCTATAATACTATTTGAGTAAAACAATCTAAGCAAAGACAATGAAAGCATGACTATAAAAATATTATATAAATAGATAGTAAGTAGGAAGAAGGATAAGATCTCAAATATGAAGAAATAGGAGGAAAACAACGAGAACAATAACCATTGTTGCTTTCTTTCTAAATTTATGAGTTCAAATTTTTAGGAAGCAAAAGAGTACTCACATGACTAGTCTTGATTTCCACTCCCCATTTCTGATATTTTAATTATCTTCGATATTATTTTTATATGTATTTTTGACTTTACAATATTTTTTTGTATCCCGTGTTTATATTGTATCATATTTAGAAGTCGGGCACGTGTATTACAATATTATACATAACATTATCTAGAACCACCTAATTCATGATAGACATGTTACCTCTTGTCAATATTATCAATTAGGCTATCTATATAGACTATATATAATTCTTATTATATATGTTGGTCACATCACGATACCTTTCTATTTATGATTTACATGTTTATATAGATTATCTACTTTTGTTCTTGTTTGGTATTCTTCCTCTTATCATGATTGGATAACATTAATAACTTAGGCAACTCTACCTGGTTCGGTGCTTCTTAATTGATATTCGGTCCGTGGTCTTTTGCACTTTTATATCTTAAAGTCAGAAGTGTGTATATTTCAATAATATTATTTTTGATTTTCCTATATTTTATTTTTTGGTATCATCTTGATAATAGGCCATGCCGTCTTAATTATTGTGGATGATGTATAATATTGTGGACATGATTGTTATTAAGATATATAGCATTCTACGATGATACCATGGTGTAGAATAGAATTACTCACATACTCGTATCCGAACAGTGGAAGTTGGTCATGAAACGATGGCAACAAAACAAGGAAGAGAGGATGAGGGACCATATCAGGTACTACGAGTGGAGCCAAAGGAAGCAAACAATAAATGCATATATAAGGCACTAAAGCTACCACCAGAAAAAAGAGGCTTTCGTCCATAAGTTGACTATCTAATTAAGGAAGGGTCCAGATTCATGATTCCCTATTCTAGTTCAAGAAAAGAGTAGGAAACGAAAGAAGCATGGCGACAAGGTAAGCAAAGAAGGATAGTTATGCAGCCATGAACTTTGACTAGTAAGGTAAGAAGTGTGCAACACCAAGTGAAGTGAGTCGAAGTAGAATACAATAAATAATGTAGGACAATTTATTGTTCTATCTACTTCACTTATTTATTTATTTATAATATTGAAATGAATTTATTTTCTCTGTATCAATACTGATCTATGATACTATCTGAGTGAAACAAGCGAAGCAAAGACAGTGAAATCATGACTATTAAAAATCATATATAAATTGATAGTATGAAGGAAGAAGGTTAAGATCTCAAATTTAGGGAAAGAGGAGGTAGCCAGTTAGAACAATAACCATTGTTTCTTTTTTCTAATTCAAATTTTCAAAAAGCAAAAGAGGACGGGTATGACTAGCCTCGAATGTCACTCCCCATTCATGATATTTGTATCTTCGTGTGATCCCCCTCATTCTTATTTATATTACCCTAGAATTTTAGTTAACCTAGATAAATGCATTAGTATATATATACTTTAAGCGTATGATTAATTTTTTTAACCCATTCCTAATAATTTCTTGTTTACCCAGTGTCCTAGTTAATTCCCTTAAACCCTTTTTTCTCACTTCCTTAATTCCTAACAAAAATGCTCCAAATTAAGCCATTGACTTGAACCTAACAACTCTACAAGCCACAGGAGTATTCCTTATAAAAGGCTCTTGATAAAGGCACTACAAAAAAGACCCAAGATAGTCCAAATTTTTACCATTTATAAATACAAGTTTGCCACTCCCAAACATAACTCACCGGACTGTCCACTTCCAATTGATTTTTTTATAATTAGGACTGTCAAAATTTTGACAGTCCTACCAATTGGAAGGACTCTCAAAATTTTGACAGTCCTACCAATTGGTAGGACTAGCAAAATTTTGACAGTCCAAAAAAATATGTTGATTTTTTTGTACTGTCAAAATTTTGACAGTCCTTCCCATTGGTAAGACTGTCAAAATTTTGACAGTCCAGGGGGGAGGGCTATGTGAGGTGACATGAGGGCGGGACTGCGTAGAGACAGAAAAGGGGAGGATGAGACGGAGGCGAGCGCGCGTGGGCGGAGGCGAGCGCACGGGGGTTACGGCGAGTCGTAGGCGCATGCACTCGCCTCCCTTGTTGTTGTTATTGCTGTCGCTGTTGCCGCCGCCGCCGACGCTGACGCGAGGCATAGCCTCAACCCCCCGCGAATGCGTGCCTCCGCCGAAAGAAAAGATAAGATTAACGTTGTGAAATGATCAAGCAAGATACAATGCAAGCAATCAAATAAGAATGCGAAATAAAATCAAGGGAGGTGACTAAATAAGTGGATGAGATCCTATATTCTAATCCTATGCGCAGGCTTGCTCGATACAGTAACATAATCGAGACACTATGCTCTCGACCTGCATGGGCCACCACAAAAACATGTCACGCCCCTGTCCCAAAATACGTAGGACCAGGAATACGTAAGCATGCCAGCCGTATGGATATGGCACTCCAATATATGGATAGCATAATACACACGTACGCTGTAATATGAATATTAACTCACATGTGGTATATATATTATCACAAGTCACAGGGCATAACTAGATATCATCCAAAGAATCAAATAACCAATCAACTATATAACTGAATCAAGTATAAAATGCTTGAAAGAACAAGTAGTTGGACGGAGACAAATCCACTATACCAACAAGAATATAAGAGGAAAAAAAAAGTATATCTAATGAACAATAAGACTCAAAGAGAGACCTCCTCGAAAGAGAATGGAGTAGCAAGTCATCCGTGCTCCTGCAAATAGTCATGATCGTCTATACCTGGAAATGGACCAGGTCCTCAGAGGGACGTACCAAGATAGATAGAAGTATGCCAATTGAATACAGTAAAACATACATAATAGACAAAAAATATATAAGTACGATGTACTAGATAATCTATATGAATATGCATAATAAGGACAACTTTTTGATGTATGGGTATGGGTAGGCTACTCTATGTAATTTTACAACTCACACACACGTTAGGAACATCAGAAATCGACATACCTCGAGGGTAGCGACCAGTGCGATACAACTACCGTAGTGCGTGCTAGTTATTACAGTTTACCAGAGTGGTTATAGCCCATAAACCTACTGCTTGTCCTCCCCTCCCATAATTCTATGTGTCAAGTGTGTGTCAACATATATATAGTATATAATTATGACTGAAAGAAAACACATATATAATGAATACATAAAAATATGATAAGCATGCAAAGTACTATAAGCAATTTGACAAGGTATCTTGTCTGGTCTGAAAAGGGATGAAGTCGCAACTCGAGGCGTCGTCTGATCTGCCCGTCACATAAATTAAACAAGTTAGGTTACAGAACTGGGTGAATAGGTTCCTCCATTTTAATCTATTTTAATTATGAATAAAATAACTTAAAATAGTATTTTAATCTTATTATAATCTAATTTTATTATTAAATCCTAATTTTGGTCCAAAGAAAGTCAACTTTACGGATTTATGATCCGTGGCACGCAAATCAAGGCAATCAGTTGACCAAAAAGTCAACCAACTCAAATCCTGGATTTATGTATGGAATCCTATAGATTTCAGTGCTATATGAACACCGAAATCTACGGTTTAATAAAATTATAAATCAGTAAAGAGTTATGTCCACAAGGGCGCACAGATGACAGTTTTTGGTGGTTTCCTATTTACGTCTACGTTGCACAAATTTTACAGTAGATTAAACTTGCATGTTAAATTATGGAAAAATAATTTTATGGAAGTTTATCATGTCAGATTTTTGAAACTTCAAATGGCTCATAATTTCGAGTCGGGATCTCCCAAAATCTCAAAAACACGAAAACGTATCTGATTTCGGACATTTGGCACTTTTAGAATATTCTGGAAAAATAAGTTTTAAAATTATTAAAATAATTTTTATATTCATAAAACTAACCTTGATATGGTTCTAATAAAAAAACTGGAGCACGTTTGGAGTCCGGAGCTAGGAGATATCGTCTTGTAAAGTCGTCATAACTACTAGAAAATGAGGCTGAATTTATGACAAATTTTGACTATTTTTGGACAAAAATGAGGGAAATTTGGGGAAAAAAATGAAGGATGAGGTATTTATAATGGTGGACACTACTTAATTGAATACGACTAGGATTGGCTAATTTGGATAGGATTAGAATGAGTTTAAATAAGGATAGGATATGCATGAAGTTGCTTTCCTATTAGGCTCAGGATTTGAATTAATTTAAAATAGAGTTTGAGTTTATCTCAATAATTTATAATCTTAAATAGAATTAAAGATAATACAAATAATTTATATATAATCTTATTAATATCTATTAACACTAAATTAGCAACTATCTAATATTAAGACTATATATATATCCAAATAAATCCTAAATAATTTCAAAAATCTAAATAAATTTATTAAAATTCTAAATAAATTACAGAAGAATATAATTAAATATTTTAACCTAAAATAAATATTTGGTAGGAACAATATGTAAGTATGGTCTCATAGTAAATCATGGAAGTCCTAGAAATTTATGTTTCCTATGTTTTAATTACCTAAAAATTCTAGAAAAATCTCCAAATATCTAAAATAACCTAAAAATGATTCTAAATAAATATTTACATAAGTAAATATACTAAGAAATTTATTTTCTAATTAACTAATAGAATATTCTAAAGTAATTCAATATTTAAAATAATCTATAATAAATATAATAATATAAAATATACATAAAATACCTATTTTGGGTGAGGGGGTTTACATTCCTGCAATATAATTGTTCATGAAAATAGACAGATCTGGAATAACCCTCCGTTGAATTTTCTGTGTTCGTCGACCCCTTCTATGGAACACTCAACACCGGTACATTCACACTCAACACCAAATTGCACACAAAATTATATAAAATAAAATAGATAAAAAACTAAAATAAATGGATAAAGGTACGAAATAAATATTCCTATCTAGTCACACAATAAAAGTATCACAGTCACACAATAAAAGTG
This sequence comes from Iris macrosiphon, assembly GCA_036927795.1. Lineage (NCBI taxonomy): Eukaryota > Viridiplantae > Streptophyta > Magnoliopsida > Asparagales > Iridaceae > Iris > Iris macrosiphon. The sequence goes on from JAYESA010000003.1 coordinate 82,588,295, forward strand.
TACAAACATAATAATAATAATAAAAGACCCATGAATGGGCCAATACACACAAATGTCCAAAGAACAACTACTGCCGATCAGGAGGAGGAGGAGCACCGTCGCGAATCTGGGATAATAGCTTGTCCCACTGCTCCTGTAAAAGCATCATGGTACCCAATGGAGGAGTGTGCAGTCGATGTCGGCAGACCAGGATGACGTATCTTCTCCAACCTTGTCAGTCGAGCATTGTAAATATCAATGACAGATAATATCCTCACAGTACTATGCTCCACTGACTATCTCATCTGAACTTGTGTCGTTTGTAGCCTCGTCAATACATCATCCATTGCTACATCCGACCACTACAAAGTCGTCACGTTGTGCTCTGTCGACGTGGCCAAATCCTTCAGCTCCATCATGCTACACTCAAGCGAATCAAAATGTGCTATTAGCATCGCATCATCCGTCTGCGGTATGGGCTGCTCTGTAATCCTCTGTAGCAACTCGTCACATAGAGACGTAATCTGATGGTCAACTCTCTCATGTTGGGCTTACACCGACTCTTGGAAGGGTTGTGGGGTATGCACACTGGCAGAGGGGGGTCCTAGAGGAATGCGACGCAATATAGGTGCCATAGGATCCTGTATCGTAGTACGTATCCCTCTGTAGACCACCAACGACGTTCATCCACAGTTCGTCAGTCGATGGAGCTGGTTAGGCGTGGGGCCACGAGGAACTACTAACCTCTCCCTGTGTGAGCTGGATCGACCGCTCACGAAGCCTAAGGTACTCATCCTAAAAAATACGTATCTCTCGGTAAGCGTACTACTTACTATCCACTCGTCATATACATAATTGTTAATATATATCTATGGTACGTATTACTAACTACATGGATATTTATTTGTATATTTTCTAAGTTATATTAAAATTAACAAAACATAAAGTAATACTTACATAACTCTGTGTGGCCCTCTCATCGATGAGTTGTCTACCCTTCCTATGGGTGGCGAGGAAGACGGTCACCATGTTAACGTCCTCACCCCTTTGGACCTGTTAAAAAATATATTATATGTTACTAAAATTAAATATTTTATCCTACTTTGATTAAAATAATATGTATCCAATAAAATATGTACCATGTGACGAAAAGGTTCCGCCATCGGAATTGACCCGCCACACCACTTTTTCGCCTTCTTCCTAGCCGCCTTCGCCTTCTTTGACTTTTCCTTATACCTAGGATCGTTAAATCTATCTAGCCATCAGTATAGTCCACTGCTCAGGATTGATCTAACCTTGGATTGGTTGTCCTAAACCATCATGGTCCTTTTGGTTGCAGATCACATTATGTATTAGTTTGGCGACGACGACAGAAAAGATATGCTCGATCAATGCAGTCCGGTGTGGCAGATAGAAATACAATTTTTACAAGAAGTAATATAGTAAGTTATATAAAAAAGACCAAATTAGATGATTGATATGACAACCAAATTTACTTTTACCTTAAAGTGTGCAAACCAGAATGCCTTCCTCTCGTCCGGGACATCGGAGTAGTTGATCCAAGGGCCACCATAGTTATACCTCAAAAAATGCCATAATGATCTCTGTACCAATGAGGGACGATATCTATACATAGATAATTATATTTAAGAAAAATTGAATATATATTTATATATACGTAAGAAAACTAAAAATAATTAACTTACTTTGTTAGCCCATCGGCCCAAATCTCAGTCTTTCTCTCGTCTGGAGGAGCACACGGAGGATTGCTCGAAAACAAAGAGGACGAAGGTGCATTCGGCTAGGCCTCATCCATTTGCTCCTCACTGTCCACGGTACCGTCAACAGAAGGAACGGTGGAGGGAGGAGTAGTCTCAGGCCTGGAACTGCTCAACCCAGGAGTAATGCCAAGAGGAGATGTAGGTGGTCGAAAGAGTGGATTACTCAAAGACGAGGGTCTGGAACCAGTACCATGTCCCGAAGGAGAACATCCAGTCGGAGTGGCATGTCGTCTAGATACTCTTCCTCTACCTCTACCTCTGGACTGACCGAATGATCCACGTCGTCCTGTCATACCTGACTTATGATAAATTAAATGAAAGCTACAAGGAAATAGTTTAAAATAGCACATGTCACAAAATAAAAAAAGAAGAAAATTATAGTACACAGCCACAAGTCTTAATAGATTTTATATTCCACAACTAAAATATAATAATATCATAAAACAATACTCAATCAAATGCTAAGTAAGATAAGCACAATATGATATATAGAGAAGAAAATCCAATTTCTTAAGTTGTAAAAAAGTCTAGATAATAACCATAAGTCTAATCCAGAAAGATAATACATCCACAAAGTCTAGGTGATCAATAAGTCTAGATAATACATCCACAAATTCTAGAAAGATAATAACCATAAATCTCTAATATAACTCTACGCTGGGGCAGAACCCAGTCCCTCAGATACTCCGCATAAATGTTTAGGTGATTAATCTCCGCTATAGGTGTTGGGTGACTGTAACTCCCCCTTTGAGCTGGTGCCTGCTGTAGTGCCTCAAATTTTGATCCGACTGGGATGCACACTATATAATTAAACTTGTGGCTAGTTTGTCTAAGTCGTATTTTGGTGTTTAGAATATTCGACATTCTCTTGCCACGGACAAAATACGATGATCATTTCCAACTCATGGATAGGCCTCTATTGAAACGAGTCCAATAGTTTTCGTGCTTTGTTGCTTGGTTTTTTCTTGATGTCGCTTTGAAATTTTATTTTGGTGTTGCTTTCAATTTTCTTAATTTTTGTAGTTGGCTTTCTCGCTTGGAGCTTTGATTCTTGGGGAGTTTGGGAGGAAGGATAGTCAAAGTATTCTAACCTGGTGCTCGTACTATTACAGGTCCGCATAACTGACGTTTGATCGTCGCTAGGCGGGACTCCTTCTTTCAACACTTTTCTTAATTGATGGGTGGTTTGGATCATTCTTTCCTACTTCTTCACGTCCACATCTCTAATGTTTCAAACGTTCAATCGATAATGCCCGGCTGAACGCCTAGGAAATCCTTAGCCATAATGCATGCCAGCCACTAAGAAAAGAATATGGAATTGTAGACTAACTTGTATATTCATGAACACGATATAAACACGAGCTCCAATATACAAGCGCCAATTGGAATATTGGTTGCGGCCTGGTGCCTCGGAGAGTTTGGACCCACGGGACACCAAAATCGGAACACGACTTTGAGAAAATATGAACTATTGCATAAGTATATATGTTGCTGCTTTACTTCTTCTGTTTTATCTCATGCATTGTATGATAGTTGAACTGTTCACGCATTTGCATGGTATGGGATAACTTGTGCACAAAGTTTGGCATTTCCATGAAACGGTATTCCGGGCACTTGAACCGTATCGACCCGGGGGTAAATATTTGATCGTGCTAGTCCCGATGCATTGCGGGACCTTCAGCAGGACTTGTTACCCGGGCTGATAGGGCGCGCCGTAATACCTTGGGTAAGTCACCATGGGGTCGATCTCACCAATGACCACATATAGATAGAACACATGCTAATCTATTATCTTGTGCAGATGGTAAGTATACTTGTGTTTCTCAGGGAAGGCATGCATCGGTTAAGTAAGCAACCGATGTACTTTATGGGTTCAACTTTATTTTTGTTCCTCTAAAATCATGCAACTGATATAAACTGAATTCACCTAGTTCTCAATAGGAAGATCATTTTAATGCATTTTCGTCCCTAATAAGCAAGTGTTGATTTAGGCGAGTGGGTTCGTCCCGCTCACCAGTACAACTGAGTACTGACCCACGTTGTGGGCAATTATTTCAGGTACTCGGAGTGTGCAATATTAGTGGATAAATGAGAAGGCATTAGAAGCTCTTCTATTTTGAAGTATAGTTGAAGCCAGTTCATTTTGGAGGCATGGATTTTCAATCTATACAAAGGAATAATGTACGGACGACAAGGCTTATCTGATGAAGCGCGCCCTACCTTTTGAGTTTTCTTTTGTAATGCAAACTAAGTAGCCGAGAGACGCATTAATTGTAAACTCTATGTAAATTAATATGAATTATCAATGAAAAGCATATTTTTTTCCTATACCTTGTGTTCAACTATCTATAAATGTGTTTTCTAACTTGTGTTTCAAATGGGTTCCTATTACTGTACGTTCTTGCCTTGTGCGAGAGCAACCCCAGGCTCGTACGGCATCACGCCCAAGTGAGGACGATTGGTTCCGCAAAGGATCCAGGCGAGGATGATTGACCCTTGCGAGATCGGGGTGTGACATGTTGGTATTAGAGCACAGCTTCACTTCCTTAGATTTTTAAAAAGATATTCTAGGAGTTTGATGTGCCTTTCGATTGAATTGCATTCGACGTCCCCTGTATAAGATGAATCGCCCTATACAATGAGACCATAGATAAAAATTTATCATTTTTGGAGTGTTAACAAGCTACTCTCTTTTATAGCAATGGCAAAAAAAATACTGTCGCTGCAAGTAGTGCTCAGCCTATCAAGAGCGATTCGGCAAGTTCTGGAGAATCCGGAGGGGCAAGTTGGTAGTGCCCCGCTCCGCATAGGCACTATGAAGAAGAGATATCGCTTTGCTGGCTCGAGGGAAAGCCTTCTCGAAGTATTCTCCAATCGAAACACAAGATGATTGATCTAAGTGAGTGGGCAGAACTTCGTTCTCTGATTCTTGTACGCCTTAATAATAAATCTGAGTTTTCTACTACTTGTTTTAAGAAGATAGTTTCATAAGAAAAATGATAGAAGCTGACTCTATATGCTTAATAACAGAACTCGTATTGCTTGTCATTGAAACGAATATGCTTGCCTAACTAGAGAACTTGAATGCTTGTCTAAAAAAGATAGAACCATTGCCATACTAAGAAAAGATAGAAATATTGCATGCTTAGTTACATGGACACCGCTTTTGAACGAACCGCTGCCATGCTAATAAACAAGAGTAAAAGAATGTTCATATATTTTCATCGCATGCTAAACTAGAGTAGAACTACATTCTTGTCTAAGAGAGATATAGGAATGACTGATATGCTTGCTTAAATAATAGATTGCTTGCATGTTCTCTATCGCACTATAAAGAGATATAATTGTATGAATAGCTTAAACTGGCGCATCTAGACTAATAGTCCACCCTGAGGCTAGAAGTCCTCATTTACGGGAGGGTGTGGCTATTAGGCAAGAGTATTGAGAGCTCCGGCTCTATAGCTTGATTGATATGCTTGCTTGATTATTCATGATCATATGCATCATATAGTATTTATCTGATAGAAGTGCATTCATGCATTGGTCTGACAACTTGTGCACAAGGTTTATCTCTCGAGCGGTTCCAAGGGCACTGGGGATCGTTCTGCCTGGGAGAGATCTAGAACACCCTGAGACTAGGAGTCCGTACTTATGGGAGGGTATGGATTTTAGTGTAGTGCTGAACCATGTGTCACGGCTATTATTTTGAGCGTATTTTAGTGTATAGCAACCATGCGTCTCAGCAGCTATTAGCCGATCTGTCATTAGTGAGATGGGCTTATACGTCCTACTTGATAATCATGGTTTCCATGGGCCATCGTATAGTTAGGACGCATGTTAGGCTAGCCTTCTTTCATACCTAACTGTTTGATGTCGAGACGGACAGGAAAAGAGAACCTTGTTTATATATGCAATGTTGCTAACTTGTATATCTGCTGCAGGGATAAACGTTCGGCCATGGGTAAGGATCACTGAATAAGTGATCACTTGTATTTCCTTATGTTTCTTGTCATAAATGCTAAATGTGATATATTTATTTTATATGAATATGTTGCTGGTCCAATTGCAATAAATTGAATAGTCCACTTGATGCACTTGTCTTGATTCGAGATGATCAGTCTACTAGAGATAACTTTTGTTCATACGAGATCGAATATGGCTCACGATACATGCTGTGCACTTTATGATAGAACACTGTCCCTATAGCTTGCTTAAATGTATTGAATATGCCAACTGGTTTCAAAGACATGTTTTTGAAAAGATGTAAACTGACTCTAATCATGTGCTGCATGAAATGAACCTAGGTAAAAATAGCAAGATCACTAGTAATGTAATATTTTGCCACATGCTTACTTAGTGTTGCTTTCAGGGAGTATTGCTTCTGTTCATTGATTTTATACTCATCAATACTTTATCCAAAGTGCTGACCCATCAACAGTTTGCTTGTTCGCCGGTGTTGGATCGTCCGAGGAAGCAATAGCCGAGCCTTATCCCAAGGACCAAAAAATCTATAGTCGATGCCTTGAGCCGTATCGAGATTTGCTTTGAGATGTATTTGTATAAAGGGATGTAATATATGGAATAATGTCATTGTAATTAAGATAAAGAGAGCTTGAGCGAATTGTAATCTCGCCCAAGTACCGCTTGTATCATATCTTGATTATCAATAAAGTGCTTGTTTCCTTTTTGCCATGTGTTCTTTACTTTTCTGCAATATTGTGCCGCTGCTCCTGTCTTGAATAGCTTACTTGACCTTGTTCAAGCTTTTACCTTGTGCAAGCGCAGCTAAGGCTTGCACGGCATCACACCCACGCGAGGACGATCGGTCCCGTAAGGACCCAAGCGAGGACGAATGCCCCCCTGCGGGATCGGGGCGTGACATAATGGTATGAGAGTGACTTGACCTTATGGTCATTCGCTGCTTAGCTCAAACTCCAGATGTTATTTGCCACTTGATTTTGTTGTCTTAATGAGCGTACCATACAATAATTCCATAAATATTCTCAAAGTTGTCAGCAAAAGTTTTTTGGATTTGATTTATTGCTTGAGAGTTGTGTTTTCGTGCTTGTTATTTATGGCTAGAGTTTTATTGAGTTCTGATTGCTCGAGTTTTCAATTGAGGATAGTGAGGGATGAGGACTATCATTGCTCAGGATATCGAAAGTTTCTCCTTGAGTTTCGAGGACGAAACTCTTTCTTGGTGGGTAAGTATGTAGTGCCCCGTTCCACGTAGGTACTATGTACAAGAGATATCGCTTTGTTGGCTCGAGTGAAAGCCTTCTCGAAGTATTCTCTGATCGAAACACAAGATGATTGATCTAAGTGAGTGGGAAGAACTTTGTTCTCTGATTCTTGCACGCCTTAATAATGAATTTGAGTTTTCTACTGGTTGTTCTAAGAAGATAGTTCCATAAGAAGAATGATAGAACCTGACACTACATGGTTAATAAGAGAACTCATATTGCTTGTCATTGAAATAAATCTGGTTGCCTAACTAGAGAACTTGAATGCTTGTCTAAAAGAGATAGAACCATTTCCATGCTAAGAAAAGATAGAAAGATTGCATGCTTAGTTACACTGCTATTGAACGAACCGCTGCCATGCTAATAAACAAGAGTAAAAAAAATATTCATATGTTTCCATCGCATGCTAATCTAGAGTATAACTACATGCTTATCTAAGAGAGATAGAGGAAAGACTACTATGCTTGCTTAAATAATAGATGGCTTGCATATTCGCTATCACACTGTAAAGAGATATAATTATATGAATAGCTTGAACTGGTGCATCTAGACTAATAGTCCACCCTGAGGCTAGAAGTCCTTATTTACGGGAGGGTATGGCTATTAGGCAAGAGTATTGAGAGCTCTGGCTTTATAGCTTGATTGATATGCTTGCTTGCTTATTCATGATCATGTGCATCATATAGTATTTATCTGATAGAAGTGCATTCATGCATCGGTCTGACAACTTGTGCATAAGGTTTATCTCTCGAGCGGTTCCAGGAATACTGGGGATCGTTCGGCCTGGGAGAGATCTGGAACACCCTGAGGCAAGAAGTCCTTATTTACGGGAGGGTATGGTTTTTAGTGTAGTGTTGAACCATGTGTCTCGGTTGCTATTTTGAGCGTATTTTAGTATATAGCAACTATGTGTCTCAACAGCTATTAGCCGATCTGTCATTAGTGGGATGGGCTTGTACGTCCCACTTGTTAATCATAGTTTCCATGGGCTATCATATAGTTAGGGCACATGCTAGGCTAGCCTTCTTGCGTACCTAACTGTTTGATGCTGAGACGGACAAGGAAATAGAACCTTGTTTATGTATGCATATGTTGCTAACTTGTAACTCTTCAGCAAGGATAACCATTCGGCCATGGGTAAGGATCACTGAATAAGTTATCATATGTATTTTCTTATGTTTCTTGTCATAAATGCTAAATGAGATATATATGCTTTACATGAATATGCTTCTGGCCCTATTGTATTGAATTGAATAGTCCACTTTATGCACTTTCATGATTCGAGATGATCAGTCCACTAGAGATAACTTTTGTTCCTAATAGATCGAATATGGATCACGATACATAATGTGCACTACACGATAGAACACTGTCCCTATAGCTTGCTTAAATGTATATAATGTGCTAACTGGTTTCAAAGACATATTTTTGAAAAGATGTAAACTGACTCTAATCCTGTGCTTAATAAAATAAACCTGGGTAAAATTAGCAAGATCACTAGTAATGTAATATTTTTTCACATGCTTAATTAGTGTTGGTTTCAGGGAGTGTTGCTTCTGTTCATTGATTTTATACTCACCAGTACTTTATCTAAAGTGCTGACCCACCAACACTTTGCTTGTTCGTAGGTGTTGGATCATCCAAGGAAGCGATAGCTGAGTCTCATCCCAAGGACCCAAAAATCTAGCGTCGATACCTTGAGTCGTATCGAGATTTGCTTTGAGCTGCATTTTTATAAAGGGATGTAACGTATGGAACGATGTCATTGTAATCGAGAGAAAGAGAGCTTGAGCGAATTGTAATCTCGCCCAAGTGCCGCTTGTATCACATCTTGATTATCAATAAAGTGCTTGTTTCCTTTTTGCCAATATATTCTATACTTTTCTGTAATATTGTGCTGCTGCTCCTGTCTTGAATAGCTTACTTGCCCTTGTTCTAGCTTTGGCCTTATGCAAGCACAGCTTATGATTGCACAACATCATGCCCACATAAGGATGATCAGTCCCGCAAGGACCCAAGCGCGGACGAACGCCCCCCCTGCGGGATCAGGTGTGACAGGGTTCAATTGATATGGCTGAGAGACTCATGCACCTAATGGAGGACAGTAACAACAAGCTGCCACTCAACAGGCGCAGATTCAGACACAGTTCACTGCTCACCAAAAGCAGATGGATACCATGATACAATTGATCGCATCTTTGGTGCCCAGCAATGGAGCCACGGTGATGTCGTCACACCGCCAGCTGTGGCGGTAGAAGATGAATCTGAGGAAACGTAGCCTTCCGCTAAGATTACCTGCAGATGAGTTCACTAAGATACACCCACCAACGTTTAATGGGTGAGCAAAATTGGATGTGGTGATAGGATAGATTTCAAAACTCGAAGGAATTTTCAACCTGGTTGGTATCAAAGGGTCCAAACGAGTGGCTTGTTCATCGGTGCAACTAGAATTACGGGCGCATAATTGGTGGGAAGCCACAAAGCAAGGGATTTATGATGCCAATCCTAACTGCAAGATCACCTGGGAGATGTTTAAATCTGCCTTCATTGAACAATATATCCCAAAGGCCGAGCGGCAACAAAAGGAAGACGACTTCAGCAATTTGGTACAAGAAAGTATATCTATTGATGACTATGATTTAGTGTTCGCAAGACTCGCGAAGTTTGCCGGACACTTCTTGCCTAACCGGCAAGGGTGGTCCTATCATTTTTAGAAAGGTTTGAATAACGACCTGCGTAGGGATATCATAAATCAAAAGTGCCAGACCTACCGGGAATGTTATGAAGATGCCCTTAATAGAGAACGGATCTTTGGACGCAATTCACAAAAGACAAATATACAAACTTCTCGTACCAATTTTAACAAGCGGCCTCATAAAACGGAAGGGTCTGGAGCACCAAAGCGTCCACATACATCTGAGCACAGGGGTCTGCCTCAGGGACCCCTCAGGGACCGTATTGCTATAGGTGTGGCAAGATGGGATATTGAGTGACTGAGTGCCGAGTCGTAGGATGCTTCAAATGTGGCCATTTGGACCATTTGACTGTTGAGACCCCAGGTTGATCGTCTGACAGCAATCAAACCAGAATAAAGGACCTCCAGCACATGGCGCCAATGTTGTACCAGTAAACCTACAATGCCAGGGTGCCCAAGGCTGAGTCTATACATTGACTCGGGATGAGGCATCTGCCTCCGACACTGTTGTGACAGGTACCTTACTTTTCAAAGATTTGGCCGCTATAGTCTTATTCGATTCAGGTGCTATGCATAGTTTTATATCTGCTAATTTTATTGTTAAGAATAAATTAGCTTATACTCCATTAAATATGAACCTTTGTGTGAGTACCCCTTCAGGAGTCGACATGCCCTCCAATGCGATCTGTAGGGACGGCTATATTTGCTTCGGAGGCAAAAAACTTTTCTTAGATGTCATTATTCTAGACATTAAGGAATACGCCATTATTCTCGGAATGGACTGGTTGGGTGCTTGCCATGCAATAATCGAGTGCACGGAGAAGCGAGTCATATTTTGCCTACCCGATGAGGCAGACTTCTATTATTCGTGCAGCTCTGCACTCAGCAGTTTCGGCTAGGCGCATGTTGTATTCAGGCTGTGAAGGGTACTTAGCCTCTATTCGAGATACCCGACAGGAAGGTACAGATACAGCTCAAGCTGATGTCATAGCAGATTTCCCCAACGTGTTCCCGGATGAGCTGCCTGGAATGCCTCCTGATCGAGAGATCGAATTCTCCATTGACACCTTTTCAGATACGCGACCGATATCGAAGGCACCCTACCGAATGGCCCCAGCAGAGCTAAAGGAACTGAATTTGCAGTTATAAGATCTGTTGGACCAAGGATACATTCGCCCAAGCATTTCTCCATAGGAAGCTTCGGTGTTGTTCGTAAAGAAGAAGGACGGATCCATGCGGCTGTGCATAAGCTACCGAGAACTGAATAAGGCTACCGTACAGAACAAGTACCCTTTACCAAGGATAGACGACCTACTTGATCAACTACAAGGCACAACAGTATTCTCTAAAATCGATCTCAGGTCAGGCTATCACTAGTTGAAAATCAAATCCGGTGACGTCCCCAAGTCATCGTTCCGAACCCGATATGTGTGTTGCCCTGTTCCCCTTTTTCGGGGAGCGCATCTAAGAAATAATAATCAATATCGTTTGATCGGGATAGATTAAATCAAGATTTTATCCTCGTTATGGATTTGCTTCTTTGGAATTGATTTCCATATTCATGGGACCGTGCCACAAGGATAGACTTAGCGACAGAGTCAAGAGGGACCTCTCCGCTACAAGTTTTCTTGCCTAGTTTTTGATGTCACCTTGTTGCTTTTGTGCTTTTGAGTTAGTTTTCGGATTTATATTTTCTTGAACGATTTTGATGGATTTTATTTCTTTCGTTCGTTGAACTGCATTTTATTTCAAGATTGGAAAGAGTAGAAGAGGTATTGATCATATGTTCGTGGAAAATACAGGTGATCGTGTAGTAGACGTCGTGCGAGCGGAGTCTTGAAGCACCTTTTTTTCTCTCTCTCAAACCAACTTGTGAGTGGCTATAATTCGATTTAGTTGACCCTTCTTCCAAGTATTCATAATGAAAATTCTTGCCTTCTTCGTTGTTCCGATCAAATGATACCATAATAACTAAAAGATTTCAAGATAAAAAGGAATAGACTTGGATTAATTGTGCTTGTCAACCAACTTGGAAACGGTTATCATGTTGCATGCTAGTTCGCTTAGAATGTTCTTTTATCGTATTTTAATTCAAGTTAGAATGTATACTTCTTCAATAATTGTGCTATGTATAAAACACACCTTGCTATGAAATAAACTAATCAGGGAGTATGCAAAATGAATCATGCCATGCTACTTGTCTCATGCTCGTGTTTCCTTAAATTGCATCAATTGATAACTTAGTGTAGACGTCATTTGATCACGGACAACTTGTGTACAAGGTCATAGTTCCTGTGGACAGTCGCTGGGGCACTGGTACCGATCTGTTACAGGATATCTACACCTACTTCTGTTGGACTAAAAATCATGCTTCTAGATTGCCTTCAAACTTGCTTTGTCGCTCTTCTATTTTGAAGTATAGTTGAAGCCAGGCTAGCGTCCAAATAACGGCGGTCAACAGAAAGGAAAGTCAAGCCAAACATGTTTCTTTTGTAGGAAGCCAGGGCACACCATCGACGAATGCCATTTGAAGCATGGGTTATGCCTCGCTTGCGGTGAATCAAACCATGGAGTTCGTGACTGTCCGCTGCGCCACTCTGATCGTCGCCCTCAACATCCAAATTCTGCCACAGCATCTCAAGCCAACCGAGTTGCGTCGCAGTAAGAGCGTCTTCAAGCTTAAGGCCGGGTGTACACATTGATACGGGAAGAGGCCCTAGCATCGAACACCATTGTGTCAGGTATATTACTTTTCAATAACATACATGCTCGTGTGCTATTTGATTCTGGTACAATGCATAGATTTATATCCATGAATTTTTTCGTAGAAAATATGAGAAAAATGACAGCATTATATCTAGACCTTAGTGTTAGTACCCCATCGGGCACGAAGATACCTGTTCATTCAGTATGTCAGGACGATCACGTCTGTATTGAGGAAAGGAAACTCTCGCTAGATATTTTAGTCCTAGATATTCGAGTTTACGACATCATCTTGGGGATGGATTGGCTCGGCACTTGCTCGACAACTATGGAATGTGCAGAGAAATGAGTCGTCTTCCATCTACCTGGAGAGGCCAAATTCTGCTACATGAGTGGTTCAGCAACAAATGCATCAAAGACCTGTATGGTAATTTCTGTGATGTCAGCTCGGCAGATGCTACACTCTGGATGCGAGAGATACTTAGCGTCTGTTCAGGACACACAACTAGATTACGCAAACGTTGAGTCTTCTTCCATTGTGGCAGAGTTTCCTGATGTGTTTTCGAGCAAACTACCTAGCATGCCACCCGACCGAGAAATCAAGTTCACCATCGATACCTTACCAAATAGCCAACCAATTTCCAAAGCCCCGTATCGAATGGCCCTTGATGAACTAAATGAGTTAAAGTGCCAACTACAAGAACTGCTTGACCGTGGATATATCGTCTGAGTGTGTCGCCTTGGGGCGCGTCGGTACTTTTTGTAAAGAAGAATAAGAAAACATTGTGACTCTGCATAGACTATCGGGAGCTAAATAAGGTCACTATCCGAAACAAGTATCCCCTGCCCAGGATCGATGAACTCTTTGATCAGTTGCAAGGGTCATCAGTATTTTCAAAGATAGACCTTCGCTCTGGCTACCATCAATTAAAGATCAAGCCAGAGGACATGCCGAAGTCAGCATTTCGGACCCGCTATGGCCATTAAGTGTTTTTTGTCATGCCATTCGGACTGATGAATGCCCCTGCCACATTCATGGATTTGATGAACCAAGTGTTTCAATTATTTCTCGATAAGTTTGTGGTCGTATTCATAGACGACATCTTAGTGTACTCGAAGAATAAGGATGAACACGCCGGACACCTGCGGATGGTGCTTCAAACTTTTCGAGATAATAAGTTGTATGCGAAGCTGAGCAAGTTCGAGTTCTGGTTGGAAAACATATCTTTCCTTCGACATATTATTTTCGCAGAGGGTATCCCAGTAGACCCGGAGAAAGTTAAAGTAATTATGAAGTCGAAGAGACTTGAGTTAGCCAGCGACATTCGAAGCTTCCTTGGTCTAGCAGACTACTACAGGAGATTCATAATAGATTTTTCAAAGATCGCTTTGCCTCTGACTCATCTCACTCGGAAGCGGGTAACGTTTGCGTGGTCGGACGACAGTGAAGCTTCATTTGTGAAATTAAAGCAACGACTCGTCTTAGCACCAATTCTTACTCTTCCAGACAGACCCGATGATTTTAAGATCTATAACGATACCTCACGAAAGAATTTAGGATGTGTCCTTAAGCAGAGGGAAAAAGTGATAGCCTTTGCGTTGAGGCAGTTAAAGCCTCACAAAAGGAACTATCTAACGCACGACCTAGAACTTGCAGCGGTGGTATTCGCGTTAAAGTTATGGCGATATTACCTCTATGACGTACCGTACAAGATCTTCACGGATAACAAAAGCCTCAAATATCTCTATACTCAAAAGAATTTGAATCTACGGCAACGACGTTGGCTTAAACTCCTTAGCGACTTTGACTTGTTGATCAGATACACACCGGGCAAGGGAAACGTTGTAGCTGATGCACTGAGTCGAGTATTTATTGGGAGCTTGGCTATCGATGACAGACTACGAAGGGATCTCGAAAGTTTGGACATTACACTCTGAATCAGATACAAAAAGGGGGTACAAGTGGCTCAGTTACGCCTCGAATCGGACTTGTTGGAGAAAGTTAAGTCCGTTCAGAAGGAGACCTATTCCTAGAGAAGATGCGAAATCTTATCTCAGCAGGAAAGGTGACCGACTTTGCGGCAAGCACGGATGGGATAATACGGGTGAAGAAAAGATTGTGTGTTCCTAATGATGCAAACCTCAGAAAGGAGATACTCAATAAAGCCCACTATGCGAGTTATATTTCACATCCAGGAAGCACGAAGATGTATCGAGACCTCCGCATGACATTTTGGTGGCACAGCATAAAAAGGGACGTGGCATTGTTTGTGTCACAATGTATGGCTTGTAAGAGAGTAAAGGCCGAGTAGCAGAAGCCGGGCAGAGAGATACAGAACTTTGCTATACCGGACTAGAAATGGGAACACATAACGATGTATTTCATTGTTGGTTTGTCAAAGACGCAACGGGGAAACAATATTGTCTGGGTCATCGTCGATCGACTTACCAAGTCAACTCACTTTTTGCCTATCAAAGTTACTTGGGGTACCGACTGTCTGGCGCAGATCTTCCTTAACGAGATCGTTCGACTCCACGGCGTGTCCATATCCATTATCTCCGATCAAGATGGACGATTCTTATCACGCTTCTGGGAGAGCCTTCAGTCAGCAATGGGGATGAAGTTGAAGTTTAGCTCCACCAACCATCCTCAGACATATGGACAAATAGAGCGGGTAAACCAAATCCTCAAAGATATGCTATGGCTCTGCGTCTTGGACTTGAAGACAAGTTGGTACATGCATCTACTGTTGGCCGAATTTGCATACAATAATAGCTATCAATCCAGCATTCAAATAGCGTCGTATGAGGTATTATATGGGCGAAAGTATAGATCCCCTATCTATTGGATGAAGTTGGTGAATGGCAAATTCTTGGCCCAAAGCTCATAGAATAAACCGTCCAAAAGATCCGTTTGATCTACAAACAGTTGAAGGTGGCACACAGCTGTCAAAAGAGTTACTCAGATATGCATCGTTGACCTTTTGAGTTCATAGAAGGCGATCGAGTATTTTTCAAATTCTTGCCCATGCGAGGAGTTACCATATTTGGAGCAAAAGGGAAGCTAAGCCCAAGATTCGTCGGCCCGTTCGAGATACTTAAGGGAGTTGCCCCAGTCGCATATCAGGTTGCCCTACCACTGTCACTATCTGAAGTACACGATATCTTTCATGTTTACAGCTTAGAAAGTATATGTATGACCTGAGTCATGTGATGGATCTTGATCAAGTGGACTTAAGGGCAGACTTGACGTATGTTGAACATCCTGTGCGGATCTTGAATCACAAGGAGAAGCTGCTTCGAAGTCGTTCGGTTCCTCTCATGCGCGTGCTTTATAAAAATTATTCGATCGAAGAATCGACCTAGAAGATTGAGTCTGAGATAAAGAAAAAGTTTCCTTCACTGTTTTATAGTGGCAGGTTCTATTCCTAAGTTTCGTGGACGAAACTTCCTATTAGTTGGTTAGGATGTGGTGCCCCGTTCCCCCTTTTCAGAGAGCGCGGCTAAAAAATACTAATCGGTATCGTTCGATCGGGATAGATTAAATCAAGATCTTATCCTCGTTATGGATTTTATTCTTCGGAATCGATTCCCATATTCTGTGGACCGTGCCCCAAGGATGAACTTAGCGACAGAGTCAAGAGGGACCTCTCCGCTACAAGTTTTATTGCCTAGTTTTCGATGTCGCCTTGTTGCTTTCTTGCTTTTGAGTTGATTTTTGAATTTGCATTTTCTTGAACGATTTTGATGGATTTTATTGCTTTCGTTCATTGAACTAAATTTTATTCCGAGCTTGGAAAGAGTAGAAGAGGTATTGATTATCTGTTCGTGGCAATGCAGGTGATTATGCAATAGACGTCGTGCGAACAGAGTCTTGAAGCACCTCTTTTCTTTCCTTTCCTCTCTCCAACCAACTTATGAGTGGCTATAATTTGATTTAGTTGACCCTTCTTCCAATTCTTCAATTTAAAATTCTTGCCTTCTTGGTTGTTTCAATCAAATGATACTATAATAACTAAAAGATGTCAAGATAAAAAGGAATAGAGTTGGATTAATTGCGCTTGTCAACCAACATGGAAATGGTTACCTTGTTGCATGCTAGTTCACTTAGAATATTCTTTTATAGTGTTTTAATTCAAGTTATAATGTATACTTCTTCTATAATTGTTCTATGTATAGAATACACCTTGCTATGCAATAAACTGATTAGGAAGACTATACAAAATGAATCATGCCATGCTACTTGTCTCATGTTCGTGTTGCCTTAAACTGCATCATTTGATAACTTATTATAGACGTCGTTTGATCATGGACAACTTGTGCACAAGGTCATAGTTTCTGCGGATGGTCGCTGGGGCACTGGCACCGATCTGATCGGGACGAAACTTCATATTTAGTCTCTTGTACTGGACGGGATGGCTTGTAGCATACCTTGTACTTTCGTTGCATACCATTCTCATCAATGAGTATAACCCGTCCATTATGGCATCATGCCAGTGATCCCCTCCTATATTTAAACTGTGCAAGCTAACTATGTCTTCGTGGCAGTAAGTATTGTGCAGGTGGTTCAGACGGGCAGGTAAAAGTCACTAACGGTGGCAAGTTTATTTCAGTAAACTTTCATATCTAATGCTTGCTTATAAAATAAACTAAGGCAAGATAGAAAGACCACTTAATAACTTTCATGCTTCATATAAACAACATGTTCATTGGTATAGTTGGGTTAGCTCGCCTTCACTAGTGCATTTCGATGTACTAACCCTTGTTGCAACATGTTTTCCACACCAAGGAGATCCTACAAGTAGCTAGAGCGACTTTCCAATCCAGTCCACCTACCGGCACGCCTGATCGTGCCATCAAATAAGCGTTTTAAAGATTCAGCAGCTCGTGCACAAAACTTATACAGCTTCGTGGAAAGGCGATAGCTTCGTCCGAAGGTGCCTCTTCTTTTGAAATTTTTGTAAAAGGATGTAATATACATGACGACTATCTTATTTTGCGTCCACTTTTGTAATCTCGTGCAAAAATTATCCGACTCGTTCAAGAGTTTGTAAAATAGATGTTCATTCTCAATAAAGAAAAAATTTTCATGTTTCAACATTTTGTTCAATCATACTCTGAATATGTGCTCGTTATGTAAAATATCTTGGCCTTATGCATTTTACAACCTAGGCACGCACGACTTCATGCCCGGGAGACGACTATCAATTCTACAAAATCGAAGCCTGATAAATTGGCATCAGAACACATCTTCAAATTTCTTTGACCTTCGTGTCAGAAAAGTTCCTTTAACGATCTATTACATATGCGAACTCTTGAACTCGTTTGGCCAAGATGAGATACATTCCATACAATGAGTCCATAATATAATATGATCCTGATATAAGTTACCTTCTTTTGAAGGAATTACTCAAGCGCAATTGTGTTCACAATATCGTACGCCTGAAGACAATTGAAGCCGCACGAGAAAAACTACCCAACACATGACTTAGAATTGGTGGCAATTGTGTTCGCACTGAAGTTGTGGCGGCAATAAATTTATGATGTTGCTTGCAAAATATACACAGACCACAAGAGCCTCAAGTACCTATTCATCCAACGAAAATTGAACCTCCGACAGACTCGCTGGCTAGAACTGATAAAAGACTACGTCCTGAAGATTGCATATACGCTGGGCAAGGGAAACATCATTGCTGATGCTCTGAGTCAAAAGTATATGGGCTCGCTATCTATAAACAGTTATTTCCTTCAGGATCTAGAGGCGATGTGCATCAAATTTTGAGTTCGACATCGAGGAATGCAACTGGCTCCACTCCATCTTAAGCCGAGTTTGCGTAACAGAGTCAAGTCTGATCAAAGGGTGATTAGTTCCTAACGAAGGTGCGTGGGCTGATCTCAATGGGGAAGAGGTCCAACTTCGTGGAAGGTGAAGATGGGACCTTAAAGATGAAAGAAAGATTATGCGTTCCTAGCGATCTAGTACTCTGAAAGAAAATCATGAAAAAGGCACACTATGCGAAGTATTCCTTATATCCGGGGAGCACCAAGATGTACAAGGACTTGCACAGGACCTTCTGGTGGCACTGTATGAAGCAGAATATGGCGACCTTTGTGTCATAGTGTATGGCCTGTCAACAGGTAAAAGTTGA
Source organism: Iris macrosiphon (assembly GCA_036927795.1). Classification (NCBI taxonomy): domain Eukaryota; kingdom Viridiplantae; phylum Streptophyta; class Magnoliopsida; order Asparagales; family Iridaceae; genus Iris; species Iris macrosiphon. Next base: position 82,606,845 of record JAYESA010000003.1, read on the forward strand.
ACATCAGAGTCCCGGCGGGGAGCTACAGAACCTCGTTATTCCTGAGTGAAAATGGGACAACATCACTATGGATTTTATCGTAGGCTTTCCAATGAAGCCGCGGGGGCATGATGCGATTTGGGTCATAGTTGATCGTTTGACCAAATCTTCCCGCTTCTTCCCTATCAAAGTTACATGGAGCGTCGATCGGTTAGCACAAATTTATATTGACGAGATTGTCCGACTACACGGAGTACCTGCCTCAATCATCTCGGACCGCGACGGACGTTTCTTATCTCATTTTTGGACTAGCCTATAGTCTGCTTTGGATACCAAGCTAAAGTTCAGTACCGCATATCACCCCTAGACTGAAGGCCAGACGAAAAGGACGAATCAGATACTTGAGGATATATTGCGACTGTGTTCGATCGATCTAAAGACTACTTCGGACACGCTCCTTCCGTTAGCAGAGTTTGCGTACAACAACAGTTACCAATTGAGCATCCAGATGGCATCGTACGAAGTTCTCTTTAGGCAGAAGTGTCGATATTCAATCTGTTGGGACAAAGTCGATGAGCGACAGGTACTCGGGCCAAAGCTGGTGGAGCAGGCCGTTGAGAAAGTTTATTTGATTCGAGAAAGAATTTATACTGCACAGAGCCAACATAAGAGCAATGTCGATGCTCATCGTAGACCCTTGGAGTTTATGGTCGGGGATCACATCTTTTTGAAAGTGACACCAATGCGTGGAGTGATACGCTTCGGTATTAAGGGCAAATTGAGTCCCAAATTTTTTGGCCCTTTTGAAATACTTGAGCGAGTGGCAGTTGTGGCCTATCAGATTGGACTACCCCCCACCCTGGCTGAAGTACACGATGTATTCCATGACTCTCAACTTCAGAAGTATGTGCATGATCTGAGTCATATGGTTAGCTTCGATCAATTGGAACTGCTCAAGGACTTAACGTACTCAGAGGAGCCTGTACAGATTTTGGATCAGAAGAAGAAGGTACTGTGGAACAGTACAATATGCTTGGTTCGCGTGTTATGGCGGTACCATTTAGTAGAGGAATCAACATGGAAGATAGAGTCAGAGATGAAGGAGAAGTATCCTTCATTATTCGTTCAGTCAGAGGTAAGACCTTGTTCTAAAGTTTCGGGATAAAACTTTGTCTTAGTGGTATATTGTGTAGTGCCTCAAATCCCAATCTGACCGGGATGCGCACTGGCTTTTGGCTAGTCTATCTGAGTCATAGTTTGGTGTTTAGAATCTTTGGCATCCTCTTGCCACGGATAAAATGCGATGATCCTTTCCAACTCATGGATAGGCATCTATTGAAATGAGTCCAATAGTTTTCGTGCTTTGTTGCTTGGTTTTTATTGATGTCGCTTTGGGATTTTGTTTTGGTGTTGCTTTCGATTTGCTTTATTTTCGCTATTGGCTTTCTTGCTTGGAGCTTTGATTCTTGGAGATTTTGGGAGGAAGGATAGGCAAAGGATTCTAACCCGGTGCTCATGCTATTGCAGGTCCGCGTAACTGGCGTTTGATCATCGCTAGGTGGGACTCCTTCTTTCAGCACTTTACTTAATCAGTGGGTGGTTCAGACCCTTCTTTCCTACTTCTTTACGTCCATATCTCTAATATTTTAAACGTTCAATCGATGAAGACCTGCTAAACACCTAGGAAATCCTTAGCCATAATGCATGCCAGCCACTAAGAAAGGAACATGGAATTCTAGACTAACTTGTATATTCATGAACACGATATAAACATGAGCTCCAATATACAAGCGACAATTAGAATATTGGTTGTGGCCTGGTGCCTCGGAGAGTTTGGACCCAGGGACACCAAAATAGGAACACGACTTTGAGAAAATATGAACTGTTGCATAAGTATAAATGTTGCTGCTTTACTTCTTCTGTTTTATCTCATGCATTGTATAATAGTTGAATTGTTCATACATTTGCATGGTCTGGGATAACTTATGCACAAAGTTTGGCATTTTCTCAAAATGGTATTCCGGGGTACTGGAACCATATCGACCCGGGGGAAAATATTTGATCGTGTTAGTCGCGATGCATTCCAGGACCTTCAGCAAGGCTTACTACACGGGCTGACAGGGTGCGCCACAATGCCTTGGATAAGTCTTCATGGTGTCGATCACACCAATGACCGCATATAGATAGAACACATGCTAATATATTGTCTTATGCAGATGGTATGTATACTTGTGTTTTATTGCAGGAAAGGCGTGCATCGGTTGAGTAAGCAACCGATGTGCTTTATGGGTTCAACGTTATTTTTGTTTCTCTAAAATTATGCAACTGATATTAACTGAATTCACCTAGTTCTCAATAGCAAGATCATTTTAATTCATGATCGCCCCTATTAAGCAAGTGTTGATTTGGGCGAGTAGGTTCGTCCCGCTCACCAGTACAGCTGAGTACTGACCCACATTATTGGCAATTATTTTAGGTACTCAGAGTGTGCAATGCGAGTGGATAAACGAAAATGCATTATAAGCTCTTCTATTTTGAAGTATAGTTGAAGCCAGGTCATTTTGGAGGTATGGATTTTCAATCTATACAAGGGCATGATGTACGGACGACAAGGCTTATCTGATGGAGCGCGCCCTACCTTTTGAGTTTTCTTTTATAATGCAAACCAAGTATCCGAGAGGCGCATCAATTATAAACTCAATGTAAATTACTCTGCATTATCAATGAAAAGTATATTTTCTTCCTATACCTTGTGTTCAACTATCTATGAATGTGTTTTCTAACTTGTGTTTCAAATGGGTTCCTATCACTGCACGTTCTTACCTTGTGCGAGCGCAACCTCAGGCTCGCACGACATCACACCCAAGCTAGGACAATCGGTTCCGCAAAAATCCAAACGAGGACGATTGACCCCTGCGGGATTGGGGTGTGATACTTGCCCAACTGGAACTCCTCGAGTTTGAACAGTAGAAGGTACCACTTCCTCCTTAACAATAGGAGGTGCCGCTTCCTCCTTAACAAACACTTCCTCCTTAACAATAGGAGGTACCACTTCCTTTATAGGTACCACTTTCTCCTTAACTGTATGAACAATCTCTACTTTAGGTGCCACTTCCTCATTAATAGTAGAAGGTACCACTTTCTCCTTAACAGTAGGAGGTGCCTCTCTCACGCGATGTGCTCGGGTCATGGGTGTCATCGGGTAAGATAAATGAAAATAAAGAATATAATTGATAACAAATATATATATATATATATATATATATATATATATATATATATATATATAGGTATGTCTTGATACATCATTTGGAAGATACATTCCACAGCTAAAATATAGTACATGTCACTATTTGCCAATAAATACGAAAGTTTGAGAAGAAACATGATTTAATTAAACAAACTATAGAGAGTATAGAGAGGAATCCTAAACAGACAATCTAAATAGAAATTTTTTGTTCTGGGGGGTGATGATGGAGGGTTAGGAGTGTAGCAACTCTCTTTACTCTTTCGAAGATCTGATGCAGAAGCTCTTTTCTCTTGCTCGAGTGTAGATTCGTAGATAGCCAGCCAGACCTTTGTTCGGGTGTGGTACCCTACTAGTTATAGCCATACTTGTGTTCGCATAGATTTTGGGCACCATGGATGGTGGGGGGTTGCCACGTGTCCCCTCTTAATGGAAGGGAGCTACAGCCATACACGCAAATCCAGGCTTTGTTGCCATATGGATATTTGTTAGAATTTTATTGTTTGCTGAGTATCTGGGCAATTCTCAACTGTTGTAGGCGCAACTTGGTCAAATGGATGCATGGCCGCTTTTTGGTTGTAGAGAATCACTTTAGTTATAACAGTAGGATTTGGTCTACATGGCATTTGGGACACATGGAATGCATGAAGTCTGGGACGCATGCGGCCAAAAATCATGGGACGCATAGAATCTGGGAGGCACGGACTACATGGAGGCAGAGACGCATGGGAATCATGGACTCTGGAACACATGGGCCAGAGCCGCATGGGATACATGGAATCTGGGACTCATGGGCCAGAGCCGCATGGGATACATGGAATCTGGGACTCATGGGCCAGAGTTGCCTAGAATCTTTTGTCATATTGTACATATGTTGCTGCACACTCCTTGATACTTTTATCTTTTAGTGAGGTTTTGTCTTTCAAGGCATTCAGAGAATCCTTCTTGTCAGGATTCTGTGTCAGACTTGATCTGGCCATCACGACGTCATGTCACGTCCATCTGCGGCCAAGGTTTGCTTTGGCTATTTGGACCGTATGAATGTAGCTCTTTTGGGCAGCATGGTGACTATGCGGTCTAATTTCTGCTGAGCTTTGTCTTAGAGTACATGGTTGTTGGCCGCATTGATCCGTATTTTCCTTACTTTTATATGACCCTTTTAAAAGTTTTCAAACTGATAAGTTTAAAATACTTTGAATAAGAAGCATGGATGGGGTACTTTGAATAAGAAGCATGCAAGGAAACATGGATGTTGTACCGCATGGACGTCCGCCTCCAGGTTGTCAAGTCATTCATTGCCAGATTTACTCTGACCCTTGAGTGGATTCTGTTCGAATTTTGAGCTGCCTCTTCACATGGATCCCAAGCTGATGGATGTAAAGGTAAGGCCGTCCCAAAAATTCAATCGTCAGCCGCTGTCATTTGACAACAGTGGAGTGATATATAAACTCCCTCACCCAAAATAGGTATTTTATATATATTTTATATTATTATATTTATTATATATATTGAATTTATTTAGAATATGCTCTTAGTTAATTAGAAAATAAATTTCTTGATATATTTACTTATATAAATATTCATTTAGAATTATTTTAGGTTATTTTAGATTTTTGGAGATTTTTCTAGAATTTTTGGTAATTAAAACTTAGAAAACATAAATTTCTAGGACTTCTATGATTTACTATACGACCATACTTGCATGTCGTTTCTACCAAATATTTATTTTAGTTTAAAATATTTAATTATATTTTTTTTGTAATTTATTTAGAATTTTAAGAAATTTATTTAGATTTTAAAATTATTTAGGATTTATTTGGATATATATAGTCTTAATATTAGATAGATACTAATTTAGTGTTAATAGATATTAATAAGATTTTATAAATTATTTGTATTATCTTTAATTATATTTAAGATTATAAATTATTGAGATAAATTTAAACTCAATTTTAAATTAATTCAAATCCTGAACCTACTAGGAAATCAACTTCATGCATATCCTATCCTTATTTAAATTCATCATAATCCTATCCAAATTAACCAATCCTATTATTATTTAATTAATTAGTGTCCACTATTATAAATACCTCATCCTTTATATTTTTCTTTCCCAAATTTCTCTCTTTTTCGTCCAAAAAATAGTCAAAATTTGTCATAAATTCAGCCTCATTTTCTACTAGTTATGACGAATTAAAAAGACGATATCTCCTAGCTCCGGACTCCAAACACGCTCTAGTTTTTTTTTGTTAGAACGATAATGAGGTTAGCTTTCTGATAATATAAATTGTTTTTCTAAATTATTAGTATTAAATTCTAGAAAATTCGTAGAGCACAGCATGTCCAAAAATAGACGTATTTTGATGTTTTCACGATTTTGGGAGAACCAGGAATCAGAATCACGAACCGTTTAAAGTTTCGGAAAGCTAATGTCGAGATCATCGACATACATTTTTCCCAAAATTTATTTCGAAGTATTTCATACTGTTAATTCTGTAGAACTTCTAGGTTAGAATTTAACCATCGGTGCACAATACAAAATTTGTATGTGCCATAATTCCCAAAGAATTTGAATTCAGACGAGCCATAAATTCTAGTATGTTTTTGATGCTGAAATCTACAGGAAATCATGCATGAAAGTCAAGTTTGTATCGGTTGACTTTTTGGTCAATAGATCGCCTCGATTTGTGTGCCATGAGTCTCGAGTTGATAAAATTCAGTTTCTTTGGACAAAATTTAGGAATTAACATAAAAATCAGAATAATAAGATTAAAATAAGATTTTAGAGTAATTATTCCAGAATTAAATAAATTAAAATAAATTAATGGTTATATTATTATATAGTTATATGAATATATATGTAAGTAAATGTTAATTGATAATTATGACTAAATATTAAGACTGTATGACCCTAGGACATCGTGGACTATCCCATACTTATCTTCACCATGTTGACCCTAAGAACATGTGAATTTGTCTGCCTTGCGTACACTAACGTACTGGCATAGACACGTGTCAGTTGACTGACTGATTTCGTACAGTACTTGAAGACGCGACACCCGCGTAATTCAATACGTAATTGACCGTGTTAGATGACTAGTGTTACCCCTAGTATACCCCCTGATTCCAGTGTAAATATGGTTAAGTATGTGCTAGTGTAATGACTAATGATTCTATTATATTATATTTATGTGTACATAGGATATTGGATTGTTCTGCGCGATTTCTGGAGCAGGTTATTGGTACATTGCAGTTTCCTTGCCAGGCAAGTATACCTTGCCATTGTACTGTTATTTATATTCCATATGTTGCATGCATCTTTATTTTCTGTCTTTAGTTCATATATTTTAACTGTTATATAAAATGCGCACGACGGTGACGTCGCGATATGTTTTATTTATGTATTTCATTGACCTTGTTCATGAGACTACCCCATTATCATGTAGCACCATTAGGTTCATTGGCCGTGACACAGTGGTTACACGAGTGTGAGTCTCATATAGATCACGGACTGCGTGACAGGTCTGGCCTCCTGTACGTATGGGCCGTGCGTTAGGAATAGCTGCAGTTAGAAACTTGGCATGCTAGTACACTTGGCAGTTATTAGAGGTGTTATTATGTCATGGATGTGACATGCTTAGAGCATGGGGTGGGGAGAATAACAAGTACCGCATTTGAGCTCCTTTACACTTTTTCTGTGACGCCCGGATTCTCCGCTGGAGATACGGGTGGTGATGACCCATATATATACATTGGCGGGCCTCCGCCGTTCAAAAGACGATGTGCCTTTGGGCCCCTGGATCTTCAAAAGAGAACCATACCAAATCCCAGTTTTCAGCCAGATAGCTCACTTGTGGGGAAAGTTGTTCTTAACTGCATTCACTTTAGACGGTTAGGCGACCCCTTTGGATATTTATTTCAGTACTTTATTGGCATGTGTTTAAGTATCTTGTTATGTCCCTCTGAGGACCTGGTCCGCTGCCAGGTGTATCTATTCTTGAGTATTTGCAGGAGCACAGATTTGGATGGTTACATGTGATCCGAGGATGTCTTCTCTTCGAGCTGTGATGGATAGCTGGTATTCTTATATTGTGTTGTGGTATTGTACTCATATTGTATTTGCTCTTATATTCGAGTTGGTAGTGGATTTGTTTCCATCCAACTATCATCCTTAGATACTTCTTATTGAGATCTAGTTTCATAGATACTGGTTATTTATTTCTATATGATTTTGGTGGATGAGATTTAGATTTTATCCTGTGACTTGTGACATATGTTTATACCACTTGTGGATTTTGTGTTCATATTACAGCGTACGCATGGATTTGGTTTCCATATATTGGAGTTGCCATATCCATGCGGCTGGCATGCTTACGTGTTCCTAGTCCTACGTATTTGGGACTGGGGCGTGACATGTTTTTTTTGGTGGCCCATACAGGTCGAGAGCATATTATCTCGGTTACGTTATTGTACCGAACAAGCCTGCACATAGGACTAGAGTATAGGATCTCATCCACAATTGACTATGATTCACCTTCCTCCTCTATGATCTATTCGAACAATTGTATCCTGCTTGATTCCTGTACTTCCCTAATAAGTTCCTTGAGTATATATGGCCTTCTGCTAGAATATAGGAACCCCTGTTATTAGGATGATAATTAGAGTAGCACACCTATTAAGAATACAACGAGAATATAGACACACCACTAAGTTTAGAATATCTAGTGAACCCTAGAATTCCTTATCTTTAGAATTGATTTACCATTATCCCCTGATGTATTATGAAGACTTGAGAGTAGTATAGACACTACTAGAGTTAGTTAGAAGTTTTACCATAATGTTTGACCCTAGTATTGAGGAACTAATGGAGAACCAATATTGAACATTAGGACTGAACCTAACCCTCATAATTGGATAGTATTAGAGAACTATAAAACTTATGTCATTGTCTTATTACTAGTAGACAGCACACTAGGAAGCCTAGAGGAATGTAATCAACCCTTTCCCTTGATCATACCCCGAACATGGCAACTAGCATGCCACCCCCTTAGAGAACCATGATGCTATCTAGAGCCCTCTATTTTTGATTTCATAACTTGTCCCCCTGCAACCTTAGCGTTCGCTAATTGTGTGACGACTAAATTATGATTCTTCTTTCTTCATCATTTAACTCGTGCCACATAACTCGTATGATTGAAGGCCAAGTAATCTTATTCTATGTTAGGACATGTAGTTTGCTAGGGTATAGCTTGGTAATTTGAACTTTGAATTTTGTGCGTGATAGTTAGGATTTGATAGTTTGCGTAGTTCCCTTAGGTTGTGACCTAATGATTACCCCTTAGCTTTAAATCATGAAATTTGTACCCATACCTCGATACGAGTTAAATCCCTTTCCCCTTAACGGCTAGTAACTCTTCTATCCCTACGATTGACACATGTTCTATGAGCACTTGACCCTTACCTATATAATACAATAGGAGACCCTAATAAGAGTTTCTGTTCTATGTACATGTGCAAGGTTATTTTTGTAGGTATCCTTAAGGCAATACAATAGTAGTTAAATTATTTTAAGTTGGATAGTATACCTCACCACCTAGTATCACGTAGTCCCTGTGATCCATTGATGAAGTGTAACTGAATGACATTAATTGTATGCTAGCAAAGACGACAGTGTTTATTCAGACAATAGAATTTAGAGGTCCATGTCCATATTGGTCGACTAGCGACTTAGACAAGGAATTAGTATGACAACTGTAGAGATTGTGTAGTCTTTCATTATTATTGCTTATTTTGCTTTTGTTTTTGTGAATTTGAATTGTTATGAACCTTCTTTCATCATAATCTAGCGTATTCATATTTGCTGTACTACCTTGACTTATGCTGCTATTATAGCCTAGTTTTTGCAAGCTTATTCTTTATCGAGCTTGTTCATGACATACGTATTATTGGGGGCCCACAATAATACATTTCAGAATCAGTGTATTAGGGTCTAGCTAACCTTAGTACGCTTGGCTTGCCCTTCGCATAACTACTTTACGTGGATTGAGATATGTAGTGATTAGTAAACGAATATACTTACCCTCTAGATACGACAAAGCATATCATATCAAGTACATAACTGCACCGATGTGAGCATGCGAATAGGAAATTACCAAATTAAGATTTTAATCCACAACTGTCTTGACAATTCCCATTTGAATTCTTTAAATGCTTTGATTCCCATACTTCCATTCTATTACCCCTCCTTGAACTCTTTTCCGTTGCTTTCCGTCTTCCCTTGTTTCGGAAAGACGAAATCTCGTGCTTGGATATAAGTGATACACGGATAGTACAAGATATACCCCATAGGCGAATCACATTATTTGGTGACTATCTTTCATAATTGATTAAGGGCATATCACATATGATATAGTTGATGTTAAAGTTTTAAGGATTGAATGACATGAGAAAATAAATTGAGGAATATTTTTCTTAAGTGTAAGAGCCTTATGTGATAGATGGATAAATTCTAAGTTGGGTAGAAATTGCAGTATTAAACTTGAGGAGAATTCTTTTAGATTGTGATCAAGTAGGATTAGATTGAGAGATTAAGTCCTTTTAATGTGGAGAATTTTAACAGAGGAATTAAGATAATGAGGATTTAATGAATTTTAAAAATCTTGATATTGAGGACCCAATATTTATACTTTGAGCACATGATTTAAATTTTGAATATTGAAGGATAAATCACCGATTTAAATTTTGAGGATAAATATAAAATTTTAGACTTGAACAATTGGTTAATTAGATTTAAATTTTATAATTTGATGATTTGAATTAAAAGTCCAATTTTGATTGTTGGGTCACCTATTTGAAATATTGAGGATGTAAATTGAGTTTAAATATTTGAATAGTACAAAATTCTTAAGTTAAGAATAGGAATAAGATTTGATTAGAATTGTTTATTGTTCAAAGCCTAGAGGAGATTATAATAGTTGAAAATTATGATATAAATTTTGATGTGGGATGTCATATAGACTTGAGTCAGATTTGGATGTTGATTATTTAAAAATCGAGAAAAGATTACGACAGGTTGAATTTTGATTTAAACAGTAGTTATATTAATTTTAAAGTGATCATGATAGATTCGAATAGATTTTGTTATTTAAATTTTTGGAAGAGATTGCGATTGACATACCTTATGTATGAATGTGAAGGATTTAACAAATTATGTCTTATTTTAATTTCGAGGACGAAATTATTTTAAGTTGGGTAGATTGTAAACTTCCTCACCCAAAATAGGTATTTTGTGTATATTTTATATTATTATATTTATTATATATGTTGAATTTATTTAGAATATGCTCTTAGTTAATTAGAAAATAAATTTCTTGATATATTTACTTATATAAATATTCATTTAGAATTATTTTAGGTTATTTTAGATTTTTGGAGATTTTTCTAGAATTTTTGGTAATTAAAACTTAGAAAACATAAATTTTTAGGACTTCTATGATTTACTATACGACCATACTTGCATGTCGTTTCTACCAAATATTTATTTTAGTTTAAAATATTTAATTATATTTTTTTTGTAATTTATTTAGAATTTTAAGAAATTTATTTAGATTTTAAAATTATTTAGGATTTATTTGGATATATATAGTCTTAATATTAGATAGATACTAATTTAGTGTTAATAGATATTAATAAGATTTTATAAATTATTTGTATTATCTTTAATTATATTTAAGATTATAAATTATTGAGATAAATTCAAACTCAATTTTAAATTAATTCAAATCCTGATCCTACTAGGAAATCAACTTCATGCATATCCTATCCTTATTTAAATTCATCATAATCCTATCCAAATTAACCAATCCTATTATTATTTAATTAATTAGTGTCCACCATTATAAATACCTCATCCTTCATATTTTTCTTTCCCAAATTCCTCTCTTTCTCGTCCAAAAAATAGTCAAAATTTGTCATAAATTCAGCCTCATTTTCTACTAGTTATGACGAATTAAAAAGACGATATCTCCTAGCTCCGGACTCCAAACATGCTCTATTTTTTTTGTTAGAACGATAATGAGGTTAGCTTTCTGATAATATAAATTGTTTTTCTAAATTATTAGTATTAAATTCTAGAAAATTCGTAGAGCACAGCATGTCCGAAAATAGACGTATTTTGATGTTTTCACGATTTTGGGAGAACCAGGAATCAGAATCATGAACCGTTTAAAGTTTCCGAAAGCTAATGTCGAGATCATCGACATATATTTTTTCCAGAATTTATTTCGAAGTATTTCATACTGTTAATTCTATAGAACTTCTAGGTTAGAATTTAACCATCGGTACACAATACAAAATTTGTATGTGCCATAATTCCCATAGAATTTGAATTCAGATGAGCCATAAATTCTAGTATGTTTTTGATGCTGAAATCTACAGAAAATTATGCATGAAAGTCGAGTTTGTATCGGTTGACTTTTTGGTCAATAGATCACCTCGATTTGTGTGCCATGAGTCTCGAGTTGATAAAATTCAGTTTCTTTGGACAAAATTTAGGAATTAACATAAAAATCATAATAATAAGATTAAAATAGGATTTTAGAGTAATTATTCCAGAATTAAATAAATTAAAATAAATTAATGGTTATATTATTATATAGTTATATGAATATATATGTAAGTAAATGTTAATTGATAATTATGACTAAATATTCAGTCTGTATGACCCTAGGACATCGTGGACTATCCCATACTTATTTTGACCATATTGACCCTAAGAACTTGTGAATTTGTCTGCCTTGCGTACACTAACGTACTGGCATAGACACCTGTCAGTTGACTGACTGATTTCGTACAGTACTTGAAGACGCGACACCCGCGTAATTCAATACGTAATTGACCGTGTTAGATGACTAGTGTTACCCCTAGTATACCCCCTGATTCCAGTGTAAATGTGGTTGAGTATGTGCTAGTGTAATGACTAATGATTCTATTATATTATATTTATGTGTACATAGGATATTGGATTGTTCTGCACGATTTCTGGAGCAGATTATTGGTACATTGCAGCTTCCTTGCCAGGCAAGTATACCTTGCCATTGTACTGTTATTTATATTCCATATGTTGCATGAATCTTTATTTTCTGTCTTTAGTTCATATATTTTAACTGTTATATAAAATGCGCGCGACGGTGACGTCGCGATATATTTTATTTATGTATTTCATTGACCTTGTTCATGAGACTACCCCATTATCATGTAGCACCATTAGGTTCATTGGCCGTGACACAGTGGTTACACGAGTGTGAGTCTCATATAGATCACGGACTGCGTGACAGGTCTGGCCTCCTGTACGTATGGGCCGTGCGTTAGGAATAGCTGCTGTTAGAAACTTTGCATGCTAGTAGACTTGGCAGTTATTAGAGGTGTTATTGTATCATGGATGTGACATGCTTAGAGCATGGGGTGGAGAGAACAACAAGTACCGCATTTGAGCTCCTTTACACTTTTTCTGTGACGCCCGGATTCTCCGCTGGAGATACGGGTGGTGATGACCCATATATATACATTGGCGGGCCTCCGCCGTTCAAAAGACGACGTGCCTTTGGGCCTCTGGATCTTCAAAAGAGAACCATGCCAAATCCCTGTTTTCAGCCAGATAGCTCACTTGTGGGGAAAGTTGTTCTTAACTGCATTCACTTTAGACGGTTAGGCGACCCCTTTGGATATTTATTTCAGTACTTTATTGGCATGTGTTTAAGTATTTTGTTATGTCCCTCTGAGGACCTGGTCCGCTGCCAGGTGTATCTATTCTTGAGTATTTGCAGGAGCGCAGATTTGGATGGTTACATGTGATCCGAGGATGTCTTCTCTTCGAGCTGTGATGGATAGCTGGTATTCTTATATTGTGTTGTGGTGTTGTACTCATATTGTATTTGCTCTTATAATCGAGTTGGTAGTGAATTTATTTCCATCCAACTATCGTCCTTAGATACTTCTTATTGAGATCTAGTTTCATAGATACTCGTTATTTATTTCTATATAATTTTGGTGGATGAGATTTAGATTTTATCCTGTGACTTGTGACATATGTTTATACCACTTGTGGATTTTATATTCATATTACAGCGTACGCATGGATTTGGTTTCCATATATTGGAGTTGCCATATCCATGCGGCTGGCATGCTTACATGTTCCTAGTCCTACGTATTTGGGACTGGGGCGTGACATGATAATTTTGAGGAGTTAATCTTGTCTTTTAGTGGCCTATAAATAGGGGTCTGGAGGAGGATAAAGAACTTTCTATTTTTGCTGAGATTTGCCTTCCCCTTTGTCTCTGCCACTTCCTCTGTTTTTGACCGTCTTCTGCGACTACTTGTTATAGCCCCTAAAGCTCCATCTTCCTCGTCAAAAGCCAAGAAGGCTGTCGATAAGGGAAAGCACCCTACTTCTTCGTTTATAGCTAAGGATGAGGCACCGACCTTTCATCCAGACGTTTAAGTACCTATCAAAGGTAAGGGTGAAGGATAAGTCTGGACATATGGACACTTTGTACGAGGTTCATTATGCAGATACTTCCACATGACCATGCCGCATGCTTTATCCGCGGGTCTCTTTTGGCTACGTGTACGGGTCTTGCCTTGGCCGCATGCACCCTTTGTGACTTGGTCGCATGGACCCGCTATGATTTGGCCACATGGAGGTATTGACTTAGCCGCATATACCCTTCATGATTTGATCGCATGGACCCTCCATGATTAGGTCGTATGGCATCTAACTATCTTTTTGCCTTTGATTTTGCAGTGACTTTACCCATGACTCCGTCAGGGGAGGTGCTGGTTGGGCGTGCCCAGGCTATCCTGGTGTTAGACATGATCATATAGTGGCCAATATCAGGCACAGATGAACAAGAATCAGTCTAAGGCGAGGTTGAAGTTAATAGCGGATCAGCCCTCGTTCTATATGCTTAGTCAACTGAACTCTAGGACGATTAAAGGTGACAAGGGCGAATCCTTTTTGAAGCCGATATTCCTTTTTGGGGATGCTCTCACTATCTCGAACCCCAGGTAGTGAAGATTAATAAGACATGGGACTTCTTCTCCAGCGGGATAAAGGTGCATATACCCATGATGGGCGCTATTTGCCCTTGTCTTCTTTCAATATGGTGCCTCTTTAGCGAAAGATGTTGGGTAACCTGACTTTAAACTAAAAGGGAACCCAAGTCGACCGTATATGTTTTTTCTCTGAGCTGAAAGGAGCGACGGCGACCAAGGAATCGTTCTCTTATTTCGTTCACGGGTTGAAACCTGGCACCTTTGCGAGTGAGATAGGGCCGAATATCTGTTTTTACGAAGCTGATACTTTTTTAAACCAGCTTACAGCCAAGGGATCCTATCCCCGGGGAAGAGTGAGCCTGCTCAATTGGGCGTATCATTCGTCCTCTTGGATTGGCCTAACAATGTGGGTGTTAGGAAAGTATGAGCAGACCTTGAAGGAGGCTAACCTCTATTACGCTAAAAGGGGTTCCTGTTATGGTTTAGAAAAGAATTTGAAGCTGTTTGTGGCCTTGGTCGAGATGTACAGCTGCTGCACCGGGACCTTCATTACTCCTGGCGGGGAGATGGGGCTCGCCCTTCATGAGATGTACGATGTCCCACGGTTACCCTGGGGTGAGGAACTATATGAGGAGTACACCTCGTCTAACGAGGAATTTGAGGAATTGGAGCAGCAACATCCTAGATTTCTTGCCATATATCGGGAAGTATTGTGCCACCATAGTACTTGCCAGCAGATTTCTAAGAAGAAGGATAAGAGCTCGGAGGGAAGTTTACCCCATATAAAGGTCTGGATCAGTTACCTTTTTAGTACTGAAGCTTTGGGCCAGGTTGTCGTTCGAAGCCCCTAAACTCATAGGGAAGTTGACAACCAAGTGCGTGGCACCAAGAGAAATTTCACAACTGGCGAAGGGTTTGGTAGTTCTGGTGACACCTTCAGATATTTCTACCAAGATACCCAACCATTGTCTGACAAAGCTGCCTTGGTTGGGTTCTTGATTATATGGCTACGAACTTGCGTAGTCTCGGGAGGCTCTAGGATGATCGAGAGGATTAGCCGTAACCTCATCCTCGCAGCTGCGAAGTTGATCATCAAACATAAGCTTGCTTTGCTCCCAGCGATGGTCTATAGCATCTATCATGTGCTTCGTGCTTTCACTAGCAAGGTAATTGCCCGGGACCCCTCTGAAGATTTTAACCGAGTCGAGATGCCTTACCACTATCTAATGGGTTAGTTGCTGATGCATTACCCATCTTTGATGCGACCCCGTACCAAGGGAACAACGACGAAGGCTGACACCTTTATTTGTTGATATAGTAGGATGCCTTGAGCTCATACTAAGGTTCCTACTTGTCGGCATGCGCTCGCTCGGATGGCAGACTATTCTTTCTTTGTTTTAGTCCCAAAGTTCACAGAGGACGAGATGAATGGGGTTCAGTATGATGGTGGCACTGACCGTTAGATTTTGTCTCCGACGCTCTTCTACTGGATGCTTTCCATCCGGTCTTCCCACTTGGTGTATCAAAATCGGAATCTTGTCTTCCTGGAACCCTACCTGTCGAGTAGGTTCGCCCGGTAGTTTGGTTATAGCCAGCTCTTTTTAAGCAACTCAAGCTCGTGTCTTGGTTTCAAGGGAATCGTCCTTGATGGAGCCAGAGCTCGGGATTATTATTTTGCGACCAGTACTCAAGTCTAGTTTTCTTTGCCAGATAATAAATTTCGCGGGTATATCATGCATGCAGTGGCTATTTTTTATGTGGAAGTGAACGTCCCTCCACGTGGCTTTGATCGGGATACCAGCTTTATTATAGGCACTATGCTGAATAGCTAGCGCGGGAAGCCACAACAAATTTGGAGGAAAGGCAAGGGAAAGGTCGTTATTGTTGACTTTGACTCGGTGATGGAGGAAGGGGATACTTATGACAACCCTTCTCTTCCCATGAATTTTCTAGCGAGGTGTAGGGCCTCCCCGATACGGAGCCCTCCGCCGAAAAGGAGAAGACAGGAACCCTCCATGGCCGCGAGGCCTTGTTATAGAAAGCAGGTTGCTATCAAGGCCCCTACGCAGGTTGGCGAAGAAGAAGAAGAAGAAGAAGAAGGAGGTAAAGAAAAGGAAGAAGACGAGGCAGGGGTAAGACCCCTCACGGTGGAGGATTCTAGAGTAGCCCCTGCTTTGGGTGATGAGATGGTATTTATAGACCATCTTAGTTTAATTATTCATGGTCCCTTGTATAAATATCTTGGTTCTGGTCTGTTTGACAATTTGCAGACGTAAGGGAAAAAGGAATGTCCCCGGCGAGCGGCCGTCTCGGTGGCCTCTTACAAAGAAAAGGAGAAAGAGACTTCCCCGGAGTATGACATGGGTGCCTCAGAGCCTGCACCTGAGATTTCCGGATTTCAAGAGACAGGTGCAAGCTTGTCAAAGTCTTTCTTTGAAACTTTAAAGGTCTACGAGATGGGTGTCGGCTTGTCAGAGCCCTTCACCCCGTTCGAGTACGTCTCTATGGATGATATAGAAGCCATAGGGAATGCTTTGCCATGCTAGGCGGGCCGCAACCCCTGTCACCTTCTCCTGGTATGTTATCATGTATACTTACCAATGGAGAGATATTTCGGCTTCAGCTTCCCGTTCTTCAACAGAAGCTGACTACTGGTTGTTCTGGCCATGCAGGTACTGCCTCTCCTTTGAGAACCGTGGATGTGGCCGCCGAAGAGGGCGAGATGGAGGGTCGGGACTGTGGGCTTGGTCATAGGAGGCCTCATTCTCTTTTTAGCTCTTCTAGAGGTAAGGAGCATCCTGGATGGTCTGCTGTGGGTCCCTCTGGTGCGAAGGCACTTCCCCCTCCTATCGTAAAGTTCCCTTTGGGGTAGCAAGCCGTCCCGAGGAGGCTATTCCCGATGTCCGTGATACCATGGTGGTTGGGTCGCCATCTAAGGTTTCTGTGATGCCATCTGGGGTTAGTGCGCATGCAGGAGCCGAAGTAGCGGAGCACCCTGGTACTCCTGTCCTGGGTCGCACCACCAGTCTTGCTCAGCTGCCAAGTATCCGGGGATTTAAGATGGCTATGAGGGATTGGAATACGAGCCGTCCATGGTCGCTCCTCCGCTACTGCCTCCCCTTTAAGGTCATCGGGTGTTGTTGTACAACCTGCTGCTTCTGGCACTTCTTCCTCGTACTAGCCACCTTTTACTCCGACAATGCTGGAGGAGATTGATGAGAATGTCTAGATCTCCCTTTAGAGCTTCTACATATTTCTGAGGCAGGGGGTCCAGAGTATGTTGGAACGGACCAGGCCCTTTGACTGGACAAAGCACTTTGCCGAGTTTTGGGCGAATTCTCTGAGGAGCGGACTTCCTGGACCAAAAGTTGGCAGAGGTAGAGCAATACTTAATGGAGCTGCGACGGCATCAACAGGCCGATATGTGGATACTCATATCCCGTAAATATGAGAAGTTCTCGGTTGGGTACCCTCAGGGAGGAATGACTCACCAGGCAAAAGGACTTAACCGAGGAGATCAGACAGCTCCAAACCAAGCTCGATGTACTGGGGAATAACCTCCGGGAGGCTCAGCAGGAAGATGAGGCTATTTGAACCGAGGCGAGCCGCGTAGCGAAGAACACGCTATTGTTGCTATTATGGTGCAGAAGGTGGATGACCGATATGATTCCTGCGTTCGCTACGAGGATCCCGAGGTTATGGCAAAAGAAGTTGAGCGTCGAGTTAAAGCGCATCAAGATGGTCAAGTTGCTCATCTTCGTGGGCGGATAGCAGAGTTGTGCTCCAATAATGAGGAACAGTAGTTTGCATTTCATTTGCTGAGACCATCCCCCTTTTTTTTGGAGTTTGTTTTATGGTTGGGCCGCTAGTAGAACTTTAAGTGTAGCTTGCTTTTTTTCAATTAGTAAAATAAAATAAAAGCTTTCCTTTTTGTTGTGATTGTCCGTTTTGCTTGATTTGTATCCTGAGAGAAAAATTGCCACTACTTGTGCTTTAAGTTTTGATGTGCTCGTAACGTATTCACACCGTTGTGTCAGTCCGGATCTCTGAGAGGATTACCCCAAATCTTGGCAATCACATCTTGGGTTATGCAGGAATGAATCATCGCGTCTTGCGGAGAAAATAGTTACGACTCAAGAAGTAAGTCGTCGATTCCCCACTTATAAGAGGCAGGCGATCTCGAAACTCCTTATACAAATTCATCTTTAGTGTGATGACTTCTGGAGATGCTCCAAAGGAAACCACACGTCTGTTTTTGCGACGTCGGTTACCCCTGATCCACGCTCCAGTGAGCCCGAGTTGCTTCCTGTTGACAGGACGAGAGAAACGTTCACTATTCGAGTGCACAAGGTGGACATCTTCCAAGAACTCTTGGAAACCCGTACTGGTTCGGGGAGCAAGGTGTTGGAGATGCTCCACGTCAATTGCTCGCATCCTCGGATGCTTTTATTTTTTATTTTCTTGCTATGTACATCAGTAATTCAGAAGATTCTGATTTCTCTTCTTCTTGATGTTTGTAATCTCTCATTCCTTCTTTTTGTTTTAATAAAAGGAGAAATCACTTTGTTTGGACATCGTAATATTTGGGGTGCTTATACTAGAGGTAATATGGATGTAGTACAGCAACTATGGTTAATAAGCACATCCTACTAGAGAATTTTGGTGGACCTATTACCCTTTTGCACACCGGGGTACAAGTAATAGGTTCGAAACAAAGCTCAGAGGTGATATAGACATTATAGGTTTGGTGGACTTAACACTACGGGCATACTCTGTATTGGGTACGGATGGTAAGTTAGGAGACAATTGATATCGTAGGTAATATGGACATGATGATCGATGGTCAAGAACGAAAAGTTTGCTCAGAGGTAATATGGACATGGCAAACTCTTGGGTTGTGGACTTATTACCCATGGCGTACCTTAAGTACGGGTAATAAGCTAAAACGACTAGCACTATCAGGGCTTATGCGAATGTGATAGCAAAAAGTTGAAGAGTAGAACTTTACTCAGAGGTAATATGGAAAATATCTTACTCATAGGAAATATGGACGTGGTAAGATATAACTCTATGGGGATAAAGAAAAATAGGACAGAGGTAATGTAAATGTGACCATTTTCTTGTAGTGATAGATTCACTCTGCTAGGAAAAGTAGAGAGACATAGTTCAGAGGTAGTATGGACATGAACTGATCGATACTTGTATCGAGAGGTTAGGTATGATCCCGTTATTTTTTGTGGAAGGAAAAAGAAACGAGC
Source organism: Iris macrosiphon (assembly GCA_036927795.1). NCBI lineage: Eukaryota > Viridiplantae > Streptophyta > Magnoliopsida > Asparagales > Iridaceae > Iris > Iris macrosiphon. The sequence goes on from JAYESA010000003.1 coordinate 82,626,381, forward strand.
CAGAGGTAATATGGATGTGGCTATTTTTTTGGATTGAGAAAATTCTATTGGGGGACTCTTGGTAGACTTATTATTTGTTGCACATATTGTGTGCAAATAATAAAATCCAAAATAATCCCTATCAGAGGTAATGTGGACGTGATAGGTTTTGTGGACCAATTATTTTTTGTACATGTTAGTGCAAGTCATAGGTTTGAGACAAGCCCTTCCAGAGGTAATATGGACATAATAGTTTTTGTGGACTTAACACCGCTGGTGTATCTTGGTGAGTATGGTTGATAAGTGGGGATGACAACAAATATCAGAGGTAATATGAACGTGATTATCGATAGCCAAAACCCGAAAGGTTTGCTCAGAGGTAATATTGACGTGACAAACTCAGCCGAAAAGAATTATTAGGACGATAGTTCAGAAGTAATATAAACGTGAACCAATGTCCAAAATACTCACTAAGGAGTGGTTTATTGAGTGTGGTCTATCCGAAAATGAAGATAGACCTGACGATTGCTTCTCTGGGGAGATTGGTGGGGCAGTAGCTCAGAGGTAAATATGAACATGGCCAGCATCCAACGAAATTGGTTTTTGAGTGGTCACAGCGGGAGTGTGCAAGTGGACCTGAGGACTGCTCTGCTGGGAAGACTTTGGGGATCCATCATCCATTGCGTATCCAGGGCTCCTGGATACAGATGATGGCTTTTACAGAAATTTACAAAGAGAAGTGCATACTGTGCAAAATATTGGTACTATATATTTTGTATTTGCTGGAGAACTTTACCCCTGATTAGCAAATATTCCTTAGGCTCTGCGAGCCTGCATACACTGTTGAATCTAGGAAACGTCGTCCTTGATGTCTTTGATAGAAGGTTGGATCGAGAAAATATTGTCCTCGATGTCCATCTTTTAAACCATGGCCAGAAGTTTATGATTTTGGCGCTCCAGCCCTACAGGTTATCGTCTTATCAGAGTTATGGCACGTACTAGCATCTCCATATCCTAGTCCTCTGCGAGTGTTGCTATAGTAACTATCGGATTATAAAGGAATACGCTATCCTTTACCAAAGTTTAAACCTTCAGCTTTTTGGAGGTCATAGCCCATCTTCGACATGAGACGGAGTTATTGTTGGCTGTAATGATAGAATTATGACAACTCACATTTGCTGCATTGAATAATATTGATGACTTAGCTTGTGCAGAATAAGAAGCTCTGTGCATAGGAACACTTCCACGTATACACGAGAGAGTTGGCTGAGTTATGTGTGTAAGATCACTGCCGCATGCGCACAATTGTCTATCCCGCCGAGGCCCATTGTTTGTCGCATGTTTTTGTATATTGCACACAGGAACAGGAACTATTGCCCCTAAGGATTTATTATGCAGAGAAGTACTATCGTGTGCGCATAAAGTTTAATGCCTCCTTACGATGAAGGCTTGCTCGGATGCATATAATGGAATGTTGCCCATAATGCGCCATTGCTAATGAGTCATGTGAGACTTGGCTTTTGTGCACCGAGAGACTTGTTGAGCTGCGCTAAGCACCCGAAGTCTATAATTTATGTTTTCTGAGGAAAGGATCATGCGGCCTGGCCTGCATTTCTTTTTCTTTGACCTGATCGTTGAAAGTGATATTTTTTGTACCATTTTTTGAGCAATGACCTCACCTCTTGGGGTTGTGAGTGATACCAAGCCTGCTACTCGGTTGCAAGCTGGCGGAAGGTTGACGACCTTCCTGGTTTCCTGGGCTTCCGTCACTGGGAAGTCGTATTATTTGAGGGACACTATGTTCGCAATGACCCTCTTATCCTCGAAGTCGAGGGTGAGCTCATTGGCATCGATCAATTGCTTAATACATTTATTCAACACAGAGCAGTCTCTGGTTGGATAATGAATGTATCGATGAAAGAGACAATATTTTGGGTCATCGACCTTGTCATCCCCTTCAGGGCATCTGATGTTGGGTAGCCAAAGTTTGTTTCTCTTCATCAGTATGTTAAAGATTTTAATAATGTCATCGTCATCGAAGGAGAAAGTCCCATTTGGCTTTGGGACTTCCGATTCTTGAATCGTATGGTCCTCAGGGAAGACTGATAATTTTGCATCATTTTTGGGCTCAGAGGGGATGATACTCCCAGCTTCGGATGCTGCTCTGTCTTGTCGAGGGAGACTACCCAAGACATGTCATTGTCTGGTTCTTGGGAATCAGTGTCCTCACGGCATAACTGGTTGGTGTGGATCACCGAAAGATTGTAACTCCGGGCTTGCAGAGTTACTGCTGGCCCTGAGGGTGGCAGGACCATGTTTGCCTTGATCTCTAGTATTGCCTGGGCCAGAGTCTGCATTAGTGAACTCATGGTGTGCATTATTGCCTCAAAAGCATCGAGACGTTGGCGATTGCTGAGCCCTTCCGTCTTCTATTTTTGAGTCGCACTATCCTCAAGGAAGACGGGCATCGTTGCATCGTCTTCAGACTCAAAGAAGACTCTACTCCCAGCTTAAGATGATACTCTGGCTATTCGAGGGTGACTACCCCCCAGCATGTTATTGTCTATTCCTTGGGAGTTACAGTCTTCAGGGGAGATAGGCATCATCGTACCATCTTTCGATTCCTGAGGATTTTTACCTCCAGCCCTAGATGCTGTATGTCACGACCCGCACCCGGTTTAGGGGCACGAGTGCGTGGGTACGTCCAGCCTACGCCGCAGCATCGGCGGTAGAACGCTGTCAAGGTCTTGATACTATCTAACTACTGTCACGCAAGCATCCAATCTCCATTAGGAGGCACGGATGACACAAATAAGATGAACACATACTCAATCACAGGATTACAGCACGATAAGATTTCGAATTAGAATTTAAAATTAAACACAACACGAGTCAACAAGTAATATTCTAACTCAACAATATCCAAGAATCATCAAAATGCCGGAGACAAATCCGGTACCAACTAGTCTACTAAAGAACTAACTAAAAATAGTAAATTCTGGCTAGACCTTCCGGACTCACAACTAAACTACCAAGTCTGTAGCTACTCACCATCTGGTCCATAAAGTGTCGGACAGCGGTCCTCTAAGGCATAGTCTGGAAAAATATTTCCAGTCAGGAAGGAGCAAAGCACAATCTCAAATAACAGTTCCATTAATTGATAATGTCTATAATACAATAAAAAATGTCATGCTATCTACTGAGAAGACAGTAAAATAAATGCAATGGCAATTGAATAGAGAGACATGCAATGTAAAGAGACAGGCAATGGGCAATATTATACAGTCAGTGTATGTATGAAAATGAAAAGAACAAGGAACAGTATCATATACGGGTGATGTAGTATATGATTTAAAATAGGGAACTGTAATCTATTCTAAGTGTTTTGAAATAGTAGTTTCGAAATGTGATCGGCTTGGGAACATGTACGATTGCTACAGTCTGGCTAATCATACGTGGGGGTATGATTAACACCAATAATATTTAATTATACAATGGGTATTTGATCACATCTCTCACTAGCAATTTCCTCGCCCCCAACTAGTACTGTGGATCCAATCATGACACGTCACGATACACGAGCAAGTCAAGTCTATCATGTACAATATCTAATATCAATGTCTAATTATCAATGTCTAATATCAATGTCTAATATCAATGTCAATGTCGTGTATAATGTCAATACGATAATCAAGGTAACATCTCATGACTGCAGATCCAAGCTATACTAGTCCGTGTAGCACAGTGTCAAAGATTCAGTTGTAACATTTCAAGATCATTGAACTTATAGCAATTATCAAGAATTGGAAATTATCAGAGAATGTACTTGCCTTGGGTCCTTAGCTGGTATTTATGGATGTCCTGTTCCAGAGTATCCCCTGGGTGAACCAACAGTCCTATAAACATATCACAATTACCACTTGCATCAGATACTACCCTAACACACAGAAGAAATACAGAATTTGGGACTACTCTAGGTAGGATACTGGTCACCTAATAGCTAGATACATAATTTTACACATCTTAATTAACATATGTACTTACAATATATATACATCAAATTAAATACATATACAAAATATATGTATACATATATTAAAAATATGCTAAGGTTTTATACAAAATATATACATATATATATATCAAAATAATTATACACATAAAATATATGCATTTATACTAGTTAAATTTAATACCACACTTTCATACAATAATTAAATATATACATATACATATATATTAGATTATATATACATTAACATACACCTTTATTATACATACATTAACTATACATTAATTATTATATACAAATACATAGACTAGTATATACATATACATATACTAATTATATTAAAATATACAAAGTATATATATAAAATGCATAAATATACGTATAAAAAATAAATATATACTTATACATATATATATATACACTAATTATATACATTCATATATAATACACTATACATTATGTGTTTAAATATTAATTAAATAAATGCTATACATATTCATGTATTTAAAACATTAATTAGATAATACTCAATTATACAATTTAATAAAAATAATTAATATACTTATTCACATGCATTTATTTATACATACTTAATAATTAATTCTACATACTATAATTTACAATTAAATATTAATAAAGAAATAATATACCTATCTTTAAGTAACATTACTATGTATTTATATACTACACATATTCAAATATTTAAAGCATTAATTAAAAATACTATACCTTACATATTCATTAATACATACATTTACAAAATATATATACATATATACATGTATTCCCATTTATATTAAAATATTAAGTATATACGAAATATATTTTTATACGTATACCAATATTATATATACTATTAAACATTATAGTGAATACACACACAATACATTATACAAGGTATATATATATACCATACTAACATATATTAAACATTAATTAAAAGACTATATACATATACATATATTATGTATATACTCACGTATATACGTATGTATGTATACATATATATATACATATATATATGTAGATATATATATATATATATATAGAAGAAAGAGGGAGAGGGGAAAGGGACTTACTGGGCTGATGTCGCCGGAAAATGGCCGGAGGGAGTCGGCCGCCGGAGATGTGCAGTCGCAGCGGGAGGGGAGGAGCAGCCGGACCGATCAGGAGGAGGAGGATGGGGGTGATCGTGAGGGAGATCGGCAGCGCTGCCGGAAGCACAGTAAGGGGCCGGGGGATGCACAGTCAGGGGTGGAGATGCACAGTAACTTCAAGTTTTCCCCCCTTAAACTATCATTTGAATTCAAAAATCAAAAACAAAAGGAAGAAGAAGAAAAAGGAAGGAAAGAGGAGGAGAAAGGAAGAAGGAGAAGAAGAAGGAGAAAAGAGAAGAAGAAAAATATACATACGTATGAGAGAGGGAGGAGGCTTGTGGAGGTGGGAGAAAACCTAGGTTGTCTAGGGATTAGGGCTTATGATGGGACAAGACATTAAATAGGGATGAGGGGATTTTGATGGAGGGTGAGGATTGAACCCCTAGAATGAGTGGTCCAGATTGGACATGGGAAATTAATTCATGTGGGAAAATAAGGGTGAGAGTTTAATTAAAAATATTAGGTTCCCTCATTGTTTAAACAATTGGGTGTTGACACAAAAATGCAAATTTGCAATTTGGCCCCCTTAAATTTAGGAAATTGCACAAACACATAAAATGACAGAATTTTGGCGGACGATTCAGTGTCCGGTGTTTTGTAGGGTCAGGGGGCGCTGTATGATCGGTATGGGCTCAATTTACAGGGCACTGGAATTAAATTAGGATTTTAGGATCAGATAAAATAGTATCCTCAATTTAAATAGAAATAAATGCAAGTTGTGTTCAACAATTAATTATGAGTACATGGAGCCAAAATCAGGTCAGGTCATCAATACCAATAATGAAGAAGACTCAGAACAGAATATTACCCTAATTTGGGCCGCACGAAAAATAGGTCAAGATGGCCTCCAATTTTCGATTGGAACGCACAACGATACAAAAATAGGAAATTAAAAATAACGTCCGCGACGATTTTTGTGCGGCTAGAAATAATGCACAGCGAGCATAACTATGAGTTGCAAAAATAGCAGAATTGAAGGCGGGCATGTCTAGGGCAAGATGGTAAAATTTGTTGGAAGACAAAAGTCTGGATAGTGCTCCATATATCGAAGCAAAGGCAAAGCGCAAAATATTAAATAAAATACAGTAATTAATTACACCTCCAATGAATTAATCTTAAAATAAAACAATTTACCTCAAAATTCCATAATTCCGACAGGTGCTCATCTACTGGCTTCTAGGTCAAGTCTACCATCACAACACAAATGAACACTGTCTATAATATAATATTTTAAAGTACACATTACACAGTTATTTAATTTAAATATATACTATTCATGTAATTAATTAATTATAACTATAATAATATTAAATATTGGAAAAAGTCAAAAATACCACTGTTTTCGGAATGTGGTAGTGACAAGTCTACCCACCTTAAAAGAATTTCGTCCTAGAAATTTAAAATCCTCAAAGTAGCATTTAATCATACACATTATTATTTCCCTCAAACTTAAATTCATCAACCACGACATCAGGTAATAATCCGCAAGGTCTTTTCATAATTTCAAAATTTCTGATATTATTTCATTCCTGAAAAAATCCTCGAAATGAAATCAAAGTCTATTTTTATCAAAATTCCCTTGAAAGTTTTAGTTAGTAATTCAATACTCGAAATTTAATATCCAGTCCTCGAATTTGATTTAATCAATCCACATATATAATTGTAATCTCGTCCCACAAGTTTTGAATTCAAACATTAGTCCATCAAAATTTTTTTTCCTTCCTCAAAATACTCGGCAATACGATACTTAAGGATTTTCCAAATGCGACATTCAAATATAACATTCTAAAATTCATAACTTGCAATCCAATAATTTAATGACAATCTCCTTAATTTCCTCAAATTCTAATGATAACCTCAATCATATCATATCCTTCCGGGAATTAATACATCATAAATCCTGCCATGTTAATTTTTTAACCCTCTATTTAAATCAATGTTTATCCTCGAATTTTTAAATCCTCAATTGTTTTATTTATTCATTTACTACCATCAAATTTAAATTTATCAAATCATATAATCATGAACTACTCCATATTGTTATTTCACAATAAATTTTTCAAAATTCTATAAATATCATATCCCTAAAAATCTTCAAATATAAAATCAAATCCCATTCTTAGCACAATATCCTCCAAAATTTTAGGTTAATAACGAAATACAAGAATTAAATATTCAATCCTCTAATTGAAATCCAATCAATGCATATTTCTAAAATCGAATCTCATCCCAAAATTTGAATTCAACACTAATCCATTTGTGTTCTTATTCCTCGATTTTTTTTCCACATAATATGCAACGACGTAATACTTATGACACCTCCAACACAATATTCAAGATATAAGTTCATAACTTGCAGTCCAATAGATATATCGATGGCCTTCTTAAATTCCTCAAATTCAATGATAAATTCAATCATTTCATAATCTTCTTAAAAAATCAATGATTTAACAAAACTTCAATTAGGCCATATTAAATTCCCAACTCTTTATTTAATTTAATATTTTTCCTCAAAATTTAAGGCACCTTGTCTCTCTTTGTCAAGTCATAACCTCTTCGTTAATCTTTACTACAGTTAAATCCTCAACAATCAAAGTCTAAGAGAATTCTACCTACAACCATACAACATGCAACCTAAGGGAAATATGTATGATCATGGTATCTTTTGTCATGGTATTGCAGTCTCTGTATCAGGGGTACTACTAACTACATTATAACAAAAATCATGCATACAAGCTACGGTACTGAGGTATCAATCAATCAGAAGAAAAAGAACATGAGGAAAGAAAGGAAAGAACCTGCTAACATATTACTTGCAGTATCTTCTATCTCTTAACATAATCATAGGTCAAATGATGCATGGAAAGTTTGATACCTCTATCTCTTTAGGTACCACACTTTACTACAAGCATACTCACTGCTAGCTTCCTTACCTACTGCAATAGTTGATACTAGTTATTCTTATCACTCAAGTGCATATCAATTACAATACACTATACTAAGTACTGCTCTCTCTAATACAACCCTAGATTGACACCCAAGTCAGTTGGCAGTGAGATCTCAATCATACTCAAGTCATCAGATCCTTACACATGTATATCATCTACTCATGTATTAATATTCATCTCTTATCTACCATAAAGTTAATCCTCAAAATAATCGTCAAGGTTTAACTTATCGATCAACTTAAAAATAATTGCATATACTCCTCAAAATCAGATACTCAATATCAAAAATTTAATCACCTTTAAAATCCTTATAGCCTTGACTATGTTTATTGAATTGAATTCGAATACTCAAAATTTAATAACATAAAATCTCATCTCCTCAAAAATTCTTTAAAAATTTAAAATTTATTTCCACTCTACAAATTATAATTTAATCCACAAGTATACATATACTACTCACAGTCTCTAATACTCAAGGTGCACACTAATACACTAATTATTTACAACTGTCAACTGTGTACGAAAATTGTACTGCCCGAATTATTTGCACTATTGCTTCCAAATGATCATCATCACTGATACTCTTACTCCTCTTTCTATAATACCAATACTAATTATAATAACACCTATCATAGAACTATTGCTACAAGGTACTATGCTATGGGTATCTCTAGATTAATGCCTAATGCTCCTATGTCCAACTAAGAAACACTTACAACTTACAAGTCACACTCAGTCAAACTAATACAAGACACAACCAAATTTGCAAGTCACTAATTATCATACTAACAAGGAATCCTCAAAAAAAAATAAGCTCAAAAGGAATTGGATCAAGGACGGAGTGTATCTTTACTGCTAGTAAAGAAAAGAAGCGATGGAACAAAGCCCTGGAATAACATGAATAGGTAAGGCTTGAGATGATACTTTAAGAACCAATTTAAGATACAACCTGATAATCATACACGTCTGTCAGAAATCATGACACACAGAGTCCTCGCCACGCCAGTAAGCATAGATGCGATAAACGATAGGTTCCGTAACTAAGGTATGCAACCCTATAATCATGTCATCGAGAATCCTCGCCACGCCAACCGGTATGGCTGCGAGAGACTCTAAGTTTCATAACTACAGTATGTACATCCAAGTCTGGTTCCTACGTTCTCGTCACGACAGCTAGAATGGCTGCGATAAACTCTAGGTTCCATAACCAAAGTAGACGTTTTACCTTTCTCACTGTCCTCATCAATATATGTCATCAGATGATACCGTAAATTTTAGCCCGTAAAATTCATCCCAATATGAAATCAACTCAACAACGATACCAGGAATTAAAGTTAACAACTGGTCAATAAGAATCAAACTCAATATCAGCGAGTGAGGACGGACGGAAGCAAGAGCGAAGGAATTTAAATTGGAAATTATAATAAGATTCTCATGGGGTCATCCCAGGAATCTCTCAAATAATTTGTGATTGAGTATCCGCTCTCATCCTAGTATCCTATGTCCTATGTCCTATAGCAGGAACGTAGTAGTATATCAAGGATGTCACACTACTACGACATCGCACAACTCGCGAAGTCTGACCTGCATGGGCCACCACTAAAAACGTGTCACGACCCGCACCCGATTTAGGGGCACGAGTGCGTGGGTACGTCCAGCCTACGCCGCAGCATCGGCGGTAGAACGCTGTCAAGGTCTTGATACTATCTAACTACTGTCACGCAAGCATCCAATCTCCATTAGGAGGCACGGATGACACAAATAAGATGAACACATACTCAATCACAGGATTACAGCACGATAAGATTTCGAATTAGAATTTAAAATTAAACACAACACGAGTCAACAAGTAATATTCTAACTCAACAATATCCAAGAATCATCAAAATGCCGGAGACAAATCCGGTACCAACTAGTCTACTAAAGAACTAACTAAAAATAGTAAATTCTAGCTAGACCTTCCGGACTCACAACTAAACTACCAAGTCTGCAGCTACTCACCATCTGGTCCATAAAGTGTCGGACAGCGGTCCTCTAAGGCATAGTCTGGAAAAATATTTCCAGTCAGGAAGGAGCAAAGCACAATCTCAAATAACAGTTCCATTAATTGATAATGTCTATAATACAATAAAATATGTCATGGTAGCTACTGAGAAGACAGTAAAATAAATGCAATGGCAATTGAATAGAAAGACATGCAATGTAAAGAGACAGGCAATGGGCAATATTATACAGTCAGTGTATGTATGAAAATGAAAAGAACAAGGAACAGTATCATATACGGGTGATGTAGTATATGATTTAAAATAGGGAACTGTAATCTATTCTAAGTATTTTGAAATAGTAGTTTCGAAATGTGATCGGCTTGGGAACATGTACGATTGCTATAGTCTGGCTAATCATACGTGGGGGTATGATTAACACCAATAATATTTAATTATACAATGGGTATTTGATCACATCTCTCACTAGCAATTTCCCCGCCCCCAACTAGTACTGTGGATCCAATCATGACACGTCACGATACACGAGCAAGTCAAGTCTATCATGTACAATGTCTAATATCAATGTCTAATTATCAATATCTAATATCAATGTCTAATATCAATGTCAATGTCGTGTATAATGTCAATACGATAATCAAGGTAACATCTTATGACTGCAGATCCAAGCTATACTAGTCCGTGTAGCACAGTGTCAAAGATTCAGTTATAATATTTCAAGATCATTGAACTTATAGCAATTATCAAGAATTGGAAATTATCAGAGAATGTACTTGCCTTGGGTCCTTAGCTGGTATTTATGGATGTCCTGTTCCAGAGTATCCCCTGGGTGAACCAACAGTCCTATAAACATATCACAATTACCACTTGCATCAGATACTATCCTAACACACAGAAGAAATACAGAATTTGGGACTACTCTAGGTAGGATACTGGTCACCTAATAGCTAGATACATAATTTTACACATCTTAATTAACATATGTACTTACAATATATATACATCAAATTAAATACATATACAAAATATATGTATACATATATTAAAAATATGCTAAGGTTTTATACAAAATATATACATATATATATATCAAAATAATTATACACATAAAATATATGCATTTATACTAGTTAAATTTAATACCACACTTTCATACAATAATTAAATATATACATATACATATATATTAGATTATATATACATTAACATACACCTTTATTATACATACATTAACTATACATTAATTATTATATACAAATACATAGACTAGTATATACATATACATATACTAATTATATTAAAATATACAAAGTATATATATAAAATGCATAAATATACGTATACAAAATAAATATATACTTATACATATATATATACACTAATTATATACATTCATATATAATACACTATACATTATGTGTTTAAATATTAATTAAATAAATGCTATACATATTCATGTATTTAAAACATTAATTAGATAATACTCAATTATACAATTTAATAAAAATAATTAATATACTTATTCACATGCATTTATTTATACATACTTAATAATTAATTCTACATACTATAATTTACAATTAAATATTAATAAAGAAATAATATACCTATCTTTAAGTAACATTACTATGTATTTATATACTACACATATTCAAATATTTAAAGCATTAATTAAAAATACTATACCTTACATATTCATTAATACATACATTTACAAAATATATATACATATATACATGTATTCCCATTTATATTAAAATATTAAGTATATACGAAATATATTTTTATACGTATACCAATATTATATATACTATTAAACATTATAGTGAATACACACACAATACATTATACAAGGTATATATATATACCATACTAACATATATTAAACATTAATTAAAAGACTATATACATATACATATATTATGTATATACTCACGTATATACGTATGTATGTATACATATATATATACATATATATATGTAGAGATATATATATATATATATATAGAAGAAAGAGGGAGAGGGAAAAGGGACTTACTGGGCTGATGTCGCCGGAAAATGGCCGGAGGGAGTCGGCCGCCGGAGATGTGCAGTCGCAGCGGGAGGGGAGGAGCAGCCGGACCGATCAGGAGGAGGAGGATGGGGGTGATCGTGAGGGAGATCGGCAGCGCCGCCGGAAGCACAGTAAGGGGCCGGGGGATGCACAGTCAGGGGTGGAGATGCACAGTAACTTCAAGTTTTCTCCCCTTAAACTATCATTTGAATTCAAAAATCAAAAACAAAAGGAAGAAGAAGAAAAAGGAAGGAAAGAGGAGGAGAAAGGAAGAAGGAGAAGAAGAAGGAGAAAAGAGAAGAAGAAGGAGAAAAGAGAAGAAGAAAAATATACATACGTATGAGAGAGGGAGGAGGCTTGTGGAGGTGGGGGAAAACCTAGGTTGTCTAGGGATTAGGGCTTATGATGGGACAAGACATTAAATAGGGATGAGGGGATTTTGATGGAGGGTGAGGATTGAACCCCTAGAATGAGTGGTCCAGATTGGACATGGGAAATTAATTCATGTGGGAAAATAAGGGTGAGAGTTTAATTAAAAATATTAGGTTCCCTCATTGTTTAAACAATTGGGTGTTGACACAAAAATGCAAATTTGCAATTTGGCCCCCTTAAATTTAGGAAATTGCACAAACACATAAAATGACAGAATTTTGGCGGGCGATTCAGTGTCCGGCGTTTTGTAGGGTCAGGGGGCGCTGTATGATCGGTATGGGCTCAATTTACAGGGCACTGGAATTAAATTGGGATTTTAGGATCAGATAAAATAGTATACTCAATTTAAATAGAAATAAATGCAAGTTGTGTTCAACAATTAATTATGAGTACATGGAGCCAAAATCAGGTCAGGTCATCAATACCAATAATGAAGAAGACTCAGAACAGAATATTACCCTAATTTGGGCCGCACGAAAAATAGGTCAAGATGGCCTCCAATTTTTGATTGGAACGCACAACGATACAAAAATAGGACATTAAAAATAACGTCCACGACGATTTTTGTGCGGCTAGAAATAATGCACAGCGAGCATAACTATGAGTTGCAAAAATAGCAAAATTGAAGGCGGGCATGTCTAGGGCAAGATGGTAAAATTTGTTGGAAGACAAAAGTCTGGATAGTGCTCCATATATCGAAGCAAAGGCAAAGCGCAAAATATTAAATAAAATACAGTAATTAATTACACCTCCAATGAATTAATCTTAAAATAAAACAATTTACCTCAAAATTCCATAATTCCGAAAGGTGCTCATCTACTGGCTTCTAGGTCAAGTCTACCATCACAACACAAATGAACACTGTCTATAATATAATATTTTAAAGTACACATCACACAGTTATTTAATTTAAATATATACTATTCATGTAATTAATTAATTATAACTACAATAATATTAAATATTGGAAAAAGTCAAAAATACCCCTGTTTTCGGAATGTGGTAGTGACACTGTATTAACCTAAGCACGTTGCTATCAGCTTCCTCGAAATTGATGTCCTTATAGGAAAGTCAAAAGTGCTACATCTTCGTCAGAATTGAAAGGAATGTTATCCCCATCTTTGGAAGCTGCATCTTCTTGATGAGGGTGATTACCCCCAGAGAACTCGGCATCTGTCCCATGAGATTCACTGTCTTTACGGAACGTTGGGTTGTTGTATAGGTCCGACGGATTACTACCCCCCCATCTTGTGTAACCCCCATGGGTTCTGAGGAAGAGATACCCCCATTTGTTGATAACTTCTTCTTCGAGTGGGTGCCCTGGAAAACTCCTTCTGTATGTCCTGCTGCTGGTCCTCCTTGTAACCGCCTTCGCAACGCACAGGTAGAGAGCAACGGACTGGAGGTAACCAACTTCATTCCTCCCTTGGTGGCAGATAGCTTCCGAGTCGAGTAGCATGAGGCGAAGGGCAGCTCCTCCTCCTCTGGCACTTGCACATGTTCTCCGGGTTGTTGCCGGATAGGTACTTTCTAGTGCAGTCGCTGGAAGGCTGACTGCTTGCTTGTGGGTGTTTCCACTTTGTTGCAGTTGCAATTGATAATGATCCTGGCACAGTGATGCCCTGGAGAGGATATTTTACCGGCCACAGTTGTTTCCCTCACCTTGCACTTGTGATATATCAAATTACACAAGTCAAGTAAGGGTTGTTCCACCATTGTACCCTTTTTGTGGGCCCGGAAGGAGCGAGCCCACAGGTGCGTAGGTGTTGTATTTGATCCCTGATCCGGGGTTCGTACAAGAACTTCCCTTGGATCATTAACGAAATACTTTTGAAACGACACTGTCCATTTACCGCTGCGGGATGGATGCACGAGGCAGTCTTATATAGCTTTCCATCAGGGGCCCGTGTAATAGTTAACGGTGCCTGCTGACGATCAGCTAGCTGGACAGTTGCTTAAGCCTGATAAGCTCATACTGCTCCGGGCTTCTTTGACTTAGCACCTGCAGGCACATATTATAAAGATTCCAAGTTTAGGCTTTTTCTATTCTCGATGAGCCGCATAGGATCTCTGCCGCATGAGATGCGATCGAAAACAAAAGTTTTGTTGTTGTCAGGGCCGCATGCGGCCATCTGTCTGCGACTGTGAGATGGTGCCTCTTGGTCAGTCTTATGCGGCCTCCTTCTTGGCCACATATAACATGCCTCAGCACTATAATGTCTGGCATCGTAGTGCTTTCCTCTGCCAGAGTCTGGGTGCCGAGCAGTTTCTGCGTTAGATGGGCACTACCAAAATATGATGAAATAGCGACATTTTTAGCGACATCATAATAATACGTTACTAATATTAAAGACTTGAGCGACTCCAAAAATAAAAGTCGCTATACGTCGTTGTTGGCGACACATAGCGATGTTTAGCAACTCTACTTCAGTTTTTTAAAAGAGTAGTCGCTATAAGCATCTTTAAGGTCGCTAAATGTCACTGAGTTTTTTGATTTAGCGACGTTTAGCGACATCTTTACCGACGTTACTTTTTTTAATTTTTAGCGACGTATTTAGCGACGTCGCTAACGTCGCAAATTTTTTAATTAACGACGTTTAGCGACGCCTATTTATGACATCGCAGACTTTTTAATTAACGACGTTTAGCGATGCCTATTTATGACATTGCTAAATTTTTAATATAGGGTTCATGATTTTATTTTCCCCTATTCTGTCGAACTCCTCCCCAAAATTTCGAAAACCCCTCTCTTCCCCCCACACCTCAGGCGAAGTACCACCCCCCTCCGGCATCCTCCTCCTCCCCCCGTCCCTACCCCCCCTCCCACCGGCTCTCCCATAGCCCCCTACTCCGGCTCCCTACCCCCTGAGCACACGGCTCCTCCCTTCCGGTATGGCTCCTCCCCTCCGACGACCTCGGTCTTCTCCTTCTCCTTCTCCTCCTCCTCCTCTAGGTAAACCCTAACCCTATCTCTCTCTCTCTCACACACACATAGATACAGACACAATATGACACTAACTCAAACACGACACACACATACTGACACAAACACGACACACACTGTCTCGTAGACCTAAAACTCTCGCAGCCTCTCTCTCTCTCTCTCTCTCACTCTCTCTCTCTCTCTCTTGCATGCTTCTCTCTCTCTCTCTCTCTCTCTCTCTCTCTCATAGACATCTCTCGGTCGAGAGCTTCCCTCTTTGGTGTTTCTCTCTTAGGCATTTCTTTCTCTCGTAGACATCTCTCAATCGATATCTTCCCTCTCCATCGTGAACTTCGAAGGTTCTTTTCGTTCACCATTTCTTGTCCTAATATTTTTCGTAGTTGATTTTGTGAGGGAATTGATTGTCTGCTTCAAATTACGGTTAGATTTTGTTAGAGTTTTTGTCTCTTAAATGATTTTGTTAGGGTTTGATTTGGGATAATATTTTAGTTCAAAATTAGGGCTTGGTGTTCAAATTCTCTATTTAGGGTTTGATAAATATAGAAAATAAAAAATTATGTTTACTGTATTTCTGATTTTTGATTTTTTACTTGGCAGTATTTCAAATTTTTTTTCATTTATCATATTAAGATATGCCATTGTGTTTACTGTATTTTTTAGTATTCGTGTCCAAATTGTGTCCTAAACCTTAGATTCGCTAAAGATACTATATTTTTGGAGTGTACGCGTCTGATACTATATTCACTAAATATGTTGGATTATATATGTCCGATACTTAGTAAAGCAATTGAGAAAATTTGCAAAGTACAAGTCGGATACTCTCAGAAGTTCCTCTTCCTACTTGGCCATTGTTGTGCCACACATATTGTCAACTCCTTGACAGTTTCTACTAATCAAGTCGAGGTTATGACATTGAAGGAAGGTGAGAGCATAGACTCTGTATGTGTTGGTAGTCCTCTAGGGGTGCCAACCTAGTCTATATGTAATAAGTAGTACCTATATTTCTTTAGCCACTTTAAACTTTTTTTTTATATTCTCATTTAGGCTACACCCATTTTAAGTCCATAACGTCGTAGATAATTATTAACAATATGTTTTCATATTGGATTGAAATAAAAACAGTTAATAGCTCTTCTGTATAAGTTAGTGACTTTCACTTGAATTTTTTGTCGATCATACCAAATCAATCTTTTTCTCGCTGCGAGAAGCTTCCAGAATCTTCCAGCACATGATGGAAGCTTCCCGTTGAACCCCTGGAGAATTCTGCCAAGGTTTAAAGTATCGCTGACACCGATACACATGGTCATTTATAGTATCATTGACATCGACACCTAACATAACTCATCTCCAAGATACACTTAGGACACCAAAATAGCATTTAGTATTTGGTGTGTTATCATATTTGTTGTTGTGTTTTTTTTGTGTCAAAACATGACACCGACACCATCCTTATCATTATGTCATATGCTTAGTTTGACGGTTTGTTAAAAACTAACTGTATATTTCTTGTTGATGTATCATTAGTACTTCCCTAACAGAGAATCATGTCAGATGTAATTGATTAAAAATGGCTAAACCTTTCCAAGGTATGAAACCCTAATTTACACTTTCTTTGATTTGTGATTTGTTATGTTTTTAAAATATTCTAAGGCTTTATTTTTGTATTGTGTTCGGGAAGGAGCTTGATGGGACACAGTACTTGTCGTCTCTCAATCTTCCCTGCTTTATTTTTTGTATTGTGTTCGGGAAGGAGCTTGATGGGACACAGTACTTGTCGTCTCTCAATCTTCCCTGCTGCTTACAACACATTGAGAGATTACAAGACTAAACACATCTTTACTATGTTCCTTTCAGTATATAATTATATTTTTTCTATTGGAACTTTTAGAAATTTATTGATTCCATAATAGTAGTCGATCACGATAATTTGGGAGAAAGGGTTTATTGATTTATTCCTTAGTATAGTAAGCCATGTCTCAATATGCTTTGAGTATGTGTGTGTCTAATAGGAATGAGACCCCAGTCACTTGTGCCTCTGTTTTCCTCTTTAACACCTCTATTTTACACACTTATATAAAATCTGTCAGAAGACCTGATAGTAAAAATCTTTTCTTTTGGAAGATAAATGATAGTAAAATCGTGTGAATTAAAAATTAGCATAATATTGTTTATGTGCATTAAGTTTCATCATTTTGCATGTTTTATCCGTATCTATTGTAGGTTGAGAAGGATTGCCCATTTTACCTTAAGACTGGAATGTTTGGTATTCTTTATGATAATAAGTCTATGGAATCAATTATATTCTATAATAGATGGGCAATATTTCTTTGTTCTTTAGCTGTAAATTTGGTGCCACTTGTCGATTCAATCACCCTGATCGAACTTGTATGATTTAATTTGCACTATGACATATAAGTTCAATCATGGTTTATGGATAGTTGTTTCCTTATTATTATTTCTTACTCATTAGTTGCAATTAAATCACTATTTTGTATTTAATTTAGGAAATACAATGATGCCTTCTTCAACCAAAGCCTGCCAATTTGACTTATTAATCTGGTTGCTAGTCTTATGTCGGAATCCGATGTTGGACTAAGCATCGATAATATTTAAGAATCCTATAACAAAAATTCTTATATAGAAATTTTTATAATACTTTTATTTTTATTGAATAATAATTGGTAAAATTTAACATTTGTCTTTTAAGTTTACATGTAAATGCTCATGGTCTAATAATTCGGTGATGCACTTTGGAATCTGCCCAACTATGTATCCTTAAAGACCTGGACAAATAGAGTGTGATATATATAACCCGTGATATTCTATTGGAACTCCAACTGAATTCATAGAGTTGTCATCTAGACAAATATGAAATTACATGTTAGTTGATTTCTTACATGCATTCAAACCTGCACTTCTTATTGTTTCAATATGATAAAGGTCGACAAGCACTACCAAAATAAACATCGCTATACGAATATTGAAAATTAATTAAACTTTATCCAGTGTGGCACCTAATTTAGTAAAAGAGGACGAGTTTGAACTTAGTATCGGCCGATACCGACCTGATATGGCCGATACCGACCCGATATGGCTGATACCGATACATGTACTATATTTTTATTATGGAATATAACATCGATTTTAACTATATGGATACATATATTTATATCAATTATCAATTATATTCTTTGTTTTTATCTATCTTACCAGATGACACCCATAACCCGAGCACGTGCACGTCGCTTGAGAGTGGTACCTCCTACTGTTAAGGATGAAGTGGTACCTCCTACTGTTAAGGAGAAAGTGACTATTAAGGAGGAAGTGACACCTCCTACTATTAAATTGGAAGTGTTTGTTAAGGAGGAAGTGGCAACTCCTACTATTAAGGAGGAAGTGGTACCTCCTACTATTGGGCATGCACCAGTTCAGAGGGGGAGTTCTAGTCACCCAGCACATATAGCAGAGATTGATCATCTAGACGCTGCTTATGCGAAGTATCTGAGGGACTGGGTTCTGTCCCAGCATATTGGATTTCCTTGAGAGATTAAAATATTGGATAAGGCTTATGATGTAACTGTGATACTTTTATTGTGCTTATTGTGTGACTGCGATACTTTTATATTATACTTTTTGTGTGGCTGTGATACTTTTATTTTGTGTTTATTGTGTGACTATGATATTTCATATACTTTTGTGACATTTCATACCCAAAAAATTCAACGGAAGGTTGCTCCGGGTCTGTCTATTTGTATGAACTATTATAAGTTTGTGTATTTATTTTATTCATATTAAATATATGTTAATTTATCGGTGTTGAGTGTTCCATTGAATGGGTCGACGAACCCGGGGAATTCAACGGATTATATAAATTGGGAATTCATAAACTGCAGAAAGATTGGTTTGGAAACCATTTTATATTTTTTATAGCCATACTTGTGGATGATCTGATACAGAAGCTCTTCCCTCTTGCTCTAGTGTAGATTCGCATATAGCCTGCCAGCCTTTGTTCGGGTGTGGTACCCTACTATTTATAGCCATACTTGTGGCCACATGGATTTTGGGTCACATGGTTGGTGGGGGTTTTTCACGTGTTCCCTCTTAACAGAAGGGAGCTACAGCCATGCACGCAAATCTAGGCTCTGCTGCCATATGGACATTTATTAGAATTTTATTATTTTTGAGTATCTGGGTGGTTCTCAACTGTTGTAGGTGCGACTTGGTCAAATAGATGCGTGGTCGCTATTTGGTTGGAGAGAATCACTTCAGTTGTAGCAGCAGGATTTTGTCTGCATGGCGTTTGGGACGCATGGAACGCATGGAGTCTGGGATGCATGCAGCCAAAAAATACATAGAATCAGGGACGCATAGACCGTATGGTAGCCAAAGATGCATGGGATGCATGGAGTCTAGAATGCATGGGCCAGAGCGGCATGGGACGCATGGAATCTGGGACGCATAGGCTATAGCCGCATGTAATCTTTTGTCGTATTGTACACGTAGTACTGCATACTCCTTGAGACTTCTGTCTTTTAGTGAGGATTCTGTGTTAGACTTGTTCTGGCCGTCAGAACGTCATGTCAGGTCCATCTGCGGCCAAGGTTTTCTTTGGCTATTTGGACCACATGAATGTAGCTTTTCTGGGCCGTATGGTGACTATGCGGTCCAATTTCTGCTGAGCTTTATCGTGGGGCCCATGGTTGTTAGCCGCATAGATCCGTATTATCCATGCTTATACAGTCACAAGTCTAAATAGATGTTACATTCCACAGTAAAAATACAGTACATGTCACAAAACTAAATGGATTTTATTTTATGTACAATCCTCTAATAAAAATTTATCTTCTTCATTTTTCTTGTCCTCTTCTTCCTCTTCCTCTTCATCTTTACTTTCATCTACTTTGTATTCCTCTTCGGATAATTCTACCTCTTCTACACGATTAGACATGTAATGAGGAACTTTCGTTGCGTCCACATCTATAATATTTGTTACAAGAGGTAGCTTTTCCTCTTGATAAGCTATTTCGTTAATGTCAAAGGTATTCTAGCTTTGGTCTTGCATATTGCCCACTAGTTCAACCTCGTTGTTCCCTATTTAGGATAATTTATGAAGTATACGAGCTGAGCCTGACTTGATAGGATAAAAGGTTTATAGCATTGATATCGACGTCAGTAGTTTATATCCACAAGACCATATTTGTCTATTTTTTAACCTTGATCTTGGATCGGATCGAACCAGTTACAATTGAATAACACGATCTTAGCAGGATTTTTCCATAATTATATGTCAACTCCATAATCTTTCGTAAGATGCTATAGAAATTATTGCCTAATTCGACATCTTTGTAGTTCGAAGATTTAATATACAAACAACTATTTTTTGTAGAATCAGGATCTAGGAAGTTGTCTCTGATCGGGGTAGTTATTGACTTGAACCTAAACCCATTTATAAAATAGCTTGGCAAAATTTTGACGGTATAAATTGGCCCGTTAGCTAGAGTTCTAATAGATTCATTTCCAAGTATTGCGTCTGGACTATCTACCTAAATACCACAAGATAAGAAATTAAGTTCAACGTTTCGTTAATTATTATGTAAAGTTCATATACAAAAAGTAATTATCAAGCTCCTTACATATGCACTCGACCAAGAAGGTAAATGATGTCTCATTTCCTGTTCTACTTCTTCACCTGTTATGTATGGTCTACTCGACCTCACCTTATCATTAAATATGCAGAAAAATAACAAAATATCGGCTAAATAGTGTAAAAATAATAGTGTATATTATTGCATTGAGATAAAGTGAACGTGGACGTATTAATTACTCAACTGCGATGAGGACGTAGGTTCTTCGATAGCACTTGATAAATCTTAACCTCTTCCCATATCGTGTCTTCAGGCCACCTTGGAGGTGGAATTGCCTTATCCACAATGCCAGCATGAAAAGCATTCATGTTCCTCCGGAATTCATGATCCGACGGGAGAAATTATCGATGAAAATCGAAGAAGCACAGTTTTTCTCCGTGTTTCAAACGAAAAGCCTTTGTGCGGTCCATGCAATATGAGAGACGACCATGAGTGCTCTATCCAGATAATATGTCATAAGCCGAAAATTTATTGATGGTCCACATAAGTGCTTTCCTCATCTGAAAATTCTGCTTTCTGGAAATATTATACGTATTGGCACCTACTTTCCATAGCTGATTTAATTCATCTATCAATGGTTGTAAGTACACATCAATGTTCCTCTTTGGATTGTTCGGACCTATGATGATGGCGGTTAAGAACATATACAGAGTCTTTATACACATCCAATGCGGTAGGTTGTACGGAGTGATAATCATAGGCTAACACAAAGACTGGAAGCCAGAAAGTCTGAATGGGGTAAAACTGTCGGAGGAGAGCCCCAATCTTATATTACGCAGATCTGAGGCAAAATTGGGATACTCTCAATCGAAGTACTCACGTTCTTCTCCATCGGATGGGTGATCCAAAGCTCCTTTAATATTTTCTTGCCTGTACCAACTCATATTTTCGGCAGTCTTCTTCACCATAAACAACCTCTGCAATCATGGCATCAAAGGCAAGTAGTGCATCGAATCAGTCGACTTTCTTGCACCGGCAAGCCTTCCTGTACCAGTTGCCTTGTAGCGATAGTGTTCAAAATTAAATTCGAAAGACTTTAAGAAAGAGCTATATTTAATAAACAAACAAAAAGAGAGTACAGAGAGGAGTCCCAGATAGACAGTCTAAGTATAAATTTTGTGTTCTGGGGTAACGATGGAGGGTTAGGAGTGTAGCAACTTTCTTTACTCCATGGAAGATCTGATGTGGAAGCTATTCTCTCTTGTTCGAGTATAGATTCGCAGATAGCCAGCCCGCCTTTTATTCGAGTATGGTACCCTACTATTTATAGTCATCCTGGGGGACATATGTTAGGCCGCATGGATGTTGGAGGGTGCAGCTGTAACCGTGAGCAGGTCGAGCTACTACGTTGGCATTTGTTAGGATTTCTCTTTTCTGAAGATCTGAGTGGTTATCGTCCTTTATGGACGTGACTTTGTCAGCTTGACACATAGTTCGCACTTGGTTGGAGAGAATCATTCTTGTCGTAATCAGCAAGATTTGGTCTTCATGGAGTCTGAAACCCCTATGGCCAGAGATGTATAGGACGTATGGAGTCTGGGATACGTGAAGCCAGAGATGCATGAGACCGCATGGAGTTTGGGATGCATGGAGCCAGAGACGCATGGACTGCATAGAGTCTGGGACTCCTGGGGCCAGAGATGCATGGGACTGCATGGAGTCTGGGACGCGTGAAGCCAGAGACGCCTGAATCGTATGGTATCGAGGACGCCTGGGGCCAGAGATGAATGGGACCGCATGAAGTCTGGGTCACATAGAGCCAGAGAAGCATGGACCGCATGGTGTCGGGGATGCCTGGGGCCGGAGACGCATGGAACCGCATGGAGTCACATAAGGCTAGTTGTGTTATACATGCGGCACTGCACATCCTTTGAAAGTGAATTTCTGTGATGACATGAGACTTTTGTCATTTAATGTATTCACGTCTTTTGAAGAAGTCAAAAAAACATTTTTGTCAGAATTTTGTGTCAGAGACAATCCTGCTGACGGGATGCCACGTTAGGTCTTCATGTGGCTAAGTTGCTTCGGCTGATTGGGGCCGCATGGATGTCGCCTTAGTTTGGGTCGCAGTGTGACTATGCTACCAGATTTGGGCCTCCTTTTTGGGGCGTATGGTTGTTGGTTTGTTAGGGTCACATGAAGACTCTACGGCCTGATCTCTTCTAATTTTTTGTTTTGGGGCGCATGGTCGCATGAATGCTTATTTTCCATGCTTCTACAAGACCCCTTTCAATGTTTTCAAACTGATAAGTTTGGAATACTTTGAATGGAGAAGATTTCTTTGATTGCATGGATGGAAGGTTACATGGACGTCGGATCTGCATGGTCGTAGACCGCACGGATGAGTGTTTCCAGACTCTCACATCTCTATTTAATGCAGGATTTGATTCGATCCTCGGGGAGATTTCTTAGGATTCTGAGATATCTCACGACGCGGGGCTGGAGGCGACGGTTCACTGCTAGGTGACGGCAGATCGAGACTTCAAGCGCCATTCTTATCCTAGGTTTCCACGTAGATCGAGGCAATTTGGGCTATAAAAGAGGGAAAGTCGAAAAAAAGAGAGACTCTTTGCTAATTTTCTTCCTTCCTTGTTGCAATTTTTCTTGTGTTCCTTGTCGACGACTGCTATGGCTTCTCAAGCTCCTTCTTCTTCCACGGATGCCAAGGACAAGGGCCTAGCTACTGAGGCTTCGGTCCCAAAGCAGAAGGACACTGGAAGAGGGAAGATTTCTGCCGCCATTAAAGGGACTTTGAAAAGACTGGAGGAGAAGCACCATTCTTATGCTTACCTTGATAGTCCTTCTACCGTAGCTCAAGAAGCCAAGAACCGAGTCAGGAGTCAGATTGATGCCAGAGTGGCTAATATCAGAGAACGCATAGAGGAGTTGTGCACCGATCAGTAGTATTAGTGATATTTCTTTCTAGGCATTGGTAAGTCCTCAAGTGTCATTTTCTTTTAGTTCCCATTTAGGGGAAAATAATAATAAAACAAAAGAAACTTTTTCTTCTTTTGTTGGAATTATCCGTATAAACTTTGGGTATTATACTAGAGGTGATGTGGACGTAGTACAACACCATAGTTGCCAAAGATATCCTGCTGGGGGTTCTTTGGGATACTTATTACGTCTTACGCACGAGAGTACAAGTAATAAGTTTGAAGCGGGCCTTGACAGAGGTGATATGGATGTGTCAAGTTTGGTGGGCTTAACACCATTGGCATACTTAAATTTAAGCACGGGTGGTAAGTTGAGATAACGATCGATGATAGTCGTAGGGAGAAGTTTGCTCTGAGGTCACATGGACATGAAAAACTCTCAGGGGAGGACGTGAGGACGATAGCTCAGGGGTGACATAGACATGAGCTGAACGGTTATTATACCGAGAGATTAGGTATGATCCAGATATTTTGTGGAAGTAGAAGGAAGCGCCCCAGAGGTAGTATGGACGTGGTTGTTTGCTTCCATTGAGGAAATCTCTTACTTTTTCTGCACTAATGTGCAAGTAATAAGTTTGAAAATAGTCCCCATCAGAGGTAATATGGACGTGATAGGTTTTGTGGACCCATTACTTTTTGCACATGTTACTGCAAGTAATAGATTTGGAATAAGCCCAGCCAGAGGTAATATAGACGTGGCAGTTTTTGTAGACTTAACACCACTGTTGTACTTTGGTGAGTACTGCTGATAAGTGGGGATGACAACCGATATCAGAGTTAATATGGACATGATGATCGATAGCCAAGACCCAAAAAGTTTGCTTAGAGGTAATATGGACATGGCAAACTCAGCCAGGGGGATGTTAGAATGATAGTTCAGAGGTAATATGGACATGAACCGATGTCCAAAAAATACTCATTAGGAGTAATTTGTTGAGTATGGTCTATCCGAACATGAAGATAGTCCTAAGGATTGCTCGATTTGGGAGATTGGTGGGACGATAGCTCAGAGGCAATATAAACATGGCTAGCGTCTAACGAGATTGGTTTTTGAGTGGTCAGTACGGGAGTGTACGATTGGACCTGGGGACTACTCCGCTGGGGAGACTTTTGAGGATCTATCATTCGTTGTATATCCAGGGCTCCTGGATACAGATGATGGCTTTTACAAGAATTTTGTAAAAAAAGGGAAAATTTGCATATAGGAATTTGCTGGGGATGAAGAACCAAGAGTGTAGAGATATACATCTGGGTTGTCCCACTAAGGATGAGGGGAGTACAAGTCTAGTTTAGACGTAGTACTTTTTCAGGAACTTGCCGTTGATAGGCATTATGAGCAAGTCGCCGTTGGATTTTACTAACTGGTAGGCACAGTTGGAGAATACAGACTCCACGATGAATGGGCCCTTCCATTTAGACTTAAATTTGTCGGCCGTCTTGTCAGTCATAACCATCGGCCTCCTTACGGTTAGGATGAGATCACCCACTTGGTAGGTCCTCTTCTTCACCCGTTTGTTGAAGGCTCCAAAGAGACGTGCTTGGTATAGCTCAATACGCTGTTGAGCTAAGAGACATTTCTCGTCGAGTGCTTCTAACTCTTGTAGTCATCGGTGGTGGTTGACATCGACATCGACATCTAATTGGTTGGCGAGAGCTACTCGGATTATAGGGATTTGGATCTCGGGCGGAAGGACCGCTTCGCTTTCGTACACCAAAGAGAAAGGCGTATTGCCAGTAACGGTCCAGACAGTTGTACAGTAGGCCTAGAGACATTCACCCAGCTTCTCGTTCCAGTCGTGTTTGCTGTTAGTTTGTTGATTTCAGCTTCGATGGCGTTCATAATGTCCGGCCGGAACCGCCGTTGCTGCTGCTTGACTGGCTTAGCATTCGGCAAGATGTTGAGCTTGTGGCACAATTTGAGGATACAGCCCTTGCATGTCTTTATAACTCCAAGAAAAGATATTAATGTATTCCCTGACAAGCTGTAGCAGGGATTCTCGATCTTCTTCGGACAGACTTTTGCTGATAAAGATAGGTTTGGGGGAGGATTCATCGCCTATATTGACTTGTATGACTTCATCCTCGGTAGGTGGTTCTCGTTGTTCGAACTAAACGTCCCACTGTGCGTCTAGGCATCGGGCCCACGGTTCGACTTCAAGGAGTTTTTGTGGATCTTCGTCGTCTTCCTTAGGGTCAGCTGATACCATGTTGGTGGACAATGTTTGCTTGAGTATCTTCCCGATGCTGAAGTCAGAGTCCCCAGCGAAAGATTATGAAGAGTGGGAGTGAACCTCATCTTCTTCATCTGAACCTTTGGGGGTTATGGGAGGCGTTACGTACCCTAAGCCATGCTTGGTCTTATGATAGTAGTCCTCGGACTTGCCTACGGGAGCAGGTAGACGTAGGTACAGCCGTCGTCCCTTGTCGCAGTTTAAAATTCGATTATTTTTAAGGTCATAACCCATATTCTGGATGATATATTTGGCTTGACCGCTGAACCGGTAGAGTTGTATTTTGCCAGTGTTGGATTCTGGCTCTTGTTCCTCCGGGGTGAAGGACCGAGGGCATTCAACCCTGCCGAAGATGATAGATTTATCTCCCCTCCTCCTTGCTAGAACTGTGAAGTAGGAACCTTGACTAGGGAGGACTTGGTTTACTACATAGGTGGTAATCACATGTGTGTGCTGGTGTAAGCCTAGGCCATGCTCCATAGAGTACAATGTGTTGATATCTGTACGTAGAGAATGGTTCAAAGATAACCCTTTATTGATAAAGTAAGGTATCTCTTCCGGAGGAATCATATCATTGAGGGAAGGGATGTTAACCTTAGTAGCCACATATTCTTGTAGTTTGTCAACCTTATGGGCTACCCCCAGCGAGGTTATAGGTGTTGGTGGCTTCCTATGCAGTTTTACCGCCAGTGGCTCGGAGGTTGCAATCGTGGCCGGGTCTTTTTTTGGCGATCTCCGAAGATGAATGACCATAGATTCTAATGGAGCAGATGGTGAGGGGTCCTTCCTCTATGGTCGATTTGGCCTATGAAGGCGAACAACTAGAGGTTCGGACGGAGCAGATGGTACGGGGTCCTTTCTATATGGTCGATTTGTCCTATGATGGTGAACGACCAGAGGTTCGGACAGAGCATATGGTTTGGGGTCCTTTCTCTATGGTCGATTTAGCCTATGAAGGTGAACGACCAGAGGTTCGGACGTTGTGGATAGTGCCAAAGGTTCTGGTGCCTTCCTATACAATTTGACAATGAGGGGAGTGGTTGTGTCGGGAGAACAAGCCTTGAGATGGGTTCTCATGGCTCCTCCACTATTGTCATAACCTCGGCCTCATTGCTACCTTTGTCTCAGTGGGTTTGTTTGTAGAGGATGGCATTGGAGTAGTACGTCTTGACTCCCTTAAATGGGTCGATGTCTACAAACTCTATTCTGATGATGCCATGATCGTCGACGTACTTTAAGAATTGGTGCAGGGTTGACGGCACAATCATATATTGGTGTATACAGGGGTGTTCAAGCAAGACGCTGTAGGATACATCTATGTCAATGACATAGCAAATGACCTATGTTATCAGGTCGCCGATCTGGCACTTCAGGCAAATCTTGCCCAGAGGGTAGCTCCTTCCTACATTGAATCCACTAATGGCAATATTGGTGGCTGTCAGACGATGCATCGGGATGCCCAAGGTCTGAAGCAGACTCTGTGGGATGATGTTGATTAATGAACGGGGATCGATGTGCATCTGGTCCACCTTAATGGCACCGATATACCCTATGTAATACAGGGGTGATCATGCCGGTTATTCTTTAGCAACATATCTTGTTGTGTGAATATGATATTGGGTATTGCCTCCATGATACTATTGTAGTGGGGACAAGTAGTCGGATCTTCAGCGGACAGTTTGACATACGCCAGGTAGGTGTCAACATTTTGTAATGCCTCACTAAGAGCAGCCCGAGTGTCTCTGGAGAGCCACAGAAGCTCAAATAATGATAACTTTGTTGGGGTATTGGCGAGTTAAGCCAAGACATCAAAGTTGTAGGGCTTTTCCAATCCTTGAGTCATTTTTTTACCCAACGGCTTGTCAAAGCGTCCTTCTTTTTGTTTGGATTTGTCCGCTGGTGGGAGTTGAGATAGACCTGGATTAGATGCGACAGGTACAGTAGTTGAAGGTGCAATGACGTCGGGAGTTTCATAATCTTGCTCGTAAGCAAGGCCCGACCTGGTTGTCCCTGCCCAAGCCTCCTCAGCGGTGGAAGAAACTATGAGGCAGGACTTGGTTTTTCGTGTTTTAGACTTGACGGTGGAAGGCGCTGCTTGTTGCGTCAAGTCTGGGATCAGATCCCGGTGGACCCACATGATCTTGCCCCAAGGGGTAGTAAGAGGTGTCAGCCCGGCTACTTGGTCGCAAGCTGGAGGAAGATTGACTACCTCCATTGTTGTCCTTGGGATCAGTGTGACCCCGTCCTGGGCTTTCGTTGGTAGGAAGTTGCCAAACTAGAGGGATACTATGTTAGCGGCAACCGTCACATCATCAAAATCCAGGGAGAGAGCCTTGGTATCGATCAGCCGTTAGATGTACCACATCAAAGGGTAGCACTCCTGTATCGGGTGGTGAACGTACCGGTGGAAGTGACAGTACTTTGGGTTATTCATCTCCTCTGCTCCAGGCTGACATTTGACGTCGGGGAGGAAAATTTTACCTCTCTTTATCAGCATGTCAAAGATCGGCTTAACATCACTATCTTTGAAAGAATAGGTCTTCTTTGATTTTGGAGCCTCTGCCTGCTTTTGCTTAAGGTTCTTGGTCACATTAGCAACCATGGCTTGATTCCGTTTGGCATCACGGTTGTTGTTGCTGTTATTGCTGGGGCGCTTGCCCTTTTTCTCTGTAGTAGAGATATGGATTCCCAAGTTTTGGGCATCCTTGAGCTTCTTTTCAGCGTTGACATCGCCTATAATAAATGTCGTCCAATCTTTGAACTGGCTATCGCGCATCCAGAGACTGACTGCCGAAAGCATGTTCTTTCGGTACATCTCCATTAGTGTGGCCTCAGGATTGCTAGGGGGCAACCTTAGCGCCGTTTGTCGGAACCACTCGATGTAATTTTGCGTCAGTTCCCTTTCTTCCTGGACGACATCCATTAGAGAGGACATCATCATATCATTTTCTGCCTCATAGAATCTGTTGAGGAACAGACGCTTGAGGTCATCAAATGATGAGATATAATTATCTTCGAGACTGCAGAACCAGTCGAAAGCTACCCCTGCTAATGTCCCGACGAAGAGTCTGGTAAAGATAGCATCGCTGCAGGGTAGGTATCCTGTTGTAATCTTGAAGTAACTCATGAACCATCGAGGGGAAGACTTGCCGTCAAATATATTTATGTTGAAGGGATTGTATCTGGGAAGATACGGTACGTCCCTCTATTCTATCAGGTATAGTTGTGGAACCCCGAGATCGCGGAGTGAGTCTCGATTCCCCATGGAGTCTAGGCGAGCCCGGAGTTCCCAGACCTCCTATATTGCTTCCTTGGCCTTGTCTCCTGCGGAGGGTACAGACGGGCCAAGCAGGTGAGGATTACTACCTGCAGGTGGGGCATTTGTGTTTGAATTTCTGTTGTTCCTTGGGTCCAGGTTTGCTTCCCCAGGGGTTTTTACTGGTTGAGAAGCCTTATTTGCTTTGATTTCCAGCATTGTCTGGGTTAACACTTGCATTGATGCACCTATCGTCTGTATCATGGCATCGAGGGTCTCGAGGCACTGGCAGTCGCTGGGGCCTTCATGGTCGTCCCCGGCCATGTATACCGTCCTTACGTGGGAAGAGATGGACGGGGCAGTGGATGCTGTACTTTTCGTCTCAGACCCCTGGCGAGAGTAGTCATCAGGAAAAGCTGGCAGTGCCGTCTTATCCTCGAACTCAGAAGGAATACTACCCCCAGCGTAGGAGGCTACATCAACCTAGCGAGGGGAGCTACCCCCAGGAATCTCAGAGTCCGTTCCTTGGGAAGCATTGTCTCCTCGGAACGCTGGGTTATTACGTAAGTCAAGGGGAATACTACCCTCAGCTTGGGCCACCACCAGGGGTTCTGATGAAGAACTACCCCTAGTAGCTGACAGTTTCTTCCTAGAGTGGGTACCCTAAAAAATGTCTTCTGCAGGCCCCGTTGTTAGCACATGCAGGCGCATAGTACAAAGAGTCCAGGTTTGGGTTATCGCCATTCTCCGCGAGCGGCATAGATATGCGCCATAAGAGATACGGTCAAAAACAGATATTTGTTGCTATTGGGGCCGCATGCGATAGTCTTCCTGCAGTTGTGAGCTGGCGCTGCATGGTTAGTCTTATGCGACTTCCTTCTTTACCGCCAGGAAGCTATCGCAGCCCCAGAATGTTTGGCATCATAGTATTTTTCTCTGCCTAAACCTGAGTGCCGAGAAGTTTCTGCGTCAGACGGGGTTGCCGCATGGACGTCGATGTCCCGGGTGTTCGCCTGACCACCATCATCAGGAACAGAGGAAGAGACGAAAAGTGTGTGCTCCGTAGTTGGGCGAGGTGCATCGGCCTTTGCTACCTACGTCCCGCGGGTCTTCTTAGGCTTGGCTAGCCTTGACAAAGGACTACCACTTCCTTCCGAGAGCATTTTGTCAAACACTTGTTGGTCGAAGCAAACTACCAGCATCTTTTGCGTTGAGACAAGCTTGGTCGTATCGGATTACGTTACCAATTTCTCATCAGAGGAGAATGTAGTCCCCAGCAGAATCATCATCTTGTTCGCCATTAAATTTGAAAGTCATTAAGAAAGAACTTGATTTATAAACAAATAAAAAATAGTACAGAGAGGAGTCCTAGATAGACAGTCTAAGTACAAATTTTATGTTCTGGAGGATAACGATGGAGGGTTAGGAGTGCAGCAACTCTCTTTACTCCATGGATGATCCAATAGGAAAGCTCTTCTCTCTTGTTCGAGTATAGATTCACAGATATCCAGCCCACCTTTTATTGGGGTATGGTACCCTATTATTTATAGTCTTCCTGGGCATGCATATGTTGGGCTACATGGATGCTGGAGGGCGCCACGTATCCCTTTATAACATGGTACAACTATAACCATGAGCAGGTCGAGCTACCACGTGGGCGTTTGTTGGGATTTTTTGTTGCTAAAGATCTGGGTGATTTTCGTCCTTTGTGGGTGTGACTTGGTCAGCTTAACACATAGTCCGCACTTGGTTAGAGAGAATCACTCTTGTCGTAATCAGCAAGATTTGGTCTTTATGGAGTCTGAAACTCCTGTGGCCAGAGATATATGGGACCCATGGAGTCTGGGATACGTGGAGCCAGAGACGCATGGGACCTCATAGAGTCTGGAACACATTGATCCAGAGATGCATGGACCACATGGAGCCTGGGACGCCTGGGGCCAGAGATACATGGGACCGCATGGAATCTGGGACTCATGGAGCCTGAGACTCATGGACTACATGGAGTCTGGAACGCATTGAGCCAGAGTCGCATAGACCGCATGGAGTCTGGGATGCCTGGGGCCAGAGATGCATGGGACCGCATGGAGTCTGGAACTCATGGCGCCAGAGATGCATGGACTGCATGGCGTCTGGGATGCCTGGGGCTAGAGATGTTTGACACCGTATGGAGTCGCATGAGGGCAGTTGTGTTGTACATGTAGCACTGGACATCCTTCGAGGGTGAAGTTCTGTACTGACGTGAGACTTTTGTCGTTTAGTGTGTTCACATATTTTGAGGAAGTCAAAAAATTATATTTGTCAGGATTCTATGTCAGAGACGATCCTGCTGACGGGATGTCACGTTAGGTCTTTCTGCGGCCAAGCTGCTTCGTCTTATTGGGGGCTGCATGGATGTCGCCTTAGTTTGGGTCGCAGGGTGACTCTACGTCCTGATTTGAGCCTTATTTTGGGGCTGCATAGATTTTGGCTTGTTGGGGCCTCAGGGTGTCATGCCCTAGTCCCAAAATACCGAGGGACTAGCTACGTGGCAATGTCCAGCAGCACAACTCCAATGGGCAAACCCAATTTAATAAACCCGTTAGAGTGCACTTAAGCTGTAACAAATATAAAAGCAAGTCTACACCATATATCTCAATATAATTCTAATCGCATCCACAGAAAGAAACACAATACAATATGATAGACCAGTCAAGATAATAGATAAAAAAATAGTCCATCATCAAGTCAACATAAGTAGTGTCTCGGGGAACAACCCGACACAATAAAGAAAAGAGAATAACACCAATACATACTAGATATAAAATAATAATAAGTATAAATAATTGAGTATGCAACTGAATACTCAAGAGAAATCCTCTGGCACAACCTCGTACTCTGGTGCCAGTACTGCTCTAACGTCAGCTCATGTCCCGTAAACCTTGGGGTAATACTCCTCTGTTGTACCTGGGGACATAATCCGGATCCAGGTCCTCAGGGGACATAGCAAGGTACAAGAAACACTCAAGCCAAATAAAATATAGTAAATAAAAATAGATCCTCAGGGCAAGCTATGTAACCAGCTATGTGAAATACAAATGAGAGCATCACTAGTACTCAGGCTGAGAGCACTACAGGCTCTGTGTCGAGGAGCCCATAGAGCAAGTAATATCATGACTCCAGTATGTAAACACCCAAATTTTTAAAAATTTAAAAATAATTTTTTGGGAATTTTTTGTTATTTTAACTAATTAAAATAAATATTCTTCTAAATTAAATATTTTTAAGTATTAAATTAAATATTAAAATATTATAAAAATAATATTTATGGGTGTAAAATAAAATATTAGATATACTGTAATTTTTTTGGAATTTATTGGACCCTAGAACTATTTTTAAAAAAAACTAAAAACTATGTTTTAATTAAACAAAATTAAACCGAATTAAACCAACCCGGTTTACTAATAAACCGAACCGGACCAACCCTGAACCCAACCCAAACCTAGCGGGTCAGGTCGGATTCGG
Source organism: Iris macrosiphon (assembly GCA_036927795.1). Taxonomy (NCBI): domain Eukaryota; kingdom Viridiplantae; phylum Streptophyta; class Magnoliopsida; order Asparagales; family Iridaceae; genus Iris; species Iris macrosiphon. The sequence goes on from JAYESA010000003.1 coordinate 82,659,481, forward strand.
ACCCGACCCAAAACCCGCTAACCCGACCCGCTATTTACTGCTAAAGTAAATAGGAAAAAAAACCCGATCGTCTCCTCTGCCGCCGTTACTCCCCTCGCCGGCGGTTACGCCTCCGCCCCCGCGGTCGTTACGCCTCCCCGGCCAACGGCAGCTCCGCATCACCTACTCCTATCGCCTATAAGAACCCCCCCCTCGAACCCAGCCATCTTCCCACAAACACCACCACTACAGCCCATCGATCCACCACCACTGCCAACAACCTCCGGCGAACCCCTAGCTTCCCCGGCCACCTTTCCTCCGGCGCCACCCGCAGGCCAACGAGCCCCACCAGCGAAGACCCTCCGCCGCTTGCCCAACCTCCAGCGATCAGCAACCGCCGACGAGCAGCAACCCGCCGCCGTGCTTCGCCGCGTCAACCTGTCACCAACGTCAACGTCAAGGTACCTGTCTTCATGCTCGTGTAACTCCCTGTGCATTGATCTGATTTCTGTTCTATCGAACCGTGCGCGTACCCTGCGTAACCTTCTCGAACCCCATGCAACTCGTTCGGGGTATCGTGTCCTGTGTCGATCGTAAACTGCGATGCAAAATCAGAAAAATAAATCCCAATTTCTAAAAATTCAGAAATTGTCCTAAACTCCCCAGTTCACGACAATTTTGCGTGCAACCAAATAAATATTTTCAAAATCACTTGAACAGATATTTAAACTATATGACCAAGTTTTAAACCCTATTTTTAGTTTATTTTATTGAATTGTAGTTTATAATATTTTCGAGGGTGAAAATGACCAAAATATTGGTTATTTAAAAACCCTGACTTTCCCGGAACTGGGTGCGCCCCGCTAAACGAAGTAACTTGGTCATGTGCGAACTTTACTGAAAGGTGCACTCCGTCAATACGGATGTGTGGAATTTCGCAAAAGTTGATTTGGATGTGCGTGCACACCAAAATTAACGCGTATCCGTCGATAACATCTCGTATCGGCCCTGTTCTGAAACTCATTATAACTTTGTGTACGCTTGTTATTTCGAACCTAAACTTGCACCATCGGACTCGTAGCAATACGCTGGTCCTGTGACCCAAGTTTGGTTCAATTCTGAGAACGTTGACAAAATCCCGTATCGTGGGCCCCACGACTCTACTTGACGGGCGATTTTGTGATCGGCTTATCGGAATCCAATTCTGGACATTTTGTTGGGTTCGTATCATCGTTCTGGACTTGTAGACACTAAGTTTGATGAATTTGGAGAACTTTGTCTCTGGCACATTTTTCGGTGCAAAGTGGGCTATATGTGGACCCCACTTTGACCAGAAACGGTCACTTTTGCCCCTGTGTACAAATTGGACTTATGGACAGGCAATTTTAGTTATTTGATATCTTCTGAACATTATGGTATTGATTATTTCAGCAACCAGAGGAGTACCTGCAGATTCTGCTGATACCAGAGCAACTGTTGGTATTCAAACCCCAGGCAAGTATACCTTGCCATACTTGCAGTAAATTGCTTATTATTATTCTCTTGATCTATTCTGAGTTATAACTATTCAACCTAGGACCGTGTGACATTACTTAACGTCCGAATAATATTCGGATGTCAACGCCGTACGCGAAGTTGTGTAACGTCACCTAGACATGGATATCGAGATACTATACATTTTCGTGCTTGCATTATCAAGTACATCATACCACAGGACACCTGACACTATTTATGAGACAGAATCTTTCTGAGATATTCATGGTGATTTTGTATAGGCTACAGGATTTGTGACAGAGACTTTATATTCATAGCTATCATATGACTTGCTGTATTAGATATGATCTTGCGTGACATGGACATGAGACATCGTGGACATGAGATGTGTGATTACATTGGGTGGGGAGAGACACACAGGCTATAGGCTGATTTTATATATGTATTTATTATTGTGAGGTCGTAGACTCTACATCAGAGCTAGGCATATTACATGATATTACTACTACTGGCTCCCCGACACAAAACTTGTAGTGGTCTCAGCATGAGTACTAATGATGCTCTTACTTGCATATCACATAGCTGGTTACATAGTTTATCCTATTGATTTATTTATTATTGTACTGCATTTATTTTGGCTTGAGTTATTTTGTACCTTGCTATGTCCCCTGAGGACCTGGATCTCGATTATGTCCCCAGGTATAGCAGAGGAGTTCTACCCCATGGTATACGGGGCAGGAGAAGAAGCAGGAGCAGGAACAGACACTGGAGCTGAACCAATCCCCGAGGATGAGGTGATGGCCGAGGATTTCTCCTGAGTATCTGTTATCTATACTCAGTATTTGATATTATTAGACTCTTTTATTTCTGGTCTGTTGAACCATTGTATCAGACTTATTATCGGGTTGTTCACCGATATACTTTATTGAGACTTAATGTTGGTTATATTTCATTATGCTGATATTGATCATATTTATCTTCCATGGATGAGATTAGATCGTGACATGTTTAGTAGACCTTTACTACTATTTTACAACTTAAGTACACCTTTATGGGTCCATTAAATTGGGTTTGCCTATTAGAGTGTGCTGGTGGCCATTGCCACGTGTCTAGTCCCTCGGTATTTTGGGACTGGGACGTGACACAGTATAAGTGCCAAAGCAAGTAGTATCATGTATTCCAGTAGTATAGTATGTATATAATCAGTCTATAGCCTGTGTCTCTCCCCACCCAATGTAACCTCATGTCTCATGTCCACGATATCTCATATCTATAACACGCAAGATCAGGACCTTTAGCTAATACAATGAGTCAAAATGATATCTATGTATATGCAAGTCTCATGTCACGAATTATGTAAGCCTATACAGAATTACCATGAATAACTCAAGAAAGATTATGTCACATAAATAGTATCAAGTGTCCTATGGTATGACGTACTTGGTAAAGCAAGCACGCAAAAGTATAGGATCATGGAATTAACGCCCTAAATGATGTTACACGTGTAAACCCCCTCGACTAAATTTAGGTCTACCTGGCTTAGATAGAGAGACTAGGGTTAGTTTGGATCCATTTAGAATTAGAATGTCATTAAAATATCTAATGGCATTTATTTAAACACGATTACAAAGAGAAACAAACTCATCTAAGCAAAGATCACGATAGATATTTTGATATTTCAGGAAGACAATAAAATTAATAGGGTTTCTTGGACATACATTTCTTTTGCAAAAATTATTGTACCATCCAAAGAAAACTCAAGGGGTCTAAAAAGATACCCATCAAATTATCCCTATTCGGTCATAGAAGGGCTAAACAAGGAGGTAGAATAATCCTTTGGTGGAGGATTGGAGGAAGAGGTCGTATCTGCCCTTCTCCTTTTAATAGTTTCCCTCTTAAATAATTTAGGAGCCATGAGAAAATAGGCAAGAATAGTGAGTTATACCTCGAATAAAAGATTAGATCTGGAAGAGAAATTCAAAGATTGCTGAGATCTGTGAAGAGAATCCCTAAAAATGCTTGAGAAAGAAGATAGAGAAGTTAGGGTTTGAGGTTCCAAGGTTTGTGTGGGGATAAAATGTGTTTGTAGGGGGGCTGTTGTTCGGGTGGTAGTCAAGGAATACGGTGAAAATGAATAAATAGATAAAAACATTAGTCAAAAAGTGGGACCAGACTTGCTACTGTGTTCTGGATCCTAGGGGACCGAGTTCGACCTGAGTTCAGTCCATAGGGTCCTGAAACATAGCACAAGGTTCTGTGACAAATCGACCGACTTCGACCAGAATTTGGTCAGAGACCGAGTTCGGCCCGAGTTCGGTCTATTTTACCAGAATCCATGTGTTCAAAATAGTGGAATCCGGAATCCCTAGTTCTTGATGTATGAAGTTGAAACGGTCCTTGGATAGAGGCTTAGTAAAGATATCAGCTAGTTGATGTTCTGTGTCAAAAAATTATAAGCATATATTCTCGTGTAACTGATGACCACGTAAAAAAAATGATGTTTGGTCTCTATGTGTTTAGTGCATGAGTGACATATAGGAATTTTTTTAGTGAGATTGATTACATTAGTGTTATCATAATAGATTGGTATATCATTGAAAAATAAGTTAAAGTCTTCTAAAGTTTGTTTCATCCACAAAAATTATGCAAAACAACGACCAACAGCTATGTACTCAGCTTCGGTAGTTGAAAGAGAAACATAATTTTCCTTTTTACTAAACCAAGAGACTAAATTTTTCCCCAGAAAATGATATGTGACACTGGTTCTTTTACGGTTAACCTTGTATCCAACAAAATCAGCATCTGAATAACCGATTAGGTCAAAGGACGTGGTCTTGGGATACCAAAGGCCCACTGTTAAAGTTCCTTTAAGATATCATAAGATACGCTTGATTTATGAATGTGTCTTGAGAGTTCTATTTAATTTGCAGTCCTAGGAGAAGGTGAGTTCTCCCATCATGCTCATTTTAAATTCACTCTACATATACTTAGCAAAATTCTTATGTCATAATCGCATATCAAAATACCATACCGTAATTCATAATTTAGATAAGGTCTTACACCTTCAACATATATATATAAATATAGATTCATGTATATCATAAATAATACTAATACATAGTAAACCAAATAGGGGCTCTTGTGCAAATACCAAATTCACAAGGTTTGCTTCAAAAAAAAGAAGAAAAAAGGGAAACCTATTGGTCGGGAAAGAGGCACCGCCTCCTCTCTCTCCCGACCGAACCCTCCCTACATGAGTCAGCCAAGCCACAACATTGTTGTCTTCACTTCATCCCTTCTCTATTTCCCATAACTCAACTTGTCATCTTCTATATCTCTTTTCCATTTCCAAAACAACAAACCCATCTACTTATACACCCTCACCAGTAACCCTATCCTCCTCCTCATCTTCTCCTTCTTTTCTTACTCTTTATCTTTTCCCCACCATCATGCACAAAACTACACAACACCACCATCTCTATCATGAACATCACCAACTTCACCACCTCCTATTCTTTCCACCAAACCATGCTCTTACGCGTCTGACCGTCCATCGACCGCCTACCATCGTCCGCCATCCGTTTATATATGCTAGGGTTGAGTTTTGGACCAAGGGTTCAATTCATGATAAATAACTCACAAAATAAACCAAGAACCAAGTTAAACCAAAAAATGGGTCTAGTCTCCATGCAACATACAACCATGCCAAAATAAAATATGTTCCAAATACGTATAATGGGAACGGGAGTAACATCTCTATCCACCTTATAAAAATTATATCATCAGAATTCGAATCTAAGTAAAGCTAGAAAAGTCAAGACAAGCACGATACAAATCTACTAATAAATCTACACACGCAAGTAATAACATCTCAACATATTGGTGATCACCTGATCATGTAATCTAAGATACGAAGGCATAAGGTACAATATACCTTCCGAATAGAACAGGTGCGGGTACTGACACCGAATATCATCCCCACGCTCCCACGTCGATTCTCCAAGAGTGTGATGGCCCAAGGCAACCCGGACAAGAGAAATAGTCTGGTTCTTGAGTACCTTCTCCCTTCAATATAGAATGGATACGGGTTGCTCCTCGTAAGACAAGTCAATACCAATGACTATCTCAAAATAGTCGAGGATATGACTCGGATCCAGAACATACCTATGCAACTGAGATACATAAAATACATTGTGTACCTCATGTAGCGAAGGTAGAAGGGTAAGACGATAAGCCACATCATCCACCTGTTTGAGGATATCGAACAGACCAACGTATCACGGACTAAGCTTCCCACGAACCTGGAATATAATGACCCACGGGTCGACAAAATTCGTAAAAATATATGGTCATCGAAAGAGAAATCTAAAGGCCTACGATGCTGATATACTCAATGACGATGCCGATCTTGCATAACCAAAAGTCGCTCTCTGATCTTCCTGACAACTTCTACTGTCTGCGTGATCATTTCGGGGCCTAACATTTTTTACTTGCCAATGTCATCCCAAGATAACGGTGACCTGCACTTCCTTCCATAGAATGCCTCAAAATGTGCTATTTGAATACTGTCCTGATAACTTTTTTATACGAGAATTCCACTAAGTGAAGGTGATTCTCCCAAGATCCACCAAAGCCTAGGGTATAGGCTCGTAACATATCCTCCAATGTCTTAATGGTTCTCTCTAATTGTTCATCCGTCTGGGATAGTACGTAGTACTGAATCTTAACTTGGTCTCCAATCTCTCATTCAAGCTTCTCTAGAAGTATGAAGTGAACCATGTATCTCAGTCTGACACTATGCTTACTGGCACACCATGTTGTCTCATAATTTATCGTATGTACAAATCTGCCAATCGCTCTGTAGACTGTCCCACTTTAAAGGGGAGAAAATATACCACTTTTGTGAGCCGATCCACTTTTACCCAAATTATATCTCGACCAGTCGGGGATCTAGGTAAACCGGTCACAAAGTCTATGGTGATGTGTTCCCACTTCCACTCTCGAATCTGAAGCGGCTGTAATAACCTTGTCGGTCTTTGTTGTTCTGCCTTCACTTGTTGACATATCAGGCATCGGGATACAAAGCGTGATATTTTCCTCTTCATTTTGTTCCACCAAAAGTGTTGCGTGATATCTTGGTACATCTTTATACCTCCCGGATGAATGGAATACTGGGAACTGTGTGCTTCAGTCATAACTATTTGCTGAATATCTTCGCTTGGTACACATAGACAATTTCCAAATCTAAGTGTTCCGTCCGCAACTAGCTAAAACCCCTGCGTCCTGTGGAATCACTATCTCGATACCCATCTCCTGTAAGTCTTCTAGAATGTGCTTCTGAGTGGTCAACATTAATTCTCCACCTCTTCTGCTAAGTGCATCAGCTACTACATTAGCCTTGCCGGGATGGTATTAAAGTTCCATGTCAAAGTCTTTCAACAACTCTAACTACCTCCTCTGCCGCATGTTCAGGTCCTTTTGCGTGAATAAGTACTACAGAATCTTGTGATCTGTGAATATCTTTACCCGATCGCCATAAAAGTAGTGCCTCCATAACTTAAGTGCAAACATCACTACTGCCAATTCTAAGTCGTGAGTTAGATAGTTCTTCTCATGATCTCGAAGCTATCGGGATACATAAGTTATTACATTTCGTGCTGCATCAGTACACACCCAAGTCCTTTGCCAGATGCATCGTAATATATTGTGAATCCAAAGGGAGCCTGCTGGAAGGGTAAGGATCGGGGCAGAGATTAACTTCTTTTTCAAATTTTCAAATTTTCAAATATTGTCTAACATTCTGCTGACCATACAAACTTAACCTTCTTGTGCGTCAACCGAGTCAATGGTGCTAAGATCTTAGCAAAGTCTGACACAAATCTTCTCTAGTATCCTACCAAGCACGGGAAACTACGCACCTCTGCCACGGTCTTTGGGGTTGGCCAGTTCTCTACTGCCTCTACCTTCTTGGGATCCACTGACACTCCTGCTCTAGAAATAATGTATCCAAAAAATGATATGTCATCCAACCAAAACTCGTATTTACTAAGTTTCGCATATAAAGTCTGCAATACTTTCCTGATATGTTCTTCATGCTCCTCCTCATTATGAGAATATACAAGGATATCGTCGATAAATACTACCATACACTTATCCAAGTACCGCATGAAGATGCGGTTCATCAAATCCATAAACATCGCTGGAGCATTGTTCAAACCGAATGGCATAAGTCAGAAGTCATAATGCCCATATCATGACCTGAAAGCTGTCGTTGGTATATCCTGCTCCCGGACTCTCACCTGATAATATCCTTATCATAGATCTATATTGGAGAAGACTCTTGCTCCACTCAATTGGTCCAACAAATCATCAATCCTGGGTAATGGATACTTGTTCTTCATTGTCACCGTATTCAACTATCTATAATCAATGCACAATCGCGTTGATCCATTTTTTTTCTTTATCAATACCACTGGTGCTCCCCATGGTGATCCACTGGTCCAAATAAACTTCTTCGCCTTTATTTTTTCCACGTATTAATATAACTGGTAAAGCTCCAATAGTGACATTGGATAAACCTTCTGGGATACTGGTTCTTTTCCTGGCATCAACTCTGTACAAAACTCTATCTTTCTAACTGGAGGTAATCCGGAAAGCTCGTCGGGAAAGACGTCCATGAATTCTTGAACAATTTTGGATATGGTCCTCTTTTATTACTACTGTTGTGGTTCCTTTTTTATGCTGATCTTCGGCTATTCTGCTAAGGACAAACTCCTCTATACCAGGGACTCTAAACAACACTATACTCTCACGATAATCTATCATCGCATGACTATCTTTTAGCTAGTCCATGCCTAGGATAACGTCAAAGTTATCCATAGGAAACTCGATCAAGTTTGTAGGTAATAAATATCCATAAACTACGACTGGACATGTTAAGCACACCCTACTAACTCCCACGATCCCATTACCAGTGAGTATATTCAACCCAATACCTTGAGTATATAAATGAGTTTGATGCTCCTGAATCAAATAATGCTATGTTAAAAAAAGATGCAACAGAAATATTATATGCCATTACGTCACCTGATGCCAAGGCTTCCTCTAGAGATAATGCCTCCCCTTGGCCTCGTCGAGCTCCCTGCTGCTGCCTTTCCTGGTATCGTTCTTGCAGTCCTTGCTGATAATATTATAGTTATTGTCGGTACAATTGAGCCTGCATCGGTAACGGATGTTGAGGTAAGGGCCGTACCGCTACTATTGGTCCTCCTTACCGCACTGCCCTTGGAGTTGGCAATGCGAGAAACTGTTATATTGGCCCTCCTGGCATCAGTATCGATGGGCAAGTGGCAACCCTATTATCGGAGCTTCCACACTTCAAGAATAGTCCATTTTCTGTCCAGCAAACGTCTTGAGTATGGCCTCCCTTGCCACAATATGTGCAACTTGTTGGCTCTCCCCGCCACTGTTGTTGTTTCTACTTCAGCAGCATCTGCTGCTGCTGAATTGGTGCTATCACTGTCGAGGTCACTGGCCTTCTCTGTGCTACATCATGGATGTGAATGCCAAGGGATGGTGCTAACATTCATGGAAATTGTCACGACCCGCACCCGGATATTCGGGCACGAGTACATGGGTATGTCTAGCCTATGCCGCAGCATCGGCGATATAACGCTATTTAGGTCAACTCTAACTAACTAACATCTCAATAATATATGTATATATATATATATATATATATATATATATATATATATATATATATATATAGTACCTGTCAATCATCTCAACTCCAAAAGGAGAAACAATATGGTATCTCATAAATGTAACTATACTCAATCACAATGAAAACTAAGGAAGATAGAGCACAAATGGAATAAGAAAGAAAAGAATCAAGATATAATCCACAAGCCTAAAATAATATACATGCCTTGAATCTCAATAACAGTCTAATACAAATCCACCAAATAAACTAAACCTCCTCAGGCTCTGGTAATAAGTCATCCTGGTCTATAGGGTTATTCTCTAATGGTATGCCCTCTTGCGGTCCGTAGAATGTAGGACGTTGATCTATGAGCCAATCATCTGAAAAAATATATCCAGTCAGGATTGGAACGAAGTACATACCTCTGAAAGCAGTTTCAAATACATAATCGAGCATATAAAACAAATAATAGAAAAGAATAAAAGATAACTAAACAACAGAATAAAATGAACTAGAGTGATCAGGTAATGTACTGGAAAGAAGAACAAGCAATATGAATATCTGCAATATAATGGAAATAACTGAAATCTAACCAATGTGCCTTAGAATACAAGTTCATTATGTAATCAGTTTAGGTTGAACACGAATACAATAAGTTAACTCGATTACAAGTGTGGTATGTAATCGACATATACACGAATACACTGGGGCTTGATCAAATAATCAACTCCTACTCCCCCATCCCTAACTAATACCAATGGATCCAATCACGACTGTCACGACCCGCACCCGAAATTTGGGCATGAGTCATGGGTACGTCCAGCCTACGCCGCAGCATCGGCGGTAGAACGCTGTCTAGGTCTCAATAATACTAAACATAACTTACAACCTGTCAATGATATCAACTCCATACGGAGGACAATAAAATAAATATCTCTCAATAGCTCATAATGTATACTCAATAACAATAACTATAAGAATATAAATGGCACGATAAAAGATAAAAAGTAATGGCATAAGTCAAACACAATGTCTCAAATAGAGATAAACTACAGTCTAGCTGTCTAACATAAATAGTCTCCACAAGTCATAAATTAAACTCAATATAAGTCTCGACATAAACTCAAATGCATAAAATAAATATTGTCTAAACAGCTGCAGGTAGTGTCTCCTCTAAAGGAATGGACTCATCTAAGCTCTCTGGTATGTAGTCTCTATTTAACCTGGTCTATAGTGTGTAGGACAGAAGTCCTCAAGATCCTCTGGAGAAAATATCCAGTCAGGATTGGAGCGAAGTACAAGCACTAACAGCAGTTCAATGTATATTGACAAAAACTATAATACAGTGTAAAGAAATACAATATGGATATAAATACTGGCAATAAGAAATATTAGAGATAATAAAATACTGGAAATAAGTAAATGCTGGAGAACATATCATCATCAATGGTACAACTAGCAATGAACAGAAATACAAGTGCATGCTAGAACAATGAACTGGATTATAAGTGAATACTAGAACTATAAACTGGAATATAAGGAAATGCTAGATCAATAAACTAGAATATATGTATAGACTATCTAGCTAAGTGTGTGAAACATCAGTCTATTATGTGATCGGCTTGGGACTGATCAGGCTTGTTACATATAATTAGCTATGATTCATGTAAGGTCAGGCTAACCATCCAGTTAGCTATGATGCGAGCAATAGTTAGGCTAATCGTACATAACAGGCTATGAGGCATGTAATGGTCAGGCTGCACCCGACGTGAGGTATGGGGTGAGCTATGATGCATGTAGAGTGGGGTATGATCACATAATCTATTAATATTTCCCCGTCCCCAGCTAGCATGATAGATCCCAATCACGACTCCTCGTGACAGGTCTCGATGATGCTAACTCGTGTATCCATAGTATCAGAATCATATACGCTATACAACTAGAATCATAGAGATGATCAACATAATAAAAACTGTTAGAGAATGTACTCACCTGTGGTCCTACGCTGGCAATACCAATATCTTGTTTCCGAAATCTCATCTAAATAATCCAACAGTCCTATAGACATAATATAATAATAATAATAATATAGTATCAATCGTTATACTAGCACATACACAAACATAATTACTCTGAACTC